>OZ023315.1:35431958-35823957 GCA_964007375.1 Ophion obscuratus | reverse complement strand
GAGAGAGAGAGAGAGAGAGAGAGAGAGAGAGAGAGAGAGAGAGAGAGAGAGAGAGAGAGAGAGAGAGAGAGAGAGAGAGAGAGAGAGAGAGAGAGAAGAGCGATGATTGACGACGTCTGTGAAACGTCGTCGCAGAGTCCAAGCTCGCATATTAGAAGCTCGTCTCTCTCCGCGCTCTGTCCCGTTGGACGTATCTCGTTTTACTTTGCGTTCCACACGCCCGTGAATTGAGTCGCGTGTGCAGGATGCGAAGAGTGCGCGGCCGCTGCGCTCGTAGTCGTGGAAGAAGACGTGGCTGTACAAGCCTCGTCCTCTCACCAAAGGCGTTCTCGATTTACGTCAATGCTAATGGCACGATTGGATAACGAACGCTTTTTCTCTCCATCGCTTTCTCTCTCTCTCTTTCTCTCGCGCACTGTCTCTTCCAAGTATATCGCATCAATTTCGGAAGGAGAACTGGGGCCAAAATGAGAACGCTGAGGTCATGTTCGAATTAAACAATTCGTATGAATCCGTCAACTTTTATTATTCTTTTAAACTCATCGACGATTGTTGAGCTTGTAAATTTGGAAACAAAAAAATTAATGCTTTATTTGAACAAATCATTCCTAATGCTTTTAAATGGTCATCTTGGTGCAAAATAGCCGAAAAATTGACATCACCCGTAGCGTGAACGTCTTGCCCACGTAACCACATGTAAAATTATATACATTAAACTATTTTTAATCCCTGGTGTTTTGTATGGGTTTGTTTGAAAAATTGGTAAAGACTTAGTATCGTCTACACGATGAAAAATATGAATATATTTTTTAAATATTGGAACGTGGATAACCCTCCTACGTTCTTTAACGTGCTGCGTCTCGACCACGCCCGCCGGGACGCGGTCTCCTTATAATTTTTCTAACTCGGCGAATGTTATAAGTATCATTAAACGGTTTTCACAGACGAATTCAGATAGATCTGTAGAATAATAAAATAAAACTATTGGGATATTGGGTAAGTTCGCGCTGTTGTTTTGTAAAAATGAATGCATTATTTGAAAAAATCATTCCTAATGCTTTCAAACGTTCCGAGACTGTTGTGTGATCAACTCCATAAGATTCTGCAAGTTCGACTAGCGTCTGACATGCGTTCATGATGTAATGCTTCCAATTCAACACATCAAAATCATTATATTTGAGGCGTCTAAACCAATCTCTGCATGTCGTTTCTGACAGAGCGTGGTGCCGTAAGTCTCAGCAAGAATTCTGTGTGCTTCAGCTGCAGAGATTTAAAAAGTAAAGTAGTGCAGTAAAATTCTCCGCAAATACGCTTTTTTGACACGAAATTTGACATGTTAACACTATCGAGAAAAAAAGTTGTTTACACTTCGGCGAAAAGACGTACACTGAATTTTAAGCTTGCTTATAATACTTCTTTATAGATGCGTTGCCATCTTTAACTACACGCACGCAGTTATACTAACGCCATCTGTTGGAAAACAGCAAGAACTTATTCAACGTCCTAATAATTTTAATTAAACCTTTATTTTTTCCCATCTTACCGTATATGCTGGGCAAGATGAAACAGCGCTAGGGACATGATGGGACACGCATCATTGACAACATCTTTCGCATATAAAAATGGTTTTATTCTCAATACCAGCAATTTGATAAGCCAAACGTCCAAGATCTGTAGTATTTGGTCCGAATAACCTTGCTTCCATATCTTTTAAATAATTTGTTAGTTCGGGGCCCGGTTGAAATTCCAATCAGAACACTCAAAACACTGAAAGAATACTACCCCAAAAGATCAAAACTCCGAAAGAATTTTACACGAAAGACCACAACTCCGAAAATCTGAACACCGTCAAAATAATTCGGCTACGAAAGTTTTAAAAGTTTCAAAATGTTTAATAAATCGAGGAATTAGTTCGGGAGTTTTATTTATTAACGGCGGGGTAAAGTTAATTCGGCGACAAAAAGGCATGTTTTTAAGATTTTTTTTTTGGCGCAACAAATAGTGTTCGTTTATTGAAAAATTTACATATAATAAAGTAACATTTGAACAACATTCTCCTAAATTTGCATTGCAAAATATTCAAAATTGAGCGAGTGAAAATTAAACCCCGGAGGCGCCTCAAAAAAAAATTGGTTTGCGGTGTGCACCATAACTCGCAACAGAATCATTTGAAACAAAAAAATCAAAATGCATTTGTTAAAGGAGATGTTTCTCGAGGTAATGACGGGAGGATTTTTTTCTTTCGATTTTTCGATTTTTCGTAGCACTTGGGAGCCAAAAACCCGATTTTCGCAAAAAAAATCGGTTAATTTGTTGTTGAAAAATTAGTAATTATTAAAAAAAAAACAAAAAAGCTCTCGACAATACCTGGTAAATTATGTGAAGAAGTACTGTGCAAAGTTTTAAAGCGATTGGTCCAGTAGATTTTGAGTTATCGTGCACACGGACTTCAAATATGACAAGTCTCAGAAAAACGGTTTGAAAAACGCAGAAGAGAAGAACGGCATGGAGCAATAGACGCTCTAATACTCATAAATTCATCAATTTTACTCCGATCGACTTGAAATTTTAACACAATATTCTTGATAAGTTACCATTCATTTAAAAAATGAAAAAAAAATTTAATACTTTACCCCGCCCTTAAGAAGTGACTTTACGTCAATTTTGAAATTTGTTTAGACAATGTTATACATTCTACATCATTTACAGTCAACTGTGTAGACTTTCGCTGGCATGATCTTGACGAACCTTGTCATTTCGGAACGTTAAAATTAGGAATTTTAAACCGTAGGCATGCCAGCGAAAGTCTACACAGTTGACTGTAAATTATGTAGAACGTATAACATTGTCTAGAAAAATTTCAAAATTGACGCAAAATCACTTCTTAATAAAAAAAATTCTTGAAATAATTCGTCGATTTATTGAAAATGTTGAAACTTTTAAAACTTCCATAGCCGAATTAATTTGACGGTGTTGAGATTTTCGCACATTTCGTCTTTCGTGTACAATTCTTTCGGACTTTTGATCCTTCGGGGTAGTATTCTTTCGGAGTTTTGAGCGTTCTGATCATTCAAAGTTCGGAATTTTAACCCGGCCCCATGTTGAATTTCGGAATATTATAATTCGGAATTTTAAACCGTCGGGGCCCTCAAAGTTCGGAATTTCAACCCGACCCCCCCTCTGGTAAAAACACCGGTTGAAGAGGAATCAAAGGCCCTACTAGTTTCATTTCACCCTTTGTAACGTAGATAGTGGTACATTGTGAAGTATCCCGGCTTTGCGATAGCTTGTATTCATCTCGCCCCATTAGACGGTTAACGAATCGACAAAAAATCACGCAACAACCTTGACAATTTCTGACAAACCGTTTTTATTATATTAATAATTAGTACTTTCATTGTGTTTACTTACCTGTTTCTAATCAATATCGGCAACTCAAATGAACTGAAACGATGGTAAACTTTACCAAAAAATCGATATTGCTTTCTCACTCGAGACGCGTGCTTCCGCCACAGTTGATACTTTCACACTCATTCACCTCCTCGCCGCCCTTTTAAATTCGAATTGGAGTACTGTGCTCGTACACACAGTTTGGTAGCTAGGCTTATGATTAAGGGCGGGGTAAAGTATTTAATTTTTTTTTTCATTTTTTTTCATTTTTTAAATGAATGCATAATATATCAAGAATATTCTGTTAAAATTTCAAGTCGATCGGAGTAAAATTGACGAAGTTATGAGTATTTGAGCGTCTATTGCTCCATGCCGTTTTCTTCTCTTCTGCGTTTTTCAAACCGTTTTTCTGAGACTTGTCATATTTGAAGTCCGTGTGCACGATAACTCAAAATCTACTGGACCAATCGCTTTGAAATTTTGCACAGTACTTCTTCACATAATTCACCAGGTATTGTCGAGAGCTTTTTTTTTTTTTTTAATAATTACTAATTTTTCAACAACAAATTAGCCGATTTTTTTAGCGAAAATGGGGTTTTTGGCTCCCAAGTGTTACGAAAAATCGAAAAAAAAAAAAATCCTCCCGTCATTACCTCGAGAAACATCTCCTTTAACAAATGCATTTTGATTTTTTTGTTTCGAATGATTCTGTTGCGAGTTATGGTGCACACCGCAACCAACTTTTTTTCGAGGCGCCTCCGAGGTTTAAGTTTCACTCGCTCAATTTTCAATATTTTGCAATGCAAATTTAGGAGAATGTTGTTCAAATGTTACTTTATTATATGTAAATTTTTCAATAAACGAACACTATTCGTTACGCCAAAAAAAATCTTAAAAACATGCCTTTTTTTCGCCGAATTAACTTTACCCCGCCGTTAATCTTACCCCGCACCTCCAACTTGCCCCGAGTTCTCCTACGATTTTCAACGTGTCGGTTCATCATTCTCCTTATTCTCAAAATCCTCGTATTCACACGTGCATTCATTCGACCCGAATAATTAAATACAAAAGCCTTTCTCTCGGAGTCATAATTTTTCTGAAAAAAGATTACGTCGAGAATTGAAGAGAAAAAAAACCGCTTAGCCATCTGCCAAAATCCATTTTTCAGATTCTTCAAATGGATTTTTGAAATATCAATTCATTGGCTACTTGTTTAGTAGTAAAATTAAATTTAATTGGATCAATTTGAATTGTATTGTTCAAATTTAACTTGATTAATACGAGTCCAATTAATTGAAATTTATACATTGATTAAATATATCAATGCAGTTAAATACGATTTAATTTTCTCACTAAATAAATAGTCAATTAACAAGTATTTCTAAAATTCATCCGACGATTCTTCAAACAGAAAGTAACAGCCTTAAAAAGCTCATTTCTTTAAAAATATCAAAATGATCATTCGTACAAACAATTTTACAAATATCACGAACATCTCTGGAAAATGTTTGGAAATGTTAAAAGTCTTCAATATTTCAATAAAATCCAATCAATTTTTGTCAAATTTAATTTAATTTCTATTTTTATTAAATAAAGTGTTAATTGTAATTCTTGTAATGTAATTTAATAAATAAATTTGAAGATTAAATTAAAGTTTACTAAATGTAATAAAATTTAATAGCTAAACAAATAGCTGACTAATTAATATTTCTAAAATGCATTTCAATAAAAAATCTCCAAAAGAAATATTACTATAGAGCTATGTAAATATATTCTGCTTGACACCACGTATATACGAATCGAGGAGAATATCGATGACGAGCTTGCAGCCCTGCCACAAGGAAACGGTCTGTCTTCCGTTATCGACAAGCCATTACAAAACCATCACGCGATACATACGCGTACCCATGAGTACATCGTTATATATTTATGCGAAGAGAGGGAATGAGTGGGGGGGGGGGGTGCAGAGAGAAGACGCAAAATGACTCGGTCGAACGTTAAGCAGCGGTACACACCCTTGTAACATGAAATCATAGACTATTTTTGGAAGGGCGAGCGAAAAAGGCAGGCCGGCTAATGGAACCTGGTAGGCCATATACCGGGCGAGCAACGTGTGTACATACATCGAAAAAGCACCGCACAGGATTCGAGACATGCCGCCCGCGTCAACCGGGAGAATCCAAACAGCCATGGAACGTTCGCGTCAGAGGGCAAAAAATAAATGAGAGAGAGAGAGAGAGAGAGAGAGAGGGAGAGAGAGAGAGAGGTGTTAAAAGAAGGGAAATATTTTCGTAACGAAAACTAGAGCCTTCGAAGTCTATGATGTTCCATTAGACGAGTTAAACAATCCTTTCTTTTCTACCGAGCCACAATCGTACGCCTTCGAATGAAACGATGCGCTTTGGGAGCCTCCGAGCTTCCACCATCCGCGATATCTCAGAGACACCAGACGTTCGACGCTTCCGAAAAAAAATTTCACGAAACGTCCGCGGGCTTCTTTCGGTCCGTTGTTCTTTCGCTAATGGCTCACCGACCGTCTCGATCACTCGGGAACGACCGGCGATATTCTCAAGCTCAAGTTTCGTATAGTTTTTTCTCAGCCTTGGAACTGCTCAAGTTTGCAACGTTGGAATGCAGCGAGAATTATTTCAAAATTATTTTTCGCTTCTTCACATTTATCATCCACGATATTTTTTTTATTCTCCAGATTGGGTTTGTGAGCGTTTCTTTTATTACAATTTGAGAATTGGAATTTCTGTGAAAGTGAAGAAAGAATGATCGTATGATTTTCGTAGCGTAAATTATATGCAGCGAGACTTCGTTTTTTTTTAAATGGGTCAGTCTATTTTAAAGAATAAAAAAAGAGTCACTCATCTTTAAAAGAAAAGGGTTTTCTCTTTAGCAAAAAAAAAAACATTGACATTGATAATTGATCATTTTTTCATATTTTTTTAACAAAAGTATACTTCAAAATGAAAAAAATTATGTAGTGACATTTGTCGATATGTCAATTATTTCAGGAATTATCAGCGTTTAAACGTTTCCAAAAGTTCCGAAATCAACATTTTTAAGAAAAGGATTTAGGAAACTCCTAAAAGAGAAGAGATAAAAATATAAAAATTGGTGTGGATATTCCTTCCATGGGATACAATTTTACGAAATAAAATCAGGAAAATCAATAATGGTCGGGGCCACGGGCTAGGTAAAATGACGTGGAATGCCCCATATATATATATATATATATATATATGATTGGGTTCAGGGTAACTTTTTTTTTCTGACCCATCGTGCCCGAAAACCTTTAATTGGTACCCAAAAACGAAGTTTCCTGAAAGGGGGGTGTTATCAAAAAATATTTAGAGGTCGCGAATCAAAATTGAAGGTTTCCCATTTGATTAACATTGAAAAAAATGTTTTTCTCATTATTAGTGTTACCATTCCGCGAATTTTGATATCGCGATATTTTCCAAGTGGGTTCTCATAGGAAATATGATACTTAACAATAAAGTTCCTTGAGCCATGTCCGTAAATTCAACCGTTTCAGCGATATCATTATTTCAAGTGAATATTGTATGAAAATATCTATTCAAACGGCTGTAACGCTTAAGCTATTAGATATATCGAAAAAAATTCAAATGAGAACTATGTAGAGAAAGTAATTTGCTACAAAAAAGTCTTATAAGCCGAGCCCGTAAATTCAACTCTTTCTCAGCTATAGGTGGATGAAGTAAAATAAATAGTTTTTGTTTTGTTTAAAAAGAAATATATTTATTTTACTTCATCCACCTATAGCTGAGAAAGAGTTGAATTTTCGAGCTCGGCTTATAAGACTTTTTTGGAGAAAATTACTTTCTCTACAAAGTTCTCATCTGAATTTTTTTCGATATATCTATTAGCTTAGGCGTTACAGCCGTTTGAATAGATATTTTGCACAATATTCACTTGAAATAATGATGCCGCTGAAACGGTTTAATTTACGGCCATGGCTCAATGAACTTTATTGTGGAGTATCATACTTCCTATGAGAACCCATTTGGAAAATATCGCGATATCAAAATTCGCGGAATGGTAACACTAATAATGAGAAAAACATTTTTTTCAATGTTAATCAAATGGGAAACCTTCAATTTTGATTCGCGACCCCTAAATATTTTTTGACAGCACCCCCCTTTCACGACAGTTCGTTTTTGGGTACCGACTAAAGGTTTTCGGGCACGATGGGTCCAAAAAAAAAGTTGCCTTGAAACGAATCACCCAATGTATATATATATATATATATATATATATATATATATATATATATATATATATATATATAGCACATATGGTATTTTGTATATATTTTTTACAAGTATACGAAGTATACAAAGAGGTATACGAAGAACCAATATGTGAGGACTGGATCGAGTGTTTAAAGTGTAAAGCTTGGTAGCATGAGGAATGCACCGCTCATACAAATGTGGGCAACTTTATTTGCGATTCATGTGTCGATTGATGCTTGCGTACTCTTAAACACCCGTATGTCTAAAAGTTCGCAAAGCCTGTTTTGTAGGTTTTAGTTTGTTTAAAAAAAATTAACATTCCCTATTGTTTTAATTGATATTCTTGCAATTAAAACAAAAACTGATTCGTAAAATGTAGTTATTTTTTTTCACTGCTTTGAAGCTTAGGTGCGTACTCCTACCCGAGCAGAAATCTAATCAGGCTGCCTGAGGATCCATCAGGCCCAGATCACGGATCAATAACGCGCCCTGATCAGGCTCGCCTGATTTCAGCCAGACAGGGGCCTGAGCAGGGATCAATAAGGCGCCCTGATCAGGCACGCCTGATTTGCGCCAGACAGGGGCCTAAGCAGGGATCAATAAGGCGCCCTGATCAGGCACGCCTGATTTGCGCCGGATAGGACCCTTATCAGGCATCAATAAGGCGCCCTGATCAGGCACGCATGATTTGCGCCGGATAGGAGCCTTATCAGGCATCGATAAGGCACCCTAGTCAGGCACGCCTGATTTGCGCCGGATAGAAGCCTTATCTCGCATGAAGCTCATCACTCCGTAAACTCTCCTCTCTAGGACTAGACAGCGCCTCTGTCGGCGAAGCCTCACGAAATATTTTGACAGCTGCACACGCAGGCACGCGAAATATATGAAAACAATGGTTATCAACCGAAAGTGTGTGTCGTCAAAATTTGTTTCAAAATCTTTTTTATCATAAATAAATATTTATGTTAATTTTTTTGTATTATTGTTATATGAAATCAAAACTTTTGTATATAATACGGGCAGCCAGTCCCGTATTATATACGTAGAAGAAAGCGCAACAGCCATGCCGTAGCTACATCGACACATCTCGTTCGGTTCATAAATTTCTCCCGAAGAAAGGCAAGCCCTTCAATAAAGTGCAGTGCATACAAAATCTCAGGTAAAGCATATTTGCGATTATACTGTGGATTATCTACACATGAACAGTGATAATATATAAAATACGACTTGATGGGCGAAGACTTTGCGGCATAGCTTAACCTCACTTTGTCACTTTCGCACCATTTGTATATATATAGTGTGATATATTTCGTATCAAGAAAAAATGTTCAACAGTACAAACATACGTATATGTACATAAATGTACTCATACATACGTGCAAGGACCAGATGACGAGAAATAATTGCGCAAATTGCATTTTGTACCGTCGAACATTTTTTTCTCAATAATATATATACAACACTATATATATACAAATGATGCGAGAACGACGAAAAGAGATTGAGCTACGCCACTACGAGGTACACCATTTTTATATAATTATTAATTATTAATTATCTCAAGAGGATATATCAGTCGGAGCCTATATCGCTCACTTTTCCCTGGTCGAATATATCTATACTTACGATAAATATAGATATACCCGACGGGGGAGCGGTGGCGCTCCCTAGGTCCGACTGATATATGCTCTTAATGTAAAGATGTGATTTTTCTATACATATTTACTAATTTTTCTATGTATTCAAAATATTTCAGGTGCAATCTTGACAAAGTATGATGGTACTCCCCACGCAGGTTCTATCAAAGAGAAACAAATTTCGGATGGGCTAGCGGCGGTCATAAACAGTGCGAAAGATGGGAACGGTCATCGCCAAAACCGGAACAAAAACTAAACGATCAAGTCAAATAAAATAAAAACTTAAACTTTAAAAAAATGTTTTCATATTTTCAATAATGTTAGTAAACTTGATAATAATTTAATAAATGTTGATCTATTGTTAAACAAAAAATTAATCAAATGATTGAGCCAGATGACACGCATGTCTCAGGCTCGATGAGGCACCTGATCCGAGCCAGATAAGTTGCTTGATCCGAGCCAGATATATAGTGCCGAATCCGAGCCTGGTAAGGTGCCTGATCCGGGCCAGATATAGTGCCTGATCCGAGCCGGATACGGAGCCTGACCCGGGTCTGATAAGATGCCTGATCCGGGCCAGATAAGTTGCTTGATCCGGGCCTGATCAGAGCCTGATAAGGTGCCTGATCCGGACCTGAATATGCAAAAGCGTTACATCCCTGATCAGGGCCGGACTAAATTTGCCTGACCCGGCCCGGATTTGCTATTGTGGCAGCCTGATCCGGTCCGGATTTCACCCTGAACAAACTTCTGCTCGGGTATACCACCTTATCCTAAATTATATGCAGCGAAAATTCTTTTTTCTTTCAACTTATTGCTCTCTTTACTTTTATCATCCGTAAAAATTTTATTTTGCTGATCCAGAGTTTGTGGGTTTGTTTGGGATTGTTAAGTACACCTCCGAAGTTGGAATCTCCGTGAAGCTCCTAAAAAAATCGATCGTATGATTTTCATAGTGTAAATTAAGTGCAGCGAAAACTCTTTTTTTTTTTTTTTTCATTTTTTTCTCTTCTTCACTTTTATTGCCTACAATTGTTTTCTGCAGCTTCAAAATATCTGAGTTTGTTCATGACAATTCCAAAATTGGAAACGCCGTGAAGATTCTCAAAAAAAAAAAAGAAAAAACAATCGTATGATTTTCGTAGCGTAAATGATGTGCAGCGAAAGTTCTTTTTAAAATTATTTTTCTTTTCTTCACTTTCATCACCCACAATACTTTGTTCCTGCAGATTCAGGGTGTTTGGGTTTGTTGATGAACCATTTAGAAATTTTAAATTCGGTGAAGATCCTTAAAAAACGATGACATGATTTTCGTGGCGTAAATTAGGTGCAGCAAACATTATTTTGCTCTCCTTCACTTTTATCAACGACAATTTATTTTTCTGCAGATTCCGGGTGTTTGCGTTTGTTAATTACAATTCCAGAATTGTAATCTTCGTGAAGATTCTAAAAAAAAACGATCATATGATTTTCGTAACATAAATTAGGTGCAGCGAAAATTCCTTTTTATATTATTTTTCTCTTCTTCACTTTTATCATCCACAATGTTTTTTTCTGCAGATTCAGGGTGTTTGGGTTCTTTGGGTTTTTAGATTACGACCCCAAAGTTGAATTGTCCGTGAAGATCCTCAAAAAAACGATCACATGATTTTCGTAGCGTAAATTACATGCAGTGAGAATGTTTTTTAAATTATTTTTCTCTCCTTCACTTTTATCATCCACAATAGGTTTTTTCTGCAGATTCAAGGTGTTTGAATTCTTTGGGTTTTTTTTTTTATTACAGTTCCAAAATTGGAAATTCGGTAAAAATCCTTAAAAAAAAATGGTCATATGATTTTTGTAACGTAAATCCGGCGAAAAAGAGCAGGCGAGCAAAGAAGAATGAAGTCATTGTATTCCAACGATGAAAACTCACACATCATCGGGGCCGGGTTGAAATTTCGAACTGTGAATGATCAGAACGCTCAAAGCTCCAAAAGAATACTACCCCGAAAGATCAAAACTCCGAAAGAATTTTATCCGAAAGACCAAAATTCCGAAAATCTGAACGAGGCCAAATTGAAATTCCGAAAGAAAAAATGATCAGAACGCCCAAAACTCCGATAATATACTACCCCGAAAGAATTTTACACGAAAGACCAAAACTCCGAAAATCTGAACACCGTCAAAATAATTCGGCTATGGAAGTTTTGAAAGTTTCACAATTTTCAATAAATCGACGAATTGTTTAAAGAATTGTTTTTTATTAAGAAGTGATTTTACGTCAATTTTGAAATTTGTCTAGACAATGTTATACGTTCTACATCATTTACAGTCAACTGCGTAGACTTTCAACGGCATAATCTTCACGAACCTTGTAATTTCGGAACATTAAAATTACGAATTTTAAACCGTCGGCGCATTCAAAGTTCGGAATTTCAACGCGGCCCTCATGTCAAAATCATGCCAGCGAAAGTCTACAAAGTTGACTGTAAATGATGGAGAACGTATAACATTGATGATAAAAAATTCTGGCAATAATTCGGCGTTTTATTAAAACGCGTTTTACTAAAAAATCATACGCCGTTCGGCATATTATTAAAAATTTTTGACATGAGGGCCGGGTTGAAATTTCCAACTTTGAATGCGCCGACGGTTTAAAATTCCTAATTTTAATGTTCCGAAATTGCAAGGTTCGTCAAGATTATGCCAGCGGAAGTCTACACAGTTGACTGTAAATGATGTAGAACGTAATAACATTGTCCAGACAAATTAAAAAAATAACGCAAAATCACTTCTTAATAAAAAAAATTCTTGAATTAATTCGTCGATTTGTTGAAAATGTTGAAACTTTAAAAACCCCCATGGCCGAATTATTTTGACGGTGTTAAAATTTTTGGAGTTTTGGTCTTTCGTGTAAAATTCTTTCGGAGTTTTGAGCGTTTTGACTATTCGAAGTTCGGAATTTCAACCCGGCCCCACATCGTCCTTGGAAAGTGTGTCAAAGAGCTACAATACTAATAATACCAACAATAATAATAATAATAAGACGAGGAAAGTATAAATACTTGAGCAAATGTCAAACAAAATGTACAACTATCTACGATTGAATAGCGCAAAAATCCACAACCCTGTAACTTGACTTAAGGGCGGGGTAAAGTATATAAATTTTTTTTTTTTTTCATTTTTGTTTAATTTTTTAAATGAATGCATAATATATCAAGAATATTGTGTTAAAATTTCAAGTCGATCGGAGTAAAATTGACGAAGTTATGAGTATTTGAGCGTCTATTGCTCCATGCCGTTCTCTTCTCTTCTGCGTTTTTCAAACCGTTTTTCTGAGACTTGTCATATTTGAAGTCCGTGTGCACGATAACTCAAAATCTACTGGACCAATCGCTTTGAAATTTTGCACAGTACTTCTTCACATAATTAACCAGGTATTGTCGAGAGTTTTTTTTTTTTTTTTTCAATAATTACTAATTTTTCAACAACAAATTAGCCGATTTTTTTAGCGAAAATCGGGTTTTTGGCTCCCAAGTGCTACGAAAAATCGAAAAATCGAAAAAAAAAAAATCCTCCCGTCATTACCTCGAGAAACATCTCCTTTAACAAATGCATTTTGATTTTTTTGTTTCAAATGATTCTGTTACGAGTTATGGTGCACACCGCAAACCAACTTTTTTTCGAGGCGCCTCCGGGGTTTAATTTTCACTCGCTCAATTTTGAATATTTTGCAATGCAAATTTAGGAGAATATTGTTCAAATGTTACTTTATTATATGTAAATTTTTCAATAAACGAACACTATTCGTTACGCCAAAAAAATCTTAAAAACATGCCTTTTTTTCGCCGAATTAACTTTACCCCGCCGTTAAAAAAAGCTGACGTATCATATATAAATTAAAAGCCAAAGTAGCTTCGCCTGTTTCATTTTTCGTTCCATCCTCCTCGGTGAACGTGTCAAAGTGGGACAACACAATGGGGCGAGTCTTCCGCAATATCGCGAAGTCGTGTGTCACTTGCCAAATTTAATTGCACGTAAAGAGCCTTTACCACCGAATGAAACGTGTGTTAGGAAAATGATTAATCGTTGTGCACGGATCAATTAAAATTCCTCGCGCTGAGCGTTGTCGCGCGATACCAAACGAATTTAGAGCGCCGCGAGACGTCTTTTTCCTTCATTTTTCTTCTTCGTCGTTTTTTCCCTCTTTCTCTGATTGCTTTTTCGTTCTTTTTCGTCTTGGTCTTTGCCACACGTCGAGTATACGAGAGCGAAGGACTCGCTCGTATATATCCTCGTTGCCTCGGCCACTCTGACGAATCTCTGGGCGCGTTAAGAGAAGCAATTAATCTATAAACGTCTTGGCATTAGCTGTAAACCCGACCTACAGTTATGGCAACGAGAGAGTCAACGAGACGAAGGGGGGGGGGGGGGGGGGGTTCGAGAATTGTTAAGTCTCCGGCCAATGCGATCACCGCGGAAGAGCACAGGAGGAGGGAGTCTGCGATTAATCAATCGTCGAGAATCGCTGCTTTTCGATATTCGCTGCCAAGACTCGCGTCGAACGGCGATTCACCGCTGACCGGCAGCAGCGACGATCTTTGAAATAATGAGCGTCTCTTAGTGCACGAAAAGAAAAAAAAATCCGCTATTCATCATTGTTGCAAACGTCAGTGCCAGGAAACTTGGGTCTTCGAATCCACTTGACGTTCCCAATTTAATTGCCGTCTCGGCTCGGGTCGTTATCAACGCGCATACCGGAAAGAACGTAGTTCGTGGCGGGTGGTATTGAATTTTTTTTCATTTTGCGAAATGTCTACATCGACAGAAAAATTCTATTGATATTAACTAACCGCGTCTATTTGTTTTTTTTTTATTAACTAGATTTTTCGCGAAATCAAATTTTTCCCATGGTGTTCCATTATTGGAATTATTTATTTTGAATATATTTGCTTATTCAAATTTATATTTGTTTTTTTTTCAGACAAAAATCTATTCAATATCGTCTAATAACTAAATATTTCATTTAATTATAATAAATCTGTGATTCGGCTTTATCTGTGCAAGGAACAATTTAGTTGAGTCCGCTAAGTGTAAGGTAAAGGTCCCAATTATTGAACAGCTAAGGATCTGGGGGATTGAATTCGGTGAGAAAAAAATATAAAATCAAGAAAAAACCATCGCTTTCATGTTCAAATGATACTTTGATATTTTTACTTTCGAAAAATCACCCTTTAAATTATTTTTTAATGATTTCAAATGAAAAAAAAAGAATAACAATGTGAAGCATGCAAATGTCCCAATTATTGAACACTGGAAGTGTCCTTGTCCCTAATATTGAACAGGCATGTCCCAGTTATTGAACACTATCGAGAATTCTTTTTCCGTTCTGAAAATATTATTTTGGGTACAATATTAAGAAATAAAAGCAAAATCAAACACTTAAATAATCTTCTATTAATCATGTAAAAATACAAAAATATATATTTAGTCTCTTTTGACAGGTTTTTGGTTCATTCGGATTTGGTTTATTTTTGCTTTTCAACTCTAACTTTATTTTATTTTTCTTTTCAGCTTCCTCGTCTTTATGTACTGTTTTTGTTTGATTTTGTCGCAGCTTGGCTCCCTGAAATATCGGAGAGCAAAAAATATTGATCATTACATTCGTATTTTTAGGTTACATTTGGGTTATATTTTCTTTTTACTATTCTTTTTATGTTTATTGCACAAAAATACAAATAAAAAATATATATGACGATCTTAGTTATTATTAAAAGAATAAAGGTAAGTTTATTCAGGAACTTACAGTTTTTGTTTGAATAAATCCGATTCACACGATCTGTCACACGTTAACTGTCGCGATGTTTTGATGGGTTTAATGACGCCATCTTGGAGAATTCGAGTGTTCAATAATTGGGACACACTGCATTTTCTATGTCCCAATAATCGAACACCGTATGTTTTAACAAATAATTAATTTAAAAAAAAAATGTAATTGTTATTTGTAAGCAATTTTCTGAGGAACCTGAAATTCCTTAACTTTTTGAGATGCGACAGTTTTTGAATTTTTTATGCCCTTACGCATGAAGCGGCGCGCCTTAGCAAAAACGATAAGCAGTTACCACGAGACGTCAAATCGGGTCACCGTTGCTGATTAAATAATTTTTTTCTCTATTAATTAAAGCTTTTTTTGCACAAGTAAGCTAACATTTCGATAGCTAAAAGTTCCATGTATGTAATGAAATTTTTATAAATAAGTAAATGCATGCAGATGAATAAGAAATAATAAAAATACAAGATAGTGTTCAATAATTGGGACCTGTTCAATAATTGGGACATTTACCTTATCTATTTAATTTTTTAAATTTAAATTAAACAGAATTTTCAAGAGTCAACTAATTTTCGATTTGATTGAACTATAGTGGTCTGTCTCTATTGCAACACACACATCAAAGGGAGTGGGGGTAGAGAGATTAGAGAGAGAGAGGAATTATATATATATACTAGCTTTCGCCCGCGTGGATCTCGACATTTTTGTTGAAATACTTTCCAACCCCTTAAGGGATGATTTTTTCTAAACGCTGAAATACGTCATTCTGAATTTATAGCCAATAGGGTAAGCAGCAATGTTAATGGTTCTTACTTAAACAAACGACGGAACTCCCATACAAAATTGCACTCACGATTTTACGCCCCTCAAGGGTTGATTTTCCAAAAATGCTGAAACATGTAATTCTTAATTTTCAACCAAAAGCCTAAATGCAAAGTTTCATCGGTTAACTTTCAGAAGGATGGATTTAATTCAATCATGCATCCTCTATTTTACTCCCTTAAGGGAAGAATTTTGTGAACACACATAAACCTTCTCCAAGAGACACTCCATCTATTGGTGAAAACTTGTTGATGAGCCGCAGCGCCATCTAGTGGCGAGTTACAGCAAAATGGATAGCGCGAAAATATCCTCCTTGCTCAATTACCTATGTGTACCAATTTTCTAGTCCAGTAAAAGAGACGAAAACCCAGAACTTTTTAGCATAGGATATGAATTTTTGACTGAAGGTAGAAAGTTGCATACTCAAAGTAACACCAATAAAATGTTGACCCTCAACTCGCCCCAACCCTCGGAGATAGGGGTTGAAAACTTAAAAATTGCCGTATCTCGAAAATTAATAGCCCGATAAAAAAATGTTTAAAACATAAGTTGTTTGGTAATAAAATAATAAAATTCGTATAGAGTTATTGGACGTCCAACTTCCATCTTGGAAAATAGCAGCACAAAAACGATTCGAAAATTTGGGGTTGATGCGTGTGCGAACGGAGTAGACATATCGCTGCGTCCTTGTCTGGGTCAGTGGTGCTCTCGTGTTTTTGTGCCGCTATTTTCAAAGATAGGGGATTGAACGTCACATAACTTGATACGTATTTTATTATTCCAAACAACTTTTGTTTGAAACATTTTTTGATCGGGCTATTAATTATCGAGATAGGGCGATTTTTAAGTTTTTAACCCCTATTTGTTTAGGGTTGGAGCGAACTGAGGGACGACATTTTATTGGGGTTACTTTCACTATGCAACCATCTACCTTCGGTCAATAATTCATATTCTACGCTAAAAAGTGCTAGGTTTTCGTCTCTCTTACTGGACTATTCATGGCGATACGTTGAGAGGTATAGAAGTTGATGTGCTGCAGCGCCATCTAGTAGCGAGTTACAATAAAGTGGATAGCATAAAAACCTTCTCCATGAAAAAACACTTGTATGTGGCAACGTTCATAGTGATCGGTCGAACGGTGTTGGAGTCTATAAATCTCAAACATATATACCAACATCCATTTATGTACAGCGTGTCCCTCTCATCTATGCCACTCGAAATAACTTGGTAATTATCGACGTGACAAAAAAATGTTCCAGACAAAAGTTGTACGTTGTGAAGGGAGCCATCAAATGTGACCCATTTTTTTATTTCCGTGGAGGCGTTTACGCACAGTGAAGGTCACCGCCACTTTTTTAAATGGAATGGTACATTTTTTTTCAACCATCTTATGGAGCACCTCAAGCCGCATAAAGTAACATTAGGAGGTCAAAGTCGTTCAAGGTCATTCAAGGTCAGTATCGGTTATACAATTCTAAATATCTCGGATCACTACCAAATATTTGGTAGTGATCCGCGACATTTTGATTTGTATCATCGATACTGACCTTGAATGACCTTGAACGACTTTGACCTCTTAATTTCACTTTCCAAAAATTTGTCTAAAAAATCGTCAGATAAGTGTTAATAACAAATGAACTATGCAATATAAAAAAAAAATTCTACGTACTTCCATAGACAATGTATTTTTCAGGATATATTCAACATTTCAAGTGAATCGGCTGAAAATTCTCTGAATTATGTTTCCGGCCAACTTAAAAAATGCATTTTTGAGATAAACGCTGCACAGCCGCCATTTTGGAATGAATCGCTTCAAAAAATTATTGTATACAGTCACTGATATGTATGATAAACACCCTTTGTTGTAATCTCGATCTATTTTGTAGTTTTTTTGAAAAAAAAAATCCGTAAAAAGCCTTTTTTCGGCCTCCAGAGTGGCCTAAGTCCTTAAGTGTTCCATTTCATTTTAGATTTATGAAATATTTCATGCATATAGTACACTTTGATTTACAGCGTGTATTGTTAGCAAATAAAGATTTATTTGAATCGCATCTTTATTTGTTCAATTTAAACATATTTAATATTTAAAAAGAACAGGTGAAAAAGGTAAAAAATATCTTTGAAGCAAATAAGACCGCAGTAGGCCGTGAGACAAGGAAAAAACCTATTTGATTGAAAAAGATCCCATTTAAATGAAATATTTTTGTTTTGGCAGTGTAGCGAAATCGATTTGAATGGCACGAACTTTTTCGGGCGCTCGAAGACGCTCAATTGCATCAAGGGTCGAAGATCGGTAGGACGGTAGGAATTTTTTTACTCAGCTTCGATTGAACGTGCACTTGTTGATATTGAACGAACAGCGGTAAAGGGGGCATGGGGGTGAGAGGGAATGGACGGATTTTTTTTTGCAATGAGTTTTGCGGTGGGTCGAGTCGGGTGCATCGTGAATTCTGGAGGACCTCTATCTCTTGCACTCTCGGGCAGTAGGGATTGAAATGTGGTATAGGAAGACTCTTGTTTTGCGGCGTTTCATTGAAGGCCCGAGTTCCGTAACACACGAACCCTATACTTTTGTCTCTCCCCCTATCTCTCTATCTCTCTCTCTCTTCCTTTCATTTTACGTGACTGGATTCCCGAATGTTCTCCCGGGCGACGAGGCTGAATTCCTCGCAGGTTCGGAAAAACCGTATTTTACCCGAAAATTCCAATATCAGTAGAAAGTTGGCAACTCTCGGCCGTGCACTGACGTAATTCGGGAATGCCCGTGAGGCATCAAAAGTTATGCCTCGTGTTGCGCGGAAAAGGAACAAAAGAAGAAAAATTCGTGTCTGGTGGCATCGAATCGAGGCTTTTGGATCACCGCGCCATAAGAGAGAAAGAGAGCAGCAGGTGGGAGAGAAAGAGCTCGCAGCTATTATTGCGAATAACCGCGGGCAATTCTGATTCGGATCGTTAAGTAGTCACGGTCGAAGCGCCGCGCGTAACAAACCGAGATAGGCTCCCCGAGTCCGTAGCTATCCCGCAAATTATCGACGCGTTAAATTCTAGCACCGTTGTTCTTTCGGCTGGTCGGCGCTCGCGTGCCTCGACATCGCCGGCTAACTCGGGCCAGCCTACTCGAGTATCGCTACGAAGTCTACTTCTCGTTGTTCCCAACTACCGAAAAAGCGGGCATTTCTCGTTCTCCAAATGAACAGATCAATTCTCATTTCCCAAACGAACAGGCCAATTCTCTTCCTCCAGACTAACAGGTCAATTGTCTTTCTCGAAACAAACAGGTCAATTCTGTTTCTCCAAACGAACAGGTCAATTCTCTTTCTTCGTACGAGCAGATTAATTCTCTTTCTCAAAACGAACAGATCAATTGCCTTTCTCCAAACGAACAGTCCAATCCTCTTCCCCCAAACGAACAGGTCAATTTTCTTTCTTCGAAGGAACAGTGCAATCCTCTTCCCCCAAACGTACAGGTCAATTCTCTTTCTTCAAACGAACAGGTCAATTCTCTTTCTCCAAACGAGCAGGTCAATTGTCCTTCTCCAAACGAAGAGGTCAATTCCCTTTACCCAAAGGAACAGGTCTATTTTCTTTCTCCAAACGAACAGGTCAATTTTCTTTCTTCGAACGAACAGTCCAATCCTCTTCCCCCAAACGAACAGGTCAATTCTCTTTCTTCAAACGAACAGGTCAATTGTCTTTCGCCAAACGAACAGGTCAATTGTCTTCCTCCAAACGAACAGGTCTATTGCCTTCCTCCGAATGAAGTAAATCCCGTTTTCCCAATCGAACGGGTCGATTTTCTTTCTCCAATCGAACAGGTCAATTCTCTTTCTTCGTACGAGCAGGTTAATTCTCTTTCTCCAAACGAACAGATCAATTGCCTTTCTCCAAACGAACAGGTCAATTTTCTTTCTTCGAACGAACAGTCCAAGCCCCTTCCCCCAAATGAACAGGTCAATTTTCTTTCTTCGAAGAAACAGTGCAATCCTCTTCCCCCAAACGAACAGGTCAATTCTGTTTCTTCAAACGAACAGGTCAATTGTCTTTCTCCAAACGAACAGGTCAATTGTCTTTCTCCAAACGAACAGGTCAATTGTCTTTCTCCAAACGAACAGGTCTATTGCCTTTCTCCGAATGAAGTAAATCCCGTTTTTCCAATCGAACGGGTTGATTTTCTTTCTCCAATCGAACAGGTCAATTCTCTTTGTTCGTACCAGCAGGTTAATTCTCTTTCTCCAAACGAACAGATCAATCGCCTTTCTTCAAACGAACAGGTCAGTTCTTGTCCTTCGAACGAACAACCCTATGCTTTTTCTTTGAACGAACGGTCCAATCTTCTTCCCCCAAATGAACAAATCAATTCTCTTTCTTCGAAATAAAAACGGTCAATTCTCTCTCACCAAATGAACAGTTCAATTCTCTTTCTCCGAACGAACAGGTCAACTCTCTTTCTCCGAACGAACAGGTCAACTCTCTTTCTCCGAAAAAACAGTCCAATTCTCTTTCTCCAAACGAACACGTCGATTGTTTTTCCCCAAGCAAACAGGTCAATTTTCTTTCTTCAAAGGAACAGTGCAATCCTCTTCCCCCAAACGAACAGGTCAATTCTGTTTCTTCAAACGAACAGGTCAATTGTCTTTCTCCAAACGAACAGGTCAATTGCCTTTCTTCAAACGACCAGGTCAATTCTTGTCCTTCGAACGAACAACCCAATGCTCTTTCTTCGAACGAACAGTCCAATCTTCTTCCCGCAAATGAACAAGTCAATTCTCTTTCTTCGAAAAAAAAACGGTCAATTCTCTCTCACCAAATGAACAGTTCAATTCTCTTTCTCCGAATGAACAGGTCAAATCTCTTTCTCCGAACAAACAGTCCAATTCTCTTTCTCCAAACGAACACGTCGATTGTTTTTCCCCAAGCAAACAGGTCTATTTTCTTTCTTCGAACCAACAGTCCAATCCGTTTCCCCCAAACGAACAGGTCAATTTTTTTCCCTAAGCAAACAGGTGATTTTTCTTCCGTCAAACGAACAGGTCAATTTGCTTTCTCCAAACGAACAGGTAAATTCTCTTTCTTCAAACGAACACGTAAATTTTCTTTCTCCAGACGAAAAGTTCCATCCTCTTCCTCCAAATGAACGGATAAATTCTATTTCTCTAAACGAACAGGTCAATTCTCTTTCTCCAAGCGTCCCGGTAAATTCTCTTCCTCCAAACGACCAGGTAAATTTTCTTTTTCCAAACGAACAGGTCAATGGTCTTTGTCAAAACGAAGAGGTAAATTCGCTTTCTCCAAACGGGCAGGTCAATTCTTTCTCTTCAAACGAACAGTCCAATTCTCTTTCTCTAAACGAACAGGTCAATTCTCGTTCTCTAAACGAACAGGTCAATTCTCTTACTCCAAACGAACCGGCCAATTCTATTTTTCCATGCGAAAAGGACAATTCTATTTCTCCATGCGAAAAGGTCAATTCTCTTTCGCAAAACGAACAGTCGAATCCTCTTCCGCCCAACGAACGGTCCAATTCTTTTCCTCCTAACGAACAGGTCCATTCTCTTCCTCGAAACGTTCAGGTCAATTATTTTTCTCCATACAAGCAGGCCAATTGTCTTTACCCATAGGGTAAGGTCGATTTTTTTTCTCCCAACGAGGTCAATTCTCTTTCTTCAAACGAACTTTTTGACTATTTTTCTCCCAAGTGGGCGCGGGTCGAGACTCCCCCACTGGGCATTGAAAATGTTATTTAAAAAATAAACTGAATTTTCGTTGCTTTCCAACGGTGCAAAATTCCACAGGGCATAAACCCGGTAGGAATATAAACGAAGCAACGAAACTCGCGGAATATTCATCGAGAACACTTCCTGCCAACAATATCTGTCACTCTGGAGTTTGAGAAACCGGAAGAGATATACGAAGGGAATAGTTACGGATTTTCCCACCGTGGATTCGACCCTCAAGCGTCATGATAACGTTGATGCGAGTGTTCTGATAAACTTGGAGCGAGGAAATGTCTGCGATTATGGCTAAATCGAAAATGGACGATTATATATATATAACGGACCATTGGTGTTGGATCCGCGATACGGAGAGAGCTGTAACCGTAGGAAAAGTTGGAGCACAGGTGGTTCACGAAATACGACTGTGCAGTATACTTGTTCCGTCTAGTTCGCTCCAATTCGGCTACTTGCCTATATAAAGCAGCGAAGACCGAACGATCCTACTTTTCCCTTCCCCCTGACAATTACAGCCAGCTGAAAAGCTTCAGGGTCTGATTGCAGTGTCGGCAAGTATTTTCTTTCTCCCTCTCCCGCGCTGTCTCGCTCTTTCCATTTTCTATGGCAAACTTATACCGCGAAAAGCTCGGCCCCGTCGGATCTCATTTCGTTCCGTCGTCTGTCTCTCTGTCCCGCTCTCTCAGTCTCTCCGTTCCTCTGCGCCGCTGGTGATTTGCAATTCAAAACGTTCTATATCTCGCGAGAGCATAAAACAGGCTCTCTTTCTCGCTGTCCCGCTCTGTCCTTTTTTCTGGATTCGAAGCTTAGGTGTCCGTCACTCCTGCATTATTATAAACGGCAAGTTACCGAGAACAAATGGCAGCCGGGATGTCGGAGAATACGTACGAGGGGTATTGAAATAAATTAGTATGGAAATTTGCGGGAAAAAGAGTGGTAGAATGGAGTATGATTGAGCTCGGAATTTCGCGGGATATTTTCGTCTGGATTGGACGTCGAGGTGTTCTGCAGTTTCCTTTCCCTCTCTCTTTATCTCTCTGATATTTTATTTGATTTCGATATAATTTATATCTTATTACTTGATTTTCAATCTTTTTTTAAATTTCATTTTTTATCTCTTTCTCTCTGTCACTCTCTCTTTCGTGCTTGATTTATTCACGCTATCATTTTTATTTAATTTTTTAAATTCCTTCTTCGCGAAACCTTTTTGAATATTTTTTTGTATTTATTCTGTGCTCCCCTCTCTCCTTCCATCTCTTTCTGACTCTTCTTATCGTTGGTATTAGATTTATTCAGGCCATAACTTCTATTTTATGTAGCAAATTTCTTATCGTCAATGACGAAATTTCTTTTACTCACTCACTCACTCACTCACTCACTCACTCACTCACTCACTCTCTCTCTCTCTCTCTCTCTCTCTCTCTCTCTCTCTCTCTCTCTCTCTCTCTCTCTCTCTCTCTCTCTCTCCCCCTCCCCCTCCCCCAAACAAACCCAAACAAACCCACACCAAAAAAAAAACGTCTCCAATTAATATCCGTAAGCTCGTAATAGCACGTCATCGTCTCGTAATTAATATAATATTGCACAACCGCAAGCAGACCCGAGAGTTGGTGGGACTAGAAGCGCATCGGAAGGGCGAAAACTTCCTCGCCGCCCTGAACGATGAAAAGTTCATTCGAAAGCCGGCGTATGCGCGGTTATAAGGGGGTACTTACGAAAAGAGCTTGCTCGCGTAAAACGGATATTGCCTCGAGTGCGCGGGTCATCAAGACGCGGAACTTAACGACCTTGCAAAATTCCCCATACGCCGGCATTCTTATCCTCTCTCAGTGGACCCTTTTTTCCATTAATGAGAAACAAAAAGGGATATTTTCCGCGGTCTTTTGCAAAAGCGTTAATTTGGGGATTTGACCATGCAGAGGTAGCGAAAGAGAGAAAAAAATGCAGGCCAAGTATAAGAAGAAAAAAGGCCAAAGGACGTGCTCTCAAGTTGGTGAGCACATTGGAGAAGGAAAATTCTCTCGAGTCGAATTGGCATTTTTTTTTGCCGTTTCGCAAAAGGCTCCCGGTAATTTCTGCGCCTCATTCTTCGCTCTTCTGAATGCGAATTACGTCGAATGAGAAAGAGAGAGAGGACGCACACCGAGAAAATTGAGTACGCAAGTAGGAGAAAAACGAGCGCAAAATATGAAAAGCAGAAGCTGTTCGAGCGGAACTACCTTGAGGAACAAGCATTTCTTGTTTTTTCTTTCTTCTTCTTCCACCAGTTTTATTACGACGTTCGCGATGTTTTAGAATAAATGTCCAACACGCGAGTACACATCCGGACGCGTGCATCGCGTTTTTCCTTCGTACAAAAGCAATTGACGCTCGATTGTTTTTCTTTTTCACTCTTCCATTCCACATCTTCCTTTTTCTTCGTCGTTCTTCTCTCGCTGATGACACGCAACCGCACTCGACCCGTTTTGTTTTTTTCATCGATCCAGAAAACCACTGCTCGTGCTGAGCACACGTCATCCTCTTTTTTGCATTTTTCCATACCGTGGACGTGTCATTTTCGCAAAAAAATTAGGGTATTTTCGTGTTTGTTTTTCGAAATTGTAAATTGTTTGTTTCCTTCTCAGGGGGGGAGATACCTTCTTGATTTTTTTTGTTTAAAGGCAAGGATTCTTCACTATTTTTGAGACTTGGGGTACGTTTTATTACTTTTGGCTGGTACATGGAGTTTTTTTTTAATCTTTAACCTTACGTTTACACACTGGGTCATTTTGACCCGGATGAATTTTTAGTTGAATGCTCACGTTTTTAAAATGAAAAACTTCCAATAGAGTTTTTAAGCAACTTAATTTTATATTTTCCGAATTTTCATACTGCAGACTCATTAAGAAATGTTTGAAGAGTATCCCTGATTTTTGTCAATAAAAACCGACCGAAGGGTTGTCGATGGCAGGTGCATAAAGTACTATCCGGGCCATATTGACCCAGTGTGTCCAAATCGTGGCTAAATCCCAGTTTGTCAACGAAGGGTTAAAAATAGTGGAGGTATGGCACGATCTTCTAAACTGCATTTTTAAAACTGTCATGACGTATAGCTGAAAAACTAATCGACCGATTCTGATGAAACTTGGTATACATTTTTCTACCCTTATTGTCTAAAATATGACCCTGAATATGTTTGAAAATTTTAAAAAAGGTATTTTTCATTGCAAAATGTAGCCATTTTTTTCTGAAAATTCAATCTTTTTGTTTCAAAGCGTACCATTTCATCGATTTCTAACAATTCCCACTTTTTCGTGCTTCAAATTCTGCGTATGAGTATTAATGAAAGAAAAATCTTCGTTGGTTTTTTTTTGTATCAATCCCGCCGACGCTACGTGTCACGCCGTCTGACAACATCCGCCGACACCCGTTTAGAAAAACCGTGCCATACCTCCGCCATTTTTGATGATTAATTTTTAAAAAATACCACGTAACAGCCAAAAGCCGTAATAAAACATACCCCAAGCTTGAAAAATGATGAAGAAATCTTTCCTTCTATAAAAAATCAGCCATTTTTACAAGCTTTTATCTAACTTGACTTGGTGTGAGATGCGAAATGGAAAATCGTATTTCACCCACTTCCCGACTACTTAGAGCTCTGAAATGTTGCCGGCATGCAACATGCAGAGGTGACAATGCATGATTTAACTTAAAAAAAAATCCATAAAATGTTCAAATGTTCTTCATGTAAAATTAACGATAACTAATCATCCATATAAAATCTCACTAAACATACAAACAAATTCGCAGCCGTCTGTGTTTGCATGTGAAAAGTTTGTATGCAGCAATTAGTCATAAGTTCAATACCAATTACACTCGTTATTTTTTACAAGCATTACATGTTCTTAACGTACAAACTCGTAAACTAGTGAACTACTAGTAACAACCAACTAGTAAAATCAATTAAAGACTAAAAAGTAGAAAATAATTTATATGTAAAAAAATATTTTGAAAAAACAAGCTTTTATTTAATGTACTAAAAAGTAGAAAATAATTTTTTTTTACCAAGTCACCTATATATGACTATAAATAAAAGCTTGGGCTGCTCAAAACTTAGACAAGCAAACTTTAATTTACAAAAATCCGTTAAGGGGTCTTCTCACTTTAGACGCCAAAGAAGGTTATTTTCATGAATTTTTTTTGATAGGTTTATATCATAAATATTGCTATAAAAGTTGCTACACTTCATAAATACACATTCGAAATACATTTTACAAAAGTTTTTTTTATGTATTTATGTAACTCAAACAAACTTTAAACGCATTTTTCTCGAAACAACGTTATTCGACGGCTTATTGATAAAATTTTCGAAACTACTGTACCGATCCTTATGAAATTTTATCCACATATTCTTTATAGCTATAGCGCATATCAAGGATTTTTTAAAATTTCGATAATTACTTGTCTTGCCTAAAACAGTGCAAAAAACACGTTTTTTTTTTGTTTTTTCGAAAAATGTCCGCCATTTTGTTATTTTTGCATATATCAAAAATCGTATGATATGAGCTATAGTCATTAACATGCTGAATCTTAAACCGTTTGAATCTTTTCGTTTCGGATTATCCATCTCCGAGAGTTCATCAACAGCGCAGACCTACAATTTTGTTAGGACATTTTTTTAACCACTATTTTCGTTTATAAATAGCGACTTGAATAAATAATGTTTAAAAAAAATGTATTTCAAAAGTGTATTTATTAAATGTAACAACTTTTATATAAATATCTTTAATATAAACGTATCAAAAAAATGCACGAAAATAGCCTTTTTAGCGTCTACGGTGAGAAGACCCCTTAACGTATCAACTGTATTTAATGTACTGTAAAACAATCTTAGATTTCTTTTTAAAAAATCCCGAAACTGAGTATAAACGTGTAATAATGATTTCTCTAATTACCATTGTGGCAAATTAAATACGGTTGATGAAACTGAATTGAACAAATTTATTGAACATTCAAAAAGTAGAGCGCCACGAGCTTTTATTTATATTCACATATAGATGACTTGGTAAAAAAAATGATTTCCTACTTTTTAGTACATTAAGGCCTTATATACGCGATTTTTTTTTTTCGTTTTTTAATTATTTTTGGTTCCATTAGCCTAAACGATTAGGAATATTTCAAGCTTCACAGAATTGACAAATACCAAAAATAAGGTTAAATTGCATTTATAATAAATACCGCGCGGTGCGCCCGACCGCCAACTTCAAAGCCGTTTTTCCAAGATTCACTTTTTGGAACCGCCTGAAAGTTCTAACTCTTGAACGAAGGTTCAGATCGCTTTGAAATGTTTACAACATACTCTTAGTATTGTCACCTATCGTGTGAAGCACAGAAACAAAAATTTTAATGACACAGAAAAATAGAAAAAATAAAATACCGACAGAAAAATGAGTAAAAAAATGTTAAGTTTCGAATTTTTATTATAATTATTTTTTTAAATAATATTGTTGGTTCACACTGAAGATACGTTCATTATGCAATTATAAAAATGTTCATTTTTTTCAGGCACCCACATCGATCCTGAGAACTTTCACCATCAACGCGCGCGCAAAAAAAAATACATTGCTTTATTATATTATATCTCCGCTATTTGTTAATATTTCTGATTTTTTTTACATATACTTAACCATATGCATGAATGATCTGTAAAAAAAAATGTCAATATATGCGTAATTTTTTTTTCACCGCGTCTAGAAGAGCACCTTCGAAAATCGGCGAAATCGCGTATACAGGGTGTCCCAAAACTCAACGATAATCTGAGACCGGATGAAAGGCCAAGTTATATCAGTTCTGGGAAAAATTTAAAAAAAAATCCATATCACTCAGTTCAGCGATAATAGACATTTAAAAAAAAAAAGTTGAAATTCGACACCCTTGGTCGCATTTTCAAGTCCTGTGATCACCAGTGTCACAATTTCGCTGTGATTTTTTTAATTTCGTGATCTTCATTAACGATGCTATTAATCGCAACTACAAATTAATGCAAAAAACATTGTTAATTTAATAAAGGAAAGTTAAGTTTTAGTGAGTCATGGTTCACAAAAATATTGTTACTTAACTTTGACACTTAATTTTGAAAAAAAAATGTACTACACTACCCTTGGCAAGTTATTTCAAAAGATGGCGCATTTAATCAAGATTTAAAAATGGTGCAACACTTGCCACTTTTCTTGCCATTAAAAATTTTATTTCTTATTTTTTTCAAATTGAGCTCATTTTGAACAACTCAACATTAGGAATTTTTGTTACTAAAATTTGTTATTTTTTGTTTCTGGTCTGAAATAAAATTATTATTTTTAGTAAAGAGGTAATTGAGTCAGTTAATAACAATTTTTATTGTAAAAAACATATGTTTTTTACAATAAAAATGTTTACAATAAAATTATTATTTTTAGTAAAGAGGTAATTGAGTCAGTTAATAACCAATTTTTATTGTAAAAAACATATGTTTTTTACAATAAAAATTGGTTATTAACTGACTCAATTACCTCTTTACTAAAAATAATAATTTTATAATAATTTTAAAATTTTATTTTAATTTTAATTTTAATTTAATTTTAAAATAATTTTATAATAATTTTATAATAATAATTTGTTATTTTTTGTTTCTGGTCTGAAATAAAATTATTATTTTTAGTAAAGAGGTAATTGGTTATTAACTGACTCAATTACCTCTTTACTAAAAATAATAATTTTATTTCAGACCAGAAACAAAAAATAACAAATTTTAGTAACAAAAATTCCTAATGTTGAGTTGTTCAAAATGAGCTCAATTTGAAAAAAATAAGAAATAAAATGTTTAATGGCAAAAAAAGTGGCAAGTGTTGCACCGTTTTTAAATCTTGATTAAATGCGCCATCTATTGAAATAACTTGCCAAGGGTAGTGTAGTACATTTTTTTTTTCAAAATGAAGTGTCAAAGTTAAGTAACAATATTTTTGTGAAACATTACTCACTAAAACTTAACTTATTTTATTAAATTAACAATGTTTTTTGCATTAATTTGTAGTTGCGATTAATAGCATCGTTAATGAAGATCACGAAATTAAAAAAATCACAGCGAAATTGTGACATTGGTGATCACAGGACTTGAAAATGCGACCAAGGGTGTCGAATTTCAACTTTTTTTTTTAAATGTCTATTATCGCTGAACTGAGTGATATGGATTTTTTTTTTATTTTTCCCAGAACTGGTATAACTTGGCCTTTCATCCGGTCTCAGATTATCGTTGAGTTTTGGGACACCCTGTATAAGGCCTCAAATAAAAGCTTTTAAAAAATATTTTCTTTACATATAAATTCCTCGCCTAAGGGATATCCCCCCAATAATTTGGATGAATTCATCGGAGAATCCCGACGACGAGAGACGATCAACCCAAGCTGTATTTTGTGTCCAGTCGAGTCGTACGGGAACGCGTCTCTATATAGCAACCGGAGAGCCGAAGAGAGAGATGGAGAGACACCGAGAGAGGATGGGAAGAACGATCGATAGTTCGCGACTTGCGCGTGGTTCCGCGGACACCGAAGACCGACGACGGACGCGAGAATTCCCTCCTGCACTCGTGGCTCTGTCTCTCTCTCTCTCTATTTTTTTTTTGTTCAAACCTCATTACGAATTTCATGACCTGTTTAGTAATTCCCGCTTTTAATTAATGCGCGGGTCTGAAGTGTGCATCGTTGCGATGCACCGAAATTCTTTTGAATTTTTTTTTACATTCCTGTCTTGCACATTTGGGGTTTAGTCGCTCGTGAGAGATCGTAAAATACGTTTCAAGGGTTATCGACCAGCGCAACCCAACGTTATCGGGGGCTGATAGTTGATAAAAAAAAAAAAAACATCGTAACGCCGGCGATTCCGAGATAACGATTTTTTTATCGGCGCGGTTTATCCTGTGACCCTGTGGGAGCCTCCGAAGAAAAATTTGAACGATTTTCACTTTAAGGAACGCACCTTATTGGGGGAGGGGGGGGGGGGTGAAAGTTAAGAAAGTTGAGAAAAATTATCCCATCGATTAGGACCAATTTTGAAAGTTCTACTTTCAGCACATTCCAGGGGCCGATTTTATAGGTAATTATCCACTGATTACAAATATTACCAAGTTGTTATCAAAAGCTCAAAACTTCGTCGAGTAAACGCCGAAAACCCGTTTTCGTCCATTTTCGACGATTTTCAATAAAAATTCAAGCCTGTCGGAAAAATAAATCGCGAATTGGTGATGAGAACAGATATTAATTAAATTAATCAGAAAATAAATTAACATAATAAAACTTCGTTTTGCAACTTGGTTGTAAACGTATGGCTTTACTAGATGAGTCATCATTTTTTTTTGGTTCTCTATGGTGCTCTATTCTGTGTCGATTCTCTTTGTTATCGTTTCCGGCTTGATATGCCGTTTAGTTCATCGAGCTCCGTTCATTTTTGGATTTTTGGCGGAATTTCTAGGTTGGAGCATCGATTTTGGCGAATTTTGGCATATATACATTTTCGACGATTTTCGATGAAAATTCAAGCCCATCGGAAAAATAAATCGTGAATTTGTAGTCAGAAGGTAAAAGAACATCGATGTAAACACCGCAAAAAAGTAAACAAAATAAACATTTGTTTTGCAGCTTGGTCAAAAATAGACGGCTTCACTAGATAGCTCGCCATTCTTGTTTCTCTTTTGTTTGGAACTCCCTTTTGTGCTTATTCTCTTTGTTATAGTTTTCTCCTTAAAATGCCGTTCCATTCATTGAGCTATGTTCATTTTTCGATTTTTGGCAGAATTTCAAAGTCGGAGCATCAACTTTGAGAAATTTCCCATACCCTTTGCGACTTTTCGCTTTTTTAAACCCCCCCCCCCCCCAATAAATCTCCGTAAGTCGAACAGGACCGACGCTACGGCTGTTTGAAATTTCGCGATTTTAGCGATTCCGGAAAAGTGGCCAAAAGGGCGAAAGAAGCTTTAAGCGATTTTTCGACTGTTTTAAGCATCTGTCAAACCGGACATTTTTCGCCGATTGAGAATGTGTCCGAGTTTTTTCCGAAAGTTCGAAACTAAGCCGGGAAAATGCAAAACAAAAATTCTTTTCACACAAGTCTGAGATTTTTTTTTGTAAAATGATGCGTTTTGGAGAAAAGGTGAATTCGTGTTCAAGGGGTGAAAATACATCGATATAAAATTGGATCAATATATTTTCGATATCGAAAAAAAATATATTGAAAATTCAAAAAAGGTACCATTTCGGTTAAAAATAAGTGGCTTCGCTGAATCATCGATAATTTATTTTCATTATACATTTGGAACTGCGCTTTGTGCGTCTCTTTTCGTAATCGTTTTCTCTTCGAAATGCCGATCGATTCGTGGATTTCCGATGATTTTTTATTTTTGGGAGAATTTCAAAGATTGACAATCGATTTACACCAATTTTCCCATATACCCCTTTGCCTTTTTTTGGGCCTTTCTTCGAGGGCACTTTTCGGAGAAACTAATCGATATATCAGGATGAATCAAGCGGTATTCTCTAAGTCTATCAACATTCCTTTTACTACCCCCTTCTCCTTAATTTTATATCACTTGAATAGAACCGCCGCTACGGCTATTTGAAATTTCGGGATTTTGACGACTCTCCGAAAGTAGCCAAAAGAGTCGACGTTTTTTTTTCTTCTACTTTTAGTATATTTCTAAATCCCATTCGATCGAAAATTTCCCGCCGATTACGAATAACATAGAGCTTTCGGCGAAAGCCCAAAATTACATCGGCTAGCCCGAAAAACGAGTTTCCATGAACGTTCAACGATCGTCAATAAAAATTGAGGGTTTTGGAGAAAATTGAAGGTGAATTCGTAATCAGGTGAGAAAAATACATCGATATGGACTTGCAATAAAAATAATTAAAAGTCCGAATTTCTTTGGCATCTTGGTGATAAATGCTTCACTGAATCATTTATTTTCTGTTTCGATTTGGTACTCGACAGCGCTAACGAAAGCATGGTAACAATAAGAAAAACAACATCAACAACAATATTACTAATAACTCCAAAGCATCAATAACAATAGTGATCATACCAATAAGAATAATAATAATGCTAAAGAATTAATAACAATAGTGATAATACCAATGATACCAATAATAATAATAATAATAACACGAAACAGCAATAATAACGATAATTTATGGTTCGATCGCAAGAGAAATAGGAAAAGTTCGTCGAAGGAGTAGATTTGAAACTGCAAACTCTTGGTTGATGTTGATAAACGAGAGCGCGCACAAGCACCGACACCGGAAGATGGTAAAAAGTGCTCAAACTGTCGTGAAAAGTTTTGATCCTTTTTGTCCTACGAGAGAACAGGAAGAGAGAATACGAGGTTCGACGGACATAGTGTACCATTGCGAAAACGAGCGTTACGTGTCTGCGATTTTAACCGAAGTGTAATGGAGAAAGAGAGAGAGAGAGAGAGAGAGAGAGAGAGAGAGAGAGAAGATTCCGTATGTATAAAACGGAGAGCGACGAATGTGGCTGATCGAATACCAAAGTTTTCGTCATTGGAATTCCCAACGGGGCTTATTTGCCCTCGCTCGAGTTTCGGTCTACCTGCAACTCTTTTTTTTTTCACCAACTCCGAGCGTACCTCGCCACCTCCACCCATGGGACAGCGAGAATTTTGCATTCATTTTGTTACTCCGAGAAATTTGCGAACCCCAGTCCACTTTTCATTCGGCAGCGTTAAATCGGAAAAAAGTAAGGCTAAAAAAAGCCAATTAAATGCCGGGCTTCCGCATCGATTGGTCACCTATGTTGATCTTCCTCAGGGAATTTTATATATATATATATATATACACATATGGGGGAATATTCCTCCCTAGGGAAGATCAGCGTAGGTGGCCATCGATGCGAAACCCGACATCCAATTGGTCTTTTTCAACTTCACTTCTTTATATATATAATTTTTAATTAATAATTTTGATATTTCATTTCTATTCAAATACATTTATATTTTGCGTTTTTTGTTCAAGTTGAATATATATATATATATATATATATATATATATATATATATATATATATATATATATATATATATATATATATATATATATGGTAAATATTCGGAAGTGTCACTCCTGTCAGAGTCGAGCTGATTATTTTTGTGTGGTTTCTCACAGTTAAAAAACATCATATTTAATATTATTATGGCAGCGCATCAACAAAAACAATGTCAATAAATATTTTTTTAAAGATTTTTATTCGTCGATCTTTCGAACTTTTTTTCAACATTCAAGATTTCCACGACCCAAGCAAACCGAAACATTATGCGCCATTGAAATATAACTCAATATAAGATTTTATAATCATATAGAAGTGATAAAACAATTACAGCCTCTTTTTAGCGGAAGTGACATTTCCGAGTATTGCCTCTACAAATAATGTAGAGTTGAAAATAAATATTTAACGCTACAAAAGTGCAGAAGTTTAACTGATTTGTTGTATTTTTTTTTTTCAAGCAGACGAAAGTCTGCCAAAAGTGCAATTTCGATGTTTCCATAAATTCAAGCGTATCATTCTCGAATTACCGGGAAATGAAATTTATAAAATAGTTTTATATACATATAATTCGTACATACCTAACCTAAGCGAATTATTTTTTTGCTTTTTTGTTTGGGTTAGTTATATACAAACATATTTATAAAAACCTAGTGAATATATTTTATTTTTCCAAGCCCCAAAAATGATGAGGGAATTTATAGAAACGTCGAAGTTTCATCGACTTGCATCTACATAAAAAAAGGAGAAAAAAAACAGTTCCCTTGAGCATTCATCGCTCGAGTCTTCCCGGGAAGAGCACTGAATGGTAGCGCGGTGTACATCGTACATATATAAATATACACGCCATGAATTGAATGCATGATTATTTTATGTCGATTATTAATGGTTTTGAAGCATCGTTGGGACGCAACGAAAATTCTCCTTTATTTTCTTAAATTTCTTCATTCGTATTATCATCCAAAATCTTTTCTTGCAGATTCAAGCAACACATCCTCAATATAAGGAAAAACGTTTCAGTGATGTTCGCAGCCTAAATGTGGCCGAAAAAAATGGGCATTGCGAACGAAATATATTTTCGTTGCATTCCAACGATGCAAACTTCAAGACCATGATTACTACACGTCGTCGAGACTAAAGCACCAATGAACAACAAGACTGGAATTAAGTTATAGCGAGTAAGACATTATCGTTGTGTCTCGTTTTTTTTCTTTTGTCAGTAAATTCTTTATAGTTTCGGGGCGCGCACAATTTGGCTCGTTGTTCCGTGAGCGAGCGAGAGTTTCGTGCTCGAGTGTTGCAAGTAGTTTAACAGAAAGCAAAGATATTAGCCTCGTACGACGACTTATGAGATCGCAAAGGGCTCGCGAGAAGAGAGACGCGCGATCGTTTGTCTCGGATGTCACGGGCTAAGCGCGAATTTCGCGCCCGACCTGACATCGAAATAGACTCGCTCTCTCTCTCTCTCTCTCTCTCTCTCTCTCTCTCTCTCTCTCTCTCTCTCTCTCTCCCTCTCTCTCTCTCTCTCTCTCTAGGAAAGTCTATAAACGCGGACGTCTGCAAAAAATTCGTAAAATTTTCGCGCAATGGACACACGTTTGAATAAAATTAATTACGCGAGCCGAACAGGCTGGACGAGGGAATTATTCAGTCTATTAAAAGCTCGTAAGCTCGCGTTTTATTGGCCGGGGCAGCCGACACGTTCGTCCCTTTCTTCGTTATCGGAGATTGCCTTTTCTCGTTCTTATGCGAAAGAAAAAAATAAATAATGACTTTCTTCTTTCTCGCAGGTTGCTATTTTTCCTCAAGCTTGTAATTCTCGCGAAAAAAACATCGAGTTAGGGCCTCGCGTAAGAAAGACAAAAATAGGGCGGGGGGGGGGGGACTGTCCGCAGCGATCGCGACAAGCAGAAAAAGGGTAAATATTTACAAGTGGAGTTTCATCCCTAATCGGCTTCAAAATTTCTTTCACGTGTTCGGGGCTATTATACAGTATGAAGATATGTTTTTTATGATGGGGGAGAGGTATTTTATTACGAAAAAAAATATATTCCCGGAAAATATTCGATTTTCGAAATACGTTTGTTTGGGTTGTTTGTTATGGCTGTTTGTTTTGGTTGTTTGTTTGGGCTGTTTGTTTGGGATGTTTGTTTGGGTTGTTTGTTTGGGTTGTTTGTTTTGGTTATTTGTTTGGCTTGTTTGCTTGGGTTGTTTGTTTGGGCTGTTTGTTTGCGTTATGAAATGAGGGTTGAAATTGTCTTCCCCCGACTTAAGAGGGAATGATACCTCATCGCGGTCGGTATGGTAGAACAATTATAGATTCCCAAAAATCTCGAAAACGGCTCTTCAGATACCGTCGAAACTTTGCCAAACGACATCGAATAGATAGACGAACAGCTGTCTTCCCCTCAAATTTTCTGAATTTGAGAAAAAAAACTAGATTTGCTTATGAGAAGCCGATCTACACTTTTTTTCTCAAATTCAGAAAATTTGAGGGGAAGACAGCTGTTCGTCTATCCATTTGACGTCATTTGGCAAAGTTTCGACGGGATCTGAAGAGCCGTTTTCGAGATTTTTGGGAATCCATAATTGTTCTACCATACCGACCGCGATGAGGTATCATTCCCTCTTAAATATTATAAACAAGATGCCCTGATAATACATCGACGCGGTAAAAAAAAAATTGAAACCCTTTTCTAGCTGGAGTCCCACTTGTAAATATTTACCAGAAAAAGAAACCGTCGAGGGCCTGACACAAGGCGTGACCGTTTCACCCGCGTATACAATTCGAGTTTGTTTTCATTCGTCGTTTTTTTTTTCCCCTCGTTTATACGCTTTTCGGATATTTCCATTATTCTTCGCAATACAGTGGAAGATTTCTCGTTGTTTCTCTACGGACACGCGATATCGTCCTACAGAGTTCTCAACGTGTCACGGAAGCTCGAGAAACCTAGCGCGATATCGATCAGCTGTTTATCTTGCCGAGGCTCCTATGTGTGCGATGGTAAACGACGAGGCGAACCGACGAGGCGAACCGACGAGACACACCCTCGCCCCGCTCGATACACACAGACACACGTTACATACGCGCGCGCGGGAAGGGCAGCACGTAGTGTGGGACACACGAGCGGCAAACACACGTAGGCGAAAGGGTGTATGGCGAGCTCTTCTGTATGGATTCGCTCTCAATCGCTCTTGGATATATCCTGATTTTCGTATTAATCCGAACGAGTGCACTAGCACGAAACTACCTAGTTCCTGCGAGATAACTTACGATCATGCTCCTGTGGATGTGGATATTTGTACCTGTAAATTCATATATGCGATACAGTTGAAACCCGCTTTTGGTGTGGCGTTGAATTTTGCATCGTTCCGATCCGATCGAAATGTTTATTCTTCATTTCTAAAATTTCCTTGACACTGGCGAGCTACGAAAATCACGCAAACACTTTTTTAGGATTCCTATTCAGTGATCTACGACTCTATATCTGCAACTCTGGAGATTTCGAAAAGTCTTTTTAATTCCTTGTTTTCATTATTACCCAACATCATCATCAACTCTGATGATGATGTTGGGTAATAATGAAAATAAGGAATTAGAAAAAGAATTTTCGTCGCATCCCAACGATGCAAGCTTCCACCTCATTTTCCAAACGCGTTTTCCCCAGTTTAAACTTGTTCTTACTGAACGCCTTCGTTGACAATAGTTCATCATAGTAAAGACTAGAATTTGCTGATCAATGAATTTGAATGTTAGTTTAAACTCGTCTTGAGTGGAAAAATGAAGGTTGAAGGGAACGAATCCAACTGTTTGCGAATGGGGTCGAAGTTTGAATTTAGATTGGGTTGTCTGTTTGGATTTGTTCTAAAAAGTAGGTTTAACGGAATGAATACGTTGAAACTGTTTGCGAATGAGGTCAAGGTTTGTTTTTGTTTGGGATTGTTTCAAAAATTAGTCCTAACGAAATTAATCCGTTAAAACTGCTTTAGAATGAGGTTAAACTTTAGGTTTCGGTTGGGTAATTTGGGCTTGTTCCGAGAACTAGTTCTAACTAAACGAATCAGCTAAAACTGTTTCCGAATGAGGTCAATGTTCGGGTTCGTTCCGAAAATTAGTTTTAACGAAATGGATCCGTTAATACTGTTTCCGAATGAGGTCAAAGTTTGGGTTTGTTCCAAAAACTGGTTCTAACTAAGTGGATCAGCTAAAACTGTTATCGTATGAAGTCAAAGTTTGGGTTTGTTCCAAAAACTAGTTCTAACGAAATGGATCTGTTAAAACTATTGCCGAATAAGCTCAAAGTTGGGATTTGTTTGGGTTTCTAAACATAAGTTCTATTTTTCACCAGGAAAAACTAGTTGTAACGAAAGCGTTCAGTCAGAACTAGTTCTTACTAGGTGTAACGCGTTCAAACCACGGCCTTACATACAGGTCTGAAAATTCCTCCAAGTCTTTGAATAGTATTTCCGTGTTCCATTGCTGGTTCGAAAGAAAGTAAACGGTCTATGAAATTCCGAAAATGCCTAAAGCGCGCATCGTACCGAATTGTCAGAAAATATTTAAAAACGATAGTGGAAAGTGTTGAAATGGGAAGTCGCATTTCCGCGCATTCAAGTGCTAAAGACGTCGCAACACATTCGCACTAAAATATATTATATTTCACCGCCTCAAAACTCTTGTGCTCTCGTTTGATGTTTATAGATGCCATCAATGAACTTGAGATTTTTTGTAAATCACAAATAATTATCATTCGCACTATAGGATGAGTAGTAAAAAAAACCAAATTATTTCCCAATCATGGTGCTCTTGAAAATATTCCTCATCCGAAAAAATCTGCACAATTGCACAACTGTTCGGACCTGCCTTCGATTGGCACACCCCAAGGTAGCAGCGCTTCAGATGGCAGAAGCGAGAACTACCACTTTGCCTCATTATCCGAGTCACTCCCCACCCTACAAGTTGCCTCCAGACCTCTATGGAAGCCCGTGGTTCAAACTTAAAAGTGGTTTTAACTGTAACCTATGTATAAATATAAATATATCATATAGTCCTATTATCGAATTCCGGGCGATAAAAAAGAAATTGACTTTCGAAGAAAAAATAATACAAGGACTTTACGAAACGTTTTTTTTTTTAAATCAAGCACTTAGGAATCGCGGAATTAAATTCAAGTGATACCTACAGAGAGATTCTTGTCGATTTAATTTTTCAAGCGATTCTGGTAAGATTGAATCGACGAGGTGAGGGGCGGGGGGCGAGGGAAGAAGCAAAGATGAAGATAAAAGGTAATTCCATTGGGAAAATGATTCTCGACTTTTCGAATATATTGTCGAGTCACGAGAGAGCTCGAGGTAGGAATAAAAGTGGATGCGCCAGGAACAAAGTGGAGGGGAGCGAGAGGGAAGATCAGGATCGTCGATGTATGCGACAGCTTCGGGCAAGCCCATATCCGTTTATTCCAACTAATCTCGAATCTCTTGGGCTTTCCCCCCAATTTTTCACACGTTCTCGCAGGGCACGTACGTCCCTTGGCCAATTTCGCACATACTCGATAGAGAATAAAGCGTTCCAGGCCGTTCAACGTTGAATATCGACGAGCGAATAGCTCGGGAAAAAAAGCGAGTGTCGTGTTTTAAAAAAGTTTGTATTTTTTCGTCGTTTACTCACCTTGGCGAAGTCAATCTTGAGTGAGCAACATCCCGAGTAAATGTCCATTCCATGGAGTGCCTCTTTCGCCCGGGTCGCAGAGTCCACCGAGTCGAACGTGATGAACGAACGAGCGACGGTTAAGAATTTTATAGAACGTGCCGCGGGGAGCGGTGAACGATAACGACGTGAGTATAATTGAATGAAAGATTATCAGATTTTTGTTTTTTTTTAACGCCTAAATGGTCTTTTTTTAAAGACCTAAATGGAAGATTGATTTTTACATTTTTGTAAAGCTTAATACTGATAGATTCATTATTTAAATTTAAATAATTAAATGCAATGATTCAAATAATTAAAGAAGAAGATTTAAATACATTCAATCCTTTGAGTTTTTGTAAAGTTCAATATTCCGGGTGTGTGTGTGTACGTGTGTATATATATATATATATATATATATATATATATATATATATATATATATATATATATATATATATATATATACACGTACACACACACTGACGGTCAAAAGTTTTCGGACACTTCAGATAACTGCAAAACTTTCGATCACTTTGGATAATTGCAAAATTACATTAGACTAATATAATTCATTAAATAGAGCTATATAGAATCTTCGTAAAATAACAAATGAAATCAATTATATTATTCCAACATTGTTCTGCAATTATCCAATGCTTGAAACTTTTGCAATTATCTGAAGTATCCGAAAACTTTTGGCCGGCAATGTATATATTCAACTTTACGAGCTGTGTGCTAATGTAAAAAGAAAATACCAGTATATAAAATATTATAAAGCCGTTTTCATATTTTATATACTGGAATTTCTTTCTCTTTGCACTACATGATTTATCAATACCTCGAATTCCTTTGCTCGTGTACATAATTTGTAAGAAAAATGTAAATGGGAATAGTTTGTGAGAGGGAACTATGGGTAAACACCCTTAACGGGTATGCTATGGACATAAAAAACTAATACTAATTCAACTTTACATCTATGTAAAGTTGTACTTTAAAACTTGTACTTATATATATATATATATATATATATATATATATATTAGAGTGGTCCTAATTTCTATTTCTCCCCTCTATTTCTTCCCCCCTTTTCTCACTATCCAATCATCTTCTTTAAACAGAAAAAAGAATTGTCCGAAATCTGCGAGCGATTAAAAAATATTTAGTGGTCGCTAAAGCCACCCAAAAATCCAAATTTTCATTAAAAAATCGACTTTTTTCTTTGTTCACTTCTCACCCATGAATTTTGCGCTTTATAATTTTTAAATTAACCTCGCGAAAGCTACAGCCGATCAGTGAATATTTTTTTTCATCATCTCAATCATAAATTTGGCGCTTTGTAAAATTGTCAAAACAACTAATCGTTTTTCTTGAGAAACAGATATTTCCAAGTTACCTCACACTACTAACCCAAGAATTATAATCTTTGTTCCCATAACATAATTCTTTAAAGCTCTTTTTACTAAACAAATTATAGGTCCCCCGTTTTATCGGGTTAGAAGTGTAAGGTAAATCAAAACAATTCGTTCCTAAAGAAAAAAAGGATTAATGGAATTGAACATTTTACAAAGTAATAAATTTGTGAGTGAGAACGGAAAAAAATTCGCGACAATTGGAAATTTCGGAGCTCTTGAGCGACCACTAAATATTCATTGGCTGGCTAGAGCTTTCGCGAGCTTAATTTAAAAATTATAAAGCGTAAAGTTCATAGGTGAGAAGAAAACGCAAAAAAAATCTTTTTAAAAAACTGAAAATTTGCATTTTTGGGAGGCTTGAGCGACCTCTAAATATTTTTTTATCGCTCACAGATTTCGCGACAATTTTTTTTTAAGATAAAAATTGTCTTCTTAAAAATAATAAATAAAAAAACTTCTAACCCGTTTTATCGGGTTAGAAGTGTGAGGTAAATTAAAAAAATTCGTTCCTAAAGAAAAAAAAGTATTAATTGTATTGAACATTTTACAAAGTGATAAATTTGTGAGTGAGAACAAAAAAAAATCCGCGGCAACTGGAAATTTCGGAGCTCTTGAACGACCACTAAGTATTCATTGGCTGGCTAGAGCTTTCGCGAGCTTAATTAAAAAATTATAGAGCGTAAAGTTCATAGGTGAGAAGTAAACGCAAAAAAAATCTTTTTTAAAAATGAAAACTTGCATTTTTGGGAGGCTTGAGCGACCTCTAAATATTTTTTTTATAGCTCGCAGATATCGCGACTTTTTTTTTTCTTTAAGGGGGAAAATCACTGTAGCACACAAAAAATAGGCATATTTTCGGGAATTAATTTTGGCTGAATAAAAGTATCAATCGAAAATCTGTAAAGTAGGTTTTATAGCAATACTAAAAAAGTACAAAATGTAATTTTTTCAATAAAAAATACTTCAAAATGGCGGCTGCGCAGCATATGCCCCAAGGCGCCTTTTTTTGAGCTCGCCGAAGACATAACTCAAGCAAATTTTTACCGATCGACTTGAAATTTTGACAGTAGCTTCGAAACATCTTTCTCCACGGAGCTACGTAGGATTTTTTATTTTATATGGCTTACTTTTTTTATCGACGATTTTATGGCGTTTTTTTTTATTAAAAATTTAACTTTATTTTCAAACATGCACCATTTTGCGAAAAATCAATATATCGAAAAAATCCTACGTAGCTCCGTGGAAAAAGATGTTTCGAAGCTACTGTCAAAATTTCAAGTCGATCGGTAAAAATTTGCTTGAGTTATGTCTTCGGCGAGCTCAAAAAAAGGCGCCTTGGGGCATATGCTGCGCAGCCGCCATTTTGAAGTATTTTTTATTGAAAAAATTACATTTTGTACTTTTTTAGTATTGCTATAAAACCTACTTTACAGATTTTCTATTGATACTTTTATTCAGCCAAAATTAATTCCCGAAAATATGCCTATTTTTTTGTGTGCTACTGTGATTTCCCCCCTTAAAGGAGATAATTGGATGGTGAGAAAAAGGAAAAAAAATAGAGCTCAAATTTGGGCCACCCTAATACATACATACATACATACATACATACATACATACATACATACATTCATACATACATACATACATACATACATACATACATACATACATTCATACATACATACATACATACATACATACATACATACATACATACATTCATACACCACAGGGGGAGTCTGAAACCCCTACGTGGCGCGTCCCCAGGCGGCGGATAGGGGGAGGCCCGCCTATATAAATATGGACATGGATGTAGAAATATCTATATGCATATAGAGATATCTATCTGTATGTAGATGTGGATATGGAGATGTCCATATAGATATACAGGGTAGGAGGCGATGGAAATACCTCCCGTGGACCAACAGACACGGGGAAGAAACCCCGACAACAAATCAACATGGGAAGTACATCGAAGGATATATCGATTAGGGTGCAGGGGCACGGAACCCCAGTACCGGCGTCTGGCGGGGGTGGGCAAGCGGGCCCCGAGACGTCGTCATCAAACGACCGCAATACTGCAGAGGTGCCTCACTTGGCCACGGTAACATCTAATGTACCAAGAGAGGCTCGAGACCAAGCTGAGGAAAGCAGAAAGGCGATGGCCTTCGACAGGCTGGGAGGGCAGATCACCGAGCTGCTCGAATTCATCAAGAGCAAGAACAACGTGCACGGTGATATACGGAGGCTGGCCAGCGCTATAAGCGGCTCCTACAACATCGTGCGGAGAACTGAGGGAGCGATCACTCCTGTGCGACAGAGAACAATAACGTTACCGAAAGTCAGTGCAACGTCAACCCAGACCTCACCGACAGCAGGTACGCTACAGGACGAAAACACGCAAGACGGAAGCACGCGTACACCGGCACGAAACGCGCACAGCAGCGATGCGAGAAAGAAGCGTACTCCGCCGTCAAGAGAGGTAAAAGTGATAAAGAGAAGGAAGGAACTAGCACACCCTCCTCCCACACAAACGAAGCAGGGCTCGGGAACGAGCAACCAGAACCAAGAGTGGCAGACCGTACGTGCCAGGAAACCTCGCAAGTCGCGGGGCAACCCGACGCTACCGAATGCGCTGATAATTAAAAAGAAGGGAGAGCTGACCTACGCCGAAATCCTGAGCAAAGTCAAGAAAGACCCCTCATTGGGAGAGGTTGGCAAAAGCGTCAATAAGATACGCAGAACAGCAGCAGGCGATCTTATTCTTATCCTTGATGAAGTGAGCACCGATGAGACGGCTCACCTACGCTCAAAAATCGAAAATGCGCTCGGCGAAGAGGCCACTGTGAACAGTAGAGTGCACGAGATGAACATCGAGATAAGAGACATCGACGAAATAGCCACCAAAGAGGAGATCTGCGAAGCGCTCACAGAACAGCTCTGCGTCGGAGGACAGATAGCACCTGCTGCGATCATGTCAATCCGCAAGGCGTTCGGAGACACGCAAACTGCGGTCGTGAGACTCGCGGTGGATGCCGCGAAGAAGGCAATCAGCGCAGCCAAAATACGTATTGGCTGGGTTGTGTGCCGGGTCCGAGAACAGCTACGGCCAATGAAGTGCTTCAAGTGCTGGCAGTACGGGCACACGTCACGCAACTGTAAAAGCAAGAACGATAGGACTGAAACCTGCATCAAATGTGGCGGAGTAGGGCACAAAATCAACAAGTGCACAGCGGAAGCGCACTGCGTGCTCTGCGAGGAGAAGGGCAACGTAGCCTGTGGGCATGTGGCTGGAAGCAGCAGGTGCCCAATCTATGTGCTTGCACATGCGGCACTAGTCCAAAAACGCAGATGAGAGTCCTGCAACTCAACCTGAACCATTGCGAGGCTGCGCAGGACCTACTGATGCAGACATTGCGAGAACTGCAACCGGACGTAGCAATACTCTCCGAACCGTACAGGCAACTGGACGTCCAAGCCTGGCAGGCAGATACGACAGGCAAGGCTGTAGTCTGGTCGTGCAACAAAAGGCCCATCCAGGAGTTTATTAAAAGGACAGAGGTAGGCTTCGTGAGGATAAAGCTAGGAGGCATCCAATTCTACAGTTGCTATGCCCCGCCGAGCATGACTCATGGCGAATTCGAAGAATTTCTAGACAAACTGTGCAGAGACATCCGCGGTCGTAGCCCCGTCGCCATCGCCGGGGATTTTAATGCCTGGGCAGTGGAATGGGGGAGCAAAAGGACAGACAGGAAAGGGCAAGCCCTACTCGAGGCTATAGCATCACTAGACCTAGTCCTACTAAATAGCGGCAACTCGCCCACCTTCTGCAGGGGCAATGCGAGCTCAATTGTAGACCTGACGTTCGTCAGCAACTGCCTCGCGAGAGACAATGACAGCTGGAAAGTGACCGGCCTGTACACGCTCAGTGACCATCAGGCAATCACGTGGGAAGCCCACCTCCAAAAGCGAAGCGGGCAACTACCGAAAAGAATGAACGCCATTGGCTGGAAAGTGAGCATGTTCGAGGAGAACCTCTTCCGGTTAGCCCTGCACAAGGAAGTTGTCACCTACGGGGATGCTACCAGTAAGATGAAAACGGTTATGGGAAGAGTCGTCAACGCATGCGACGCCACGATGCCGAGGAAGCGAGACACGAACGTCCATGCACCGGTGTATTGGTGGAATGACACCATAGCCAGGCTACGAGCGAAGTGTAACAAGGCGAGAAGATTAGCTCAACGAGCCCGACAAAAAGCAACGTTCCACGTATTGGAAGAGAAGCACAAAGAAGCACGTACTAAGCTGAATCAAGCCATCAAGAGCAGCAAAAGACAGTGTTGGGCTGAACTGCTCGGTGAGGTTGAAGGTAATCCATGGGGTAGACCGTACAGGGTGGTCATGACGCGGCTCAAAGCACAGACGTTGCCAACACCGTCCTGTCCCGAACTACTGCGGAAAATCGTAACGGCCCTATTCCCGCGACAGCCGGAGTATGAGTACCATATTGAGCGGAGGGTGGATGAGGTCATTCCCCCTGTCACAGTGGAAGAACTGGTGAAGGCCTGCGGCAAAGTGGGACCAAATAAGGCACCGGGAATGGATGGTATTCCCAACACAGCCATCAAGGCAGCCATTAATGGTGCTCAAGAGATGTTCAGGAATATGTATGACACATGCCTCCAGGAAGGAGTCTTCCCGGACCCATGGAAACGGCAGAGGCTGGTGCTGCTGCCCAAAGGGAAAAAGCCTCCAGAAGAACCCTCTTCGTACCGTCCAATCTGCATGCTGGACACAGCCGGAAAAATTCTCGAGCGAATTATATACAATAGATTGGAGAATGCTGTTGGGGACTCCCTCGCGAACAACCAGTTCGGATTTCGGAAGGCTCGCTCAACGCTCGATGCGATAAATACAGTTGTGGAAACCGCTAAAGGTGCTATTTCCGGATCACGCTGGAAAAGAGGGGCCAAAAAGTATTGCCTGGTGGCCACCCTCGACATAAAAAATGCCTTTAACTCGGCAAGATGGGACTGCATCTGGGATGCTCTAAACAAGCTGAACGTGCCGCAGTACCTGACAAGAATTCTGATGAACTATCTCAGCAACCGATTCCTCAAGTACGATACGGAGGACGGTCCCCAAGAGTATAAAGTCACAGGAGGAGTCCCCCAAGGCTCCGTACTGGGCCCCTTATTATGGAACATTATGTACGATGGATTGCTGAAACTTGCACCGCCCGATGAGGCAAAGCTAGTGGCCTTTGCAGACGACGTTGCGGTGGTCATTGAGGCCAAGTACCTCGAGGAGATCAACAGGATCTTTGATGAGACCCTTGCCATGATCAAACAATGGATGGGTTCAGTTGGTCTTGAACTAGCGGAACACAAGACAGAGGCCGTCCTCATCACTAGTAGGAAAGTAACTGAGACCATGACAATCACCGTAGGCGAACACGACATCGTATCACAACCGTACATTCGGTATCTAGGTATGATGATCGATGCGCGACTAAACTTCCACCATCATGTGGAGCAAGCCAGTTGTAAAGCGGCAACCGTAGGAGCAGCACTCTCACGGCTAATGCCGAATGTCGGTGGCCCCAGGCAAATCAGAAGAACACTCTTATCGTCAGTGAGCACATCAGTCCTGACGTATGGCATTGCTATCTGGGCGGACGCACTGAGAATCAAAGCGTACAGGAAGAAGGCATCGGCAGTCTGCCGCCGTAGCGCGCTAAGGGTAGCATGCGCATACCGCACTGTATCGGAAGACGCAGCATGTGTCATTGCAGCAATGGTACCCATCGAAATACTTGCGAAAGAACGACGATCGCTGTATATGAGGAAGAAGACAACGCCTCTAGCCGCGCGCGAGCTGCAAGCGGAAGAACGACGGTTCAGCATGGAGCGCTGGCAGACTAGCTGGGATACATCATCCAAAGGACGATGGACTAACCGGCTCATTCCCCAGGTCGATAGGTGGGTGAATCGCAATCACGGCGAGGTGAACTATTATCTGACGCAAATCCTATCGGGGCATGGATGCTTCCGAGCGTACCTGCACAAGTACAAACTTGACGAGTCGCCGGAGTGCCCAGCCTGCAAAGGAATAGTAGAGGACGCAGAACACATTCTCTGCCAGTGCCCGCGCTTCGACGCGCCCCGCGCTGAGATGGAAGAGGTAATAGGCAAAGAGATTACGCCGGAAAATGTAGTGGACGGAATGCTGGCCCAAGAAGCAGGCTGGGAGGCGGTGAGCATGTTCGCAGCAGAGGCCCTAAAGAAACTGCGGCGAGAAGATAAGCAGAGAAGAACAGAACCATGAAGGGTAGATGAAACGTCCGAGGTAAAGCCCCGGACGAGACCACCTTCGCGAAGTAGTGCCTAACGGCGGTTCCGCGAAGGAAAACATGGCCAAGGACGAAAGAGGTTTAGGGTTTTAGTCGGTAGGGCATATATTCAACGTTGACAAAATACAAAAATTTTAATTTATTTAAATTTTTGCATTTAGTTATTGATTTGAATTTAATTTAATTGCACTTCGCTGTCTCCATTTGTATGTGTGTGTGTGTGCAGGTGCTATTTTCATTGATCATATCCATGTAAAAAAAGGAAGACTCCAGCGACAAATGATAAAGAGTACTGGATTTTTTTTTTTTTTTTTAAGTAGCACAAGTCTATAAAAGTGCAGTATCAATGTTTCTATAAATTCCACCGCATAATTCTCGAATTTTCGAGAAATGAAATTTATAACATGCTTTTATATAAATACATTCGTACATACCTAACGCAAACGAGTAATTTTTTTGCTTTTTAGTTTGGATTCGTTGTATACAAACATATTTATACAGAGCTAATTAATATATTTCATTTTTTTTAACTCACGAATGACGCGGTGGAATTTATAGAAACTTCGGAGTTAAACTTTCATCGACTTTCATCGACTGAAAAAAAGAAGAAAATAAAAAATCTGTACCCTGCAACATTACTCGCACGAGCCTTCTCGGGGGAGAGTATTGAATGGTAGCGCGGTGTAACATCGTTCGTATGCTTTCAATAGGAGAGCTAAACGAGTCACGCTCGTGGTTCGTCGTGCATACGGTCCTCGCTGTACAATAGTATCGAGCGAGGAAAAATACGGGGATCACAGAAAGCGCGGATCTCAATTCCCGAGAGTTCGCGTTCTCCAACAACAAAACCGCGATAGCTAATTGAGTAAAGTTTCGCGAATAAACAATTTCCTTCCAGAGTCGCGTTCGGTATTTTCCGTACAAGTGTGTGTACGAGGGACAACGCGAGGAACTTCCGGCGACATTGAAAACAGTGTTTCTAAAACAACTCTCTAGCTTTCTCTGGCTTCGATATCGAGCGAGCGCGAGCAATATTCGAATAAACGATATTCCAACGTATGTGGCACTCTCGTGAATCTCGAGGAGGAGATTCCGAGCGACGAACGGGAATCGAGCAAAATCTATTCGCGAACTTCGAGATATCCGGCTTATCCGTTCAATCGGCAAATTCTTCGCTTCTTTGCAATCCTCTCTTTGACTCTCGATAATCCGGGGATATCGATGTATCGATAACCCCGGCGATACTTCGCAGCAAAAAGAGAAAACTTGGATGAAGTTCGTACAACCGTCGTGGTGAATATAAATATTCCGGGTATACTCGACGCGATCTTTGCCGATCATGGAATTTTGTGGAAATTGCGCATTTGCTTTTTTTTATATTTCTGCCACCCGAAATAACCCGGTAATTATTGACGTCGCGAAAAAATGTTCCACGCAAAAGTTGTACAGTTTGAAGGGGGCCATCAAATGCGACCAACTTTGTTTATTTCGGTAGAGGCGCTGACGCACAGTGGAGGTCTCCTTCACTTTTTTAAATGGAATGGTACATTTTTTTTCAACCATCTTGTGGAGCGCCTCAAGCCGCATAAAAAACATTAGGGGGTCAAAGTCGTTCAAGGTCGTTCAAGGTCACCCATTACAATTAAATACAAATCTAAATATTTCGGATCACTACCGAATACTTGGTAGTGATCCGAAATATTTGTCCATCCATACAAATCCAATTAGATTTGTATTTCATTTTAATAGGTGACCTTGAACGACCTTGAACGACTTTGAGCCCCGAATGTTTTTTATGCGGCTTGAGGTGGTCCACAAGATGGTTGAAAAAAAATGTACCATTCCATTTTAAAAAGTGAAGGTGACCTTCGCTGTATGTCAGCGCCACCACCGAAAAAAAAAATGGTGGCATTTGATGACCCCCTTCACACCGTACAACTTTTGTCTGGAACGTTTTTTCGCGACGTCGATAATTACCGAGTTATTTCGAATGGCAGAGATAAGAGGGACACCCTGTATATTAGGACGTTTGTTAAGGGGCCGGTCCACTTTGAAAATTTCGAAAAATCGAAGGCAAGCAAGACTTGAAGAAATCGATGATGATGAGCAATCAGAAGGGATTTTGTACGGTGCAGGAATTGCCGATTGAGTTTAGGTAAGAATTTTTCATAGTATAAACTTCAAACGCGTTTTTCTCGAAACAACGTTTTCAAAATCTAGCTCCATCGTATCTCTAAAACTAATAAACCGATTCTCTTGAAATTTGAACCACATATTGTAAACATGATTCGCAACACGATAACCCTCGATGGTTTTAAAATTTTGATTTTTACTCTTTTTTTTGCGAAAAACTGCGAAAAAACGCGTTTTTTTTACTTTTTTCGTTTTTCATCTGCCATTTTTTTTATTTTTTGATAAAACTTTATATCCGAGGGTCATTTTGTAGCTGGTGTCATACTGAATCTAATGGACTTTGATTTGATTGTTTCAGACAAGCCGTTGCCGAGTTGTGATGGAGCTACCGAGCCCACCGATTTTTGAAGCGTTACGTTAAACTGTAGTTTTTGTACTTAAAAATGAATAAAAATGAATTGAAATTTTTTTAAATGTATTTCAAGATTTTATTTATCAAGTCCAACAACTTTTATATTTATATCTTTTATAAAACCCACAAATAAAAATTGCGAAAATAGCCTTTTTTCGTGGCTCCAAAGTGGACTGGCCCATTAAGTTGTCGCTGTTTTTCAACAGATGTCGTTACCGGAACTGCGTGCGTGCAGTTTAACCCCTTCGTTGGCAGAGATAATTCGACAAAAAGTGCCCAAAATGGCAGGAACATTTTTTTATCCTGAAAACTTGTACTCTGGGGTTTTTGAGCGTGCTGATTACGAATCTGAACTCAAAATTCAAGAATTCACAACGACTAACGAATATTGCGAGTGAAAATACAAATAATACAGATAGATTCGAGTAAAATTTTAAATTTCGGTCCGCGTTTTTTGAATTTTCAAATTTAAAGTTCAGATTCGTAATAAGCGATCTCAAAAATCCCGGAGTACTAATTTCCATCTAAATCGAGAAAAGTTTTTGATTTTTTCTGCCATATTGGCGCCGCTATCTTGAATTTGCAAATCTTACTTTAAATTCGGAGTGAGGCTCCGATTTCAGATTAGAGCAAGTTAAATAGGGAAATAAAGGTTGACGCACTATTGGGTCAATGCCACACAGGGCACGGAATTATTTGAGGCACTATTGCGTCAATGCCAACGAAGGGTTTAAGATGGTAACGCATCTATGGAGAATTACTATAAGCAAGCTTAAAATTCAGTGCATGTCATTTCGCCCAAGTGTAAACAAACTTTTCTTTTCACAGTGTTAATCATTTCGACAGTATTATGATATCTGTGACCCGTAATTCTGACCACGCAGTCTTCATATTTGACACAAAATAAGCCTTTTTTCAAGTGGTAAAAATCGAAATTCGTTTTAAAGTTTATATGAGACAACATGTTCTTTGGTCAGATTTGCTTGAAACTTGGTACACACTCCGATACAAATAATTAAATATGTATTTGTTTGGGTTTGTTGGGTGTATTTATGCCAACCCAAACGAACCCAAACAAACACAGTTAAGGGGCTGAAAGTACTACTTGACTGTCTCCACGCACCGAACAGCAAGGAAAACCTGAAGCTGTGTTATATGCAAAATACATTTGGTAAGTTTCAAGTAAATCTGATGAAAAAATATGCTATCTCCTACAAACTTTAACGGCGGGGTAAAGTTAATTCGGCGAAAAAAGGCATGTTTTTAAGATTTTTTTTTGGCGTAACGAATAGTGTTCGTTTATTGAAAAATTTACATATAATCAAGTAACATTTGAACAACATTCTCCTAAATTTGCATTGCAAAATATTCAAAATTGAGCGAGTGAAAATTAAACCCCGGAGGCGCCTCGAAAAAAAGTTGGTTTGCGGTGTGCACCATAACTCGCAACAGAATCATTTGAAACAAAAAAATCAAAATACATTTGTTAAAGGAGATGTTTCTCGAGGTAATGACGGGAGGATTTTTTTTCTTTCGATTTTTCGATTTTTCGTAGCACTTGGGAGCCAAAAACCCGATTTTCGCTAAAAAAAATCGGCTAATTTGTTGTTGAAAAATTAGTAATTATTTTAAAAAAAACAAAAAAGCTCTCGACAATACCTGGTGAATTATGTGAAGAAGTACTGTGCAAAATTTCAAAGCGATTGGTCCAGTAGATTTTGAGTTATCGTGCACACGGACTTCAAATATGACAAGTCTCAGAAAAACGGTTTGAAAAACGCAGAACAGAAGAGAACGGCATGGAGCAATAGACGCTCAAATACTCATAACTTCGTCAATTTTACTCCGATCGACTTGAAATTTTAACACAATATTCTTGATATATTATGCATTCATTTAAAAAAATTTAAAAAAATGAAAAAAAAATTGTTAATACTTAACATTTAATGTTAATACTTAACCCCGCCCTTAACACCCCCGTTTAACCGTCTAAGGGTCGAATTTTAGAAAATGCTGAAATACGTGTCCAATTATTTGTATTCTAGAGTATTTACGTCAAGTTTAAAAATATGTTGTCTCATACAAACTTTGAAACCCCTGTTTCACCCCCTTAATGGTAGAATTTTTTATTTTTACCACTCTTGAAAAAAGGCTTATTTTGGGTCAAATAGGAAGGCTGCGTGGTCAGAATTAGTGACCACAGATATCGATATATACCCAACATGTCAAACTTCGTGCCAAAAAAAGCGTATTTGTGAGGAATTTTACTGCGCGACTTTATTCAAAAATAATCTGCAGCTGAAGCACACAGAATTCTTGTTGAGACTTACAGCGACCATGCTCTGTCGGAAACAACACACAGAGATTGATTTAGACGCTTCAAAAATAATGATTTTGATGTGTTGAATTGGAGGCATTCGTGAAAACTCATGTCAGACGCTAACTGAACTGGCAGAATTATCGGGAGTTCATCACAGAACAGTTTCGAAATGTTTGAAAGCATAAAGAATGAATATTTTAAATAAATAAAACTTTTAAAAAATCGATTTTTTTTTCCATTATCCGATAGTATAGAGGTTATAAACATGCTGTTCAATTTTAGGGGCGAAATTCGAATTTATTCCTCTCTCAGAAAAAGGGATTCGACCAGCTACGTGAGATCTGGCGCGGACGGACGCGTTTTTCTCGAAATGTCGTTTTTCGAAAAGGTGTACACTCTCAAAGGAATAGTTTTCAAGCTATCCGTCTCAAATTTTGAAGCAACATTCTTCACGCCATTCTTTATCTTGCTATGGAAGCTTTTTTTTAATCTTCATATTTTTTTTCACGAAAAACTGTTGAAAAAATAGACTAATTTCGATACTTTTTTTTCAAACCGTCGCCATTTTGTCAAAATTGATTTAAAAAAACATGCTGATTAATAATCATTTTTCAAATTTTATTTCAGACAATGTTTACGGCCACAACCGTGTACACCGTAAGGACTCCTTTTTTTCAAACATTTTCGACCGTCAAAAAAAAAGTAAAAAAAATACAAATAAACGTTTAAAAAAATATTTTCTGTTCTTCATGAGTGCTTTGATTCGACACAAAAAAATCAGACTGATTAGCGCAATTTGGCCATCGAGAAAAAAATCGCGAAAATCAGCCATTTTTCGACCCGTTACACCGTAATGATCCCTTGATTTTCGCGAAAAAAAAACGGGGAGAACTTATTCAACGTCTCAATAAAAAAATCTTTGATTGACTTTCCGTCTTTTTTTTCTACTCGACGAAAGGACAATTCCGTTTCGGCTGTTTTTCAATCCTCGTTGCCCACAATGCAAATCGTGCGAAAGAAATCAGATCTTTTTTGCACTGCCAATTTCTTACTGGTCCGAGTGGACGGACTTTTCGGTAGCTTCGTAAATTCGCTCGAGCATTTAAAAAAAGGATATTCAACCATGGCCTGGACTCCGTTCTTCTTGAATATGACGATTCGTTGTACCTGGCCACTGGGAGCGCTGATAGTGTGCAACACGTCCTGAAACACAGAGAAGAGGAAGTGGCGATAATTCGAGTCGCGTTGCAGCGTAGAAAAAGTCGAAAACGCTCACGCATGTGAGCGTGAGTCACGAGAGCGTGACACGTTTCTGTACGTCGTGAGCGATTTTCACCCGAAATTGCAGCGCGCTTTCGGATGGACGCTTGCCAGAGGCAAAAAATATTTTGCGCGGATGACTCCGCCGCGGAACCGGAAGTCGGATTGATCATCGCGCATTTGTTTTCGCGCGACACGCCAGGGACGGAAATTCCGCCTCGAGAGTCGATCCAATTAATTGTCATAAATTTTTCGCTGCAGGGGACTCGCAAATGTTTATCAGCGTACAAATACAAGAAAAAAAAACGAATGAAAACGTCGGATGAAATGGATGAAAAAAAAGGAGACAAAGAAAATAGATTAAATATAGAAAATAAATAAAATAAATACGGCGGATGAAAAAATTAAACAAAGAATACAAAATAAATACACAAAACGTAGAAAATAAATAAAATGAATACAACGAATGAAGAAAAATGAAGACAAATTAAATAAATAAAACAGAAAATAAATCAAACGAATACTGAAAATATAATAGATAAAATAACAAATACAAATAAAATTTAAAAAATAAAAAAATCACGTCTCATTTCTGAAAGAAAAAAGACGGGCCTGGCAATTATTACTGCAATAAACTTTTCGTTCGAATAATTATTCTTCTATCCCCGTACTGACAGTTCCGGGGCAAAAAAGAACATACGAATGCAAAAATAATAGGATGAAAAAATAAATTGAATTACTTTTCTGATAATTCAACTGGAAGGCACTCAGAGCACGGCAGAAAGGAAAAGAAAAGCGAGCGAGAGTGCCAGAAATCTCGTGAAAAAGATATGAAACGAGAGGATTGCCGTAGTCTCGTTCTTGGCGAATGTGCCGCTGCGCTCCTCTCGAAAGGCTCGACCGGCTGTTTCGCGAGGAGAGCAGCAGGTGGAAAAGCACGCTACTTCCGTATCCGGCTTGTAGCTCGGGTGAATGTGGAGCAGGTTCGAGTGAGCGACAACTTGAATAGTATTATTTTCGCTTCAGACACCAGGTGAATTTCCCTCGGGTCTGACGTCACGCCCTTCTTTTTGCCCTCTCGTCCTTAACCGCCCTCCCCGGCCAAATCTTGCTGGGGAACAGGCGCGGAATATCGTACACGTAATCAGAGACCCGGTGAACTCCGGAAGGATTTGAATTATCAATGATCGCGTAGGCGGGTGTTCCCTTTGTTTTTTTTCCTTTCTACCATTCAATTGACCCTTTGAGCCAATTGCTCAGCATTGGAGCTCCGTCCGTCAAAGGGGACAAGGAGCTCGATCGTTGGAATAGCGAGTAGAATAATCCCATTCTGTTTGGGTTTGTTTGGGTTTATTTTTTTCGTGAGTCGGAGCATTTTTTTGCAACCATGTTTTTTAATAATTGTTTTATATTTTTTTATAATATATTAGACGACGATTTTATCAAATTGATTATATGCTATTATTGTTTTTCCATCTGAACGACCCGCTGGTATGCGCTTCGAAAGCGATACAAGACAGGAAATAAAAATTTCCGATTTCGATTTTTACCACTCTTGAGGGGTGAGATGCAGTTAGAATATTCAAAAAATCGATTTTTTTAAATATTCGATGTATCGAACACAAATTCGATGTAAGTAATTTTTTAATTAGTATTTCTATACATAAATCAAGTGTAAAATTGGAAAACTCAGAAACTTTCAAAAATGTATTACTCAACACTATGAACTTCAGCAAAATTTTATAAAGAATACTTTCGTTTTAAAATTGCCTAAAATGTTAAAAAATAATAATTCATCCCGAAAATCTTTAATTTTTTGAAAAATTGTTTTAACAATTGGCTATAAACAATTGAATGCTCGACTTTACGGCAAAAAAATTGTGATATTCGGATTCAGCGGATAAAAATACATTTAAAAAGTTTAGCTTAATCCATCGAGCTCAAAATGTTACGAACAAATAATACCGTATCCACATCGAAAAACTTTAAACTCGTTTTTCTCAAAATTATGTTTTTCAAGTCGGTGACCACTATAATTCAAAAACCACTCGATGGATTTTGATGAAATTTGCTGTGCTTATTGATAGCATTAAAAACTAGTCGTTAATCGAAGGATTTTCATTTTTGTTGAAAATTTTATATTTTTTTTTAACAATAAACTAGCGATTTTTTTTGTCGAAAATCAGAAGTTATCTGTCGGAAGCCGCCATTTTGTTAATTAAAAAAAGCTCCGATTAAGGACTAGATTCATTGTTAAACTAATGATTTTTTTTGTTTTTTGATTTCAGATGATCCAGTAAAATTTTATGACGGTCACCGCAAAGCACTGCATTCCGAAGGGAGTGCGACAAAGATGGCGATATTTTTATAAATAATCAATATTTTTCTTTGAAAATTTGTACAAGTCAAGTTGAAATATAACATAAAAAGCCTGTGTAACCACTTTTGTAAAACAAACTAAATTACGATAAAAAAAAATTATTGAAAATGTTCGTTTTTTCACGCCTCTGACTGCATCTCACCCCTTTAAAAAAGTTTTATTTTGGGTCAAATATGAAGACTGCGTGGTCGGAATTAGGAGCCATAGATATCGTAATACCGCCTTATACGTTATAAATTATTTATATATTATTAATATAATAATAATATCACATGTATGGATTTATATTAATTTTATTAATTTATCACAAAAAAACATTAAGGGCCTATAGGAAGTTAATAACAATCTGTAATTAATTGTCTTCAAGACCCTATCTTGAAGGTTCTTCGGGGTTCAATTTGAGCGGCTGGCCTTCGCTTTAAAAACGATACAAGACAGGAAGAAAGATAAAGGGCAAGGAACAGGACAGCGAGGGCGAGAGAGAAGAAAAATTGTATACGAAAGCTCCGGTCCATAATCTCCAAACTCGAGAGCGATAAGCCCGAGCAAAAATGTCCTTCCGGAAGGTAGGTACGTGTTAGGATCGACATATACAGAGGCGACACACGTGCAGCGTGTTTTCGGATACTCGCGAGTACACGAAGGACGTAACACGAACATCCCAGCCCCATCGCGTGGCCATATATGGGAAAAGTAAATTTCGACCAGTCACATTTGTTTCCAACGTATCGTTGATTTCGAGGACGGCGCGAAAGAGCCTCCAAGAATCCAAGGATTTTTTAGGCCCCCAGGTGGTACGTAACGTTGAGTTTGGGGACAGAGGAGGATTTAGAGGACGGTCCTGGAGGTTGAGTCCTGCCAGTCACTTTCCGTGTGTATCATTTCTCTCTCTCTCTCTCTCTCTCTCTCTCTCTCTCTCTCTCCCCCTTCTTTTCCCTCACACCCCACATAAAACACCCTTCGCCGTTCCTCGAGTGTATCGAGTGTTCCCCTGCCGTGCGCGCGTCCCTGAATACGTATATGTGTTGTACACACAAAAAACCACTTTACATCCGCTCTCAGACGGTAAAGCCTTCCTAGAGCGCTTCGTAGATAGCGAGCGAAGGGCGAGAAGAATTGAGGAAGCAAAGGGGCGTGGGGGGGGGGGGGGGGCGATACGAACGGAGACGCTTTTCATCAGCGAGAGGGATGAAAAGGAAAACCGGGACTAGCCGTATGTTGCGCTGATTCCTCGGCTTTCACCTCTCCTCACCTCATTTTTTCCCCCTTCATCCTATCTTGCCCCATTTTTCGGACCGTTTTGCCCGACGAAAAATGCATCCGCACGTTTTTTTTCCCACCCTATCTATCTCTTTTTTTCCTTCTTCTTTTTTCCCTTGCTATTACTACACATGCACACTTTATAGTTCCTCCTTCCCCCATATACGGGATACGAAATCTTATCGTTTTTTTACCGAGAACTCGAGAGTCTGGAAAGTCCGCTCAGAACGATATATTCAGCCGTGCGGTATTATCACTGGTGCTTCTTTAAAATACTTTGATGCCTGGTAAGTATATGTCGCTGCGATAGTTCTCAACGAGATATAAAATTTCAATATATATATATGTGTGTGACACACTATATATATATATATATATATATATATATATATATATATATATATATATATATATATAAACGTATGTATAAACGTATCTTCAGGTCACAAAAGCCCCTCAGTGGAAACTTGTTTATATTCGTATCACGTCCACGTCACTCTTTCTCTTTTTCTATCTTGCTGAATATACCTCTCCAGCCACTCCTTCCGCAAAGTTCAGCCGTTAAGTTTTATGCTCATGTATATATGTATATGCATACAGACGTTTACACGTGTACGTCGGAGGAGCAAGTGACCCAGGTCGCAATATCAGTACTCGTGGCTCGAATCTATTTATTTTTGAGTCTCTTCTAGGCCGGTGATTTATTTTTCCGAGTTTCGCGGTCTCCTGTCACTTAGATGTAGCGCGAGTAGTGAGATTTGAGATAACGTTGACGTTCGCATGGTTAGAATGCAACAAAAATTAATTCATTTTAATTAGCCGTTTTTTTTGTTTGCGGTTGATTTGAGGCGTGGAAATCGCTCAAAGGTTTCGACGTATTCTCATTAGAAGTTCATGACTTCAATGTGGAAAAAGAGCTTTGGATGACGGAAATGGAAAGGAATATTGCGGCATTCCAACGATGCAAAGTTCGCCATGATTTTTTGCGGGCTATATGACAGAAATCTGGAAAACACATATGTAGAAAATTATTTTTTTATGATGGGAGAATTTGAAGATGGAGGAAGAAATTTTGTTGCTGTACTGCGACGGCAATTTCGACGTTATTTTTGGTGAACGATGATGCTGTTGACGTTGGCATTGTTGAAACGCAACGGAAATTATTTTTGTTTCCTTTTGCTCCATTTTCATTGTCGTCCAAAATATTTTTCGGCAGAGTCAAGTTGTAAGTCTCCAGTGAGGATTAAAACAAAATTTAACGTAGCATTGATCTGCGAAAAAGATATGCAATTAGAGAGAAAAAAAATGTCGAGGCAAACTTCAATATCCTAAATGATGAATATGGCGAAATTCAAATGGGGGAACTTTTACAAACGTTTTTGTTTCCATCTTTGGGGCTTTTACGCCGCATTTTTTCCGGCCGAGCGGGCAGAACGCAGAAGCAAAGTTCATCGGTTAGGGTTGATCGAGGGAGTGAAAGTGTACCCGAGTGCCGCAAAAAATCGAGGTACAGAGAACTCGACGGGCAATTCTCTGCTGTCAATTCGAAGTATCAACGATAACATTGGTGAGGAAGATGGATCACGTATGGGATTTTATATCTTGATCCTTCACGAAATATATCGCGTATATTGGATTCGATGTGGGCACGGCGAGGGTCGAGCTCGCTGCGTATAATCGCTATCCTTCGGCACTCTTGATGACCCCATCGACTTCCGGTGTTACCGGTCTCGTTTGCTCGGGGGTTGCGAGGGTTTCGCCTGAGGTGTTTGGCGAGAGAGGATTAGAGAGTTTCATATCCGGTAGACATCATTCGGCTTTTGATCCTCTCTCTCTCTCTCTCCCTCTCTCTCTCTCTCTCTCTCACTCTCTCTCTCTCTCTCTTGCTATGTGGAGGGTATCCGCTCGTGCTTCTGGTAAACTTGAGCATTAACTTCGAGGACGCGATAAGCCGTCGCGTTGTTGAATGTACGCCAGTGCTTCCTCAGAACCGCGGATCTTGGTGCTCATCATTGTAGTGTTTGTTGTCCTCAGGACGATAAAGGGTGGCTGCGCTTCAAAGAGAGATCAAGAGAGACCAAGAGAGAGAGAGAGAGAGAGGGAGGGAGAGAGAGAGAGGGAGGGAGGGAGGGAGGGAGGGAGAGAAGAGAGAGAGAGAGAGGGAGAGAGAGAGAGAGAGGGAGAGAGAGAGAGAGAGGAAGAGAGAGAGAGCGGGAGGGAGAGAGAGCTTCAACTGTGCACGGCTACGCGAGATGCGACCAAAGGTTTTCGCAAATCCGGATTTCCAACTTTATCTCCGTCCGTGTCCTCTCTTCCTCTGTTTCGTGTTTCCGGTCTAATCTCCGTCAGAGAGCCTCTCAAATGCATGTAGACCGAAAGTGCACACTGGAACGTCAGTTCCACTGTTCATCCGACGGATTAACGTTGACGTCACGTACACACTCTGATACGCCGCATGCATTTTCGCGTCCGGTGGACCTCTGTATCGGCAGACCGGGAACTGCATTCTGCTATGCAATCGCGCGGATATACTTCGATAATGAAATATGCACGAGGCGCTCAGAGTGTTTGATTGCGTTCGAACGCCGAGCCGAAATTAGAGAGAATTGAAATTAAAATTGTTCTATGTTTTGCCTAAAGAAACTATCATTTTATTGAAAGATAATGGAATCTACACCAGTTTGTGTAGGCGTAATAATATTGGCGTATTGATCGATGTAGTAATGACAATAACGTGTTACATTAATTTATTAATTTACACTTAAGACGGAATATACATTTGGACGAGAAAAAAAATAAGCGATTTTGAGGGATTTTTTAAACTGAAAAATAATTATTCTACATTTATCAAACTTCGTATATTTCCAACTATAATTTGTGGGCAAAAATCATAAAGTTTTTCAGTTGGGCCGCGTATGGTTTTTATTTGACTGTAATCGAAACGAAGAAAATGCAAATATAAGAGAAGAAACGAAGAATAGAAAGAAAGAAAGAAAAAAAGAAAGAATAGAAAGAAAAATAGAAGAAAAAGAAAATAGAAAGAGAATAGAATAGAATAGAAAGAATAGAAAGAAAAAAAAGAAAAAGAAAGAGAAGAAACGAAAACGCAAATATAAGAGAAGAAACGAAGAAAATGCAAATATAGCACGGATTTGAAAAAAAATCAACATTTCACGCAACATTTCTGTAAACTTTCGATTTAAAAAGTAGCTTTCTTTTTTCGAACACAATTGTCGTTACGTGAAAGGTAGCAGTATTATCAATATTTCTACCAAGTTTCAACACAATCGAATTAATAGTTTTTTAGTAATCCTGCACGCAAATTTCGAAAATGCAGTTTTGAGAAAAACGCGTTCAAAGTTTACATGGAATTTGAATTAAATTGCACTAGGTACTTGTGGTAACTAATTACTCAAGTAATCTGTTACGAAGTAATTAAATTATCAATTGCCGTAGTAATTGTACTTGTTAGTTGTTAATTACTTTTTGCCCATCTCTGTCTGCCCCTCTGCGCTCTTGTTTCTACCTGCGGCGCGCGCTCCGAATCCGAGCGATGAGGCACAGCGTTAACAGGCTGTAACGTTTGAAGTTTTTTTTTTGAATTTTGCTTTGAAACTTTGGTAACATTCTACATATATGATTCTAACGTTAAAAGACATAAAAAAATCGATTTTGTTATAGTTGCAAATGTCTATCTCGCACTTAAACGTACATTGATTATATTTATTTATCAGGTCTTGATTTATTATTTTTACATTCATTTATCGTTTTTATTTATTCGTTTTATTAATTATTACATTTATATACTATTTTTATTCACTAATACGCTTACTTATTATTATTAGGATTATATTTTCCAACGGTATTCAATTACGGCCATAACAATATTGATCTACAATGATATCAGTAAGGACTGACAACAATCTTATTGCGTGATCGTGTCCTTGTAATTAAGAGAAGCGAGTCGCTCGTCCCAATTTATTATTTCCACGCTGCGTAACAACGCAGAAGTTGACGTACCAGCGCCAAACGTATGGATCCAATCTCGTTGAATCTCATTTATTTCTTACTCCTCGTTTGGATCTTACAGGGTATATGTACGTACATGTGCATTATCGGGCGCTATTACAATCGTCGAGCGTCTTATACGCGTTGGCTCGATACGTCAATTTTTATTATTGATCCCGAATGCCTATATTTATAGTACGCGTCACGATGCTGTGGAGGCGGAGAGCTAAAGCTCCTTCGTTGTTGGAGCTTTTGTATTTGTGTTGCGAGAGCTATGGCCACGGATTTTACATGTATGAGCATATATATATATATATATATATATATATATATATATATATATATATATATATATATATATATGCACACACACACACACACACACACACACACACACACACACACACACACACACACACACACACACACACACACGCGCGCGCGCGCGCGCGCGCGCGCGCGTACGTGGATTGTGAGGGTACCCAATCCTGCTCACCTAATCCACCAATGCTCGACTACGAGAGAACTTCAGGTGCGTCGATGGACTCTGCACGTACTCCATACGTGGCGCATGTACAAGCAACGTATATATGCGCCGGTATTCAGAGTGCAGTATGAATCGATACAGTAAAAGTTCTCGCATATATTTGAATCCTTTGGCTCGATGCATCCTTTGCGCTTCGGGAGGAAACTGCTTTTTTTTTTACGCAGGCACATGCAATTGAAGTTTTTTTTAACTTGTTTGGGTTTGTTTAGGCTTGTTCGAGTTTCTTCGGATTTGCTCAAGCTTGTTCGGGTGTCACAGAGTTTTTTTTGTTTAATTCTGTTGGTTTGCGCTTGAATGGGTTTGATTAAGTTTGTTTTGGGCGAATCGGGTTCTTTCAGTTTGTTTGCTTGGATTTTCTTCTTACGGGTACGGGCATTTGAAGCTTTGTTTAAGCCTATTCGGGTTTGTTTAGGCTTGTTCAGGTTTACTTGAGTTTTTTTATTTTTTTTTTACGCAGGTACGGCAATTGAAGTTTTGTTTAAGCTTATTCGGGTTTGTTTGCGTTTAATTGAGTTTGTTCGTTTAAGTTTCTTGTAGTTTGTTTGAATTTACTTGAGTTTAATTGAGCTTGTTTGTTTGGGCTTAAGGGGTAAGGTCACAGTGGAATGTTCAAAAAATCGATTTCTTTTTTTCCGCTAAAACGGTGCTTTATCATCATAAGAATAAGTTACTACTCGATTTATAACGAGACATTTTTTTTCACCGACTTTGAACTCATAACGTAAGCCCAACTCTGGCACGGCCAGATGCATATGTATAAGACTTTAAACGCCTTTTTCTCGAAACAGCCTTTTTCCAATTGGAGTGATCAAGAACTTCAACAATTTTCACTCGATTTACTTCAAATTTAAAAGTTATGTTCCTTATTGTAGAGAAGTACATACGGAATTTTTTATTAATCGAAAACTTTTCATTTTATAAGCAGTTTTATACGAAACTTTTCACTGAAAATTCATTTCTACAACTACAACAACATTCAAATACCTACAACTTTTGGATAAAACAATATTTTTTAAATTCCGTAAGTACTTCTCTAGGTATTCTAATGTAGATTGTTGAGAATTTTTTGGCGTCAACTTTGGGGAGTTTTCACTGTAGAAGCCGTTTCCGTCACAGAATCAGGGGATTAGCTCCGGAACCATTGATATTGCCTAGGACCGAACGACGCTTTTGCTTCAACACGAGAGAAGGGGTATAGAGGAAGGGCTGAAGCCGCGATCAGCATCGTTCGCTATGATCCTTCGGTCGAATATCGATCGATCAATTTCCCCACATAATGCGGTTCGGGCGTCCCTCCCACGCACCGGGGCTTCGCATTATCGTGAATCGTCGACAGCCGTTCTCCAAACAGCCAAATCCTTTGTCCAATTAATCTCCCTAATGTCAAACTATCCAAAGAAATAGACTGAAACCAGGGTAGAAAAAAAATACATATCGATGAAAAAAAAAAGTTTTCTTTTTCACCGTAAGCAATCAACTTTGAGAACGTTTTTGATACGCCCGGGGAAAGCCGAAAATTGCATTGCACTCGTGGTGAAAAAAAAATGAGTTTTTCCACCGATATTCCCCGACGGTGTCCACAAAAAGGACGAAAAAAAAAAAAATTAACGTTCGTGTGTACGTTCGAGGATCGAATATTGATCTAACGAATATTTGACGAATTACTCGATGAATAAATATTCGATGAATTACTCGATGAATAAATATTTGACGATTATTCGATGAATAAATAATTCCTCGCTATCGATCGAGCGTGTCACGTATTCCATGTATGCATCTCGAATATATTAGTAATTTTGTATGAGGCCCGCCCCGCCGGTGTCGTCGTGTTTTATGATTCGGTTGCGTGCCCTCGTGGTTGATCGTATCGACGGAACAAAAAAGAAACGGGCCATCGTTCAACCTTCGGCTTTTCCCTCGGATATACTCCAATATCGGAAATAACGAAAGTATATGAGTTTGAGGCGTTTTCCTCGGCGATAGGGGGGGGGGGGATGAACGACCCTCGTACCGCGCTCCACTGCGAGCCGATCGAGTTTCCAATTCCGCTTAAAAACGGATGTTCCACCAAATGTCACACGGACTATGTCAATATATACGGATATTTGCGAAGCATTTGGGGGAACATCCTTCCTCCAGTGTGCACATATGTGAAGGAACAAAAGTGACGGAATAAATAGCATTGTCGATAGTGAAAATTTGATTAATATGAGTGCACCAACTATTGTTATTATACTGGATAAAATATGAATATTGAGTATATAATATCACATAATTAACATTATATAATATGATTATTATCATATAATATTGTCTTATTGTGAAATAATATCTAATTATAAAATTATACTACTACTACTAGTGTCCAAAAAATAAGGTGACATTTGAATTTAAACTCCGCGCGTCGAAGGATTTGGAGAATTATTTTTTTTTAGGTTGGTAGTACTGTCAGTGACATCTATGTAAAATTTACATGTCAAAATATTCATTAGTGTTTGAGATACGCGTCGTTTTGTGAGCTGCTAAAAGTGAGTTTTTCGTTTTTTGCGATATCGAAATTTGTTGAGCAAAGAATTTGCATTAAATTTTGTTTGCGGAATCAATTTTCTGCTGCGGATACGTTTCGCCAAAAACTCAACCCATATCGTTCCGCAACCACCGTATTCACCTGATCTGGCGCCGTGCGACTTCTGGCTGGTCAGCAAGCTCAAAAGATCGCTCCGGGGACACCGTTTTGATACGATAGAGGAGATTCAAGCCGCAGCGAAGACGGAACTGAAGGCCATCCCGGAAAGTGACTACAATCAGTGTTTCGAAGATTGGAAAATCCGTTGGCATAAGTGCATTGCATCGGGAGGGGATTACTTTGAAGGGGATGAAATTGATTTGGAAAAAGAAATAAAGAATTTTCGAAATAAATACAATGTCACCTTATTTTTTGGACACAGTAGTATATTAGTATTTAGTATTATAATGACGTTGTAGTATTAGAATACTACTACTACAGTTGAAAACGTTTATGACGTCGAAATAAAAAATAAAAAAAAAAACATTTTTATAACGTCAAAATGACAACAAAAATACGTTTATGACGTCATTACTACTACTATGTTTATTGACGTAATAGTGATAACGTAATGACGTAGTAGTATTTTAATGACGTTCAAGGGGCCAGTCCACTTTGAAAATTTCAAAAAATCGAAAGCAAGCAAGACTTGAAGAAATCGACGATGATGAGCAATCAGAAGGGATTTTGTACGGTGCAAGAATTGCCGATTGAGCTTAAGTAAGAATTTTTCATAGGATAAACTTCAAACGCGTTTTTCTCGAAACAACGTTTTCAAAATCTAGCTCTATCGTAAGTATAAAACGCATAAACCGATTCTCTTGAAAATTGAACCACATATTGTAAACATGATTCGCAATAAGATGACCCTCGATAGTTTTGAAATTTTGATTTTTACTTTTTTTTTTGCATAAAACTGCGAAAACGCGTTTTTTTTACATTTTTCGTTTTTCACCTGCCATTTTTTTATTTTTTGATAAAACTTTATATCCGAGGGCCATTCTGTAGCTGGTGTCATACTCAATCTAATGGACTTTGATTTTTTTGTTTCAGACAAGCCGTTGCCGAGTTGCGATGGAGCTACCTAGCACACCTGTTTTTGAGGCGTTACGTTAAACTATAGTTTTTGTACTTAAAAATGAATAAAAATGAATTACTTTTTTTTATGTATTTCAAGACTTTATTTATCAAGCCCAACAACTTTTATATTTATATCTTTTATAAAATCGTCCAAAAAAAATCGCGAAAATAGCCTTTTTTTCGTGGCTCCAAAGTGGACGGGCCCCTTAAATTCGCATTGTTAGAATGCAACGACGAATTCAAAGCCTTTTATTTGCAACTTGAGGACATTATATAATTTGTTTATTATTATATAATATTGTTTTATTGTGAAATAATATCTAATTATAATATTGTATATTAGTATTTAGTATTTTAATGACGTTGTAATATTAAAACACTACTACTATGTTTAATGACGTTTATGACGTCATCAATACTACGTTTGAAAATGTTTTTGACATCAAAATGACAAGAAAAATTACGTTTATGACGTCATTACTACTACTATGTTTAATAACGTAGTAGTAATGACGTAGTAGTATTTTAATGACGTTTAAACTTGCATCGTTGGAATGCAACGACGTTTTTGTTATTTCTTCACTTTTATTATTTTTCGAAGCCTTTTGTTTGCAACTTGAGGTCGTACTATCTGTGATGAAAATACATAAAACCGTTCGAAGCCTAAATCGGCCAAAAATAAATATTATCAATGAAAAAGAATTATTTTTTGTTGCCTTCCAACGATGCGAACTTCAAGATCATGTATTCTATGCCTTGTTTGGGTTTTTTAAGGGTGTTTACAGAAATACCCCTCCCTTCTCATTTACATCAATTACTTTACATTAGTTTTCTTATATCCATCTTAGTTCCTAGTTTCTCAAATTGTCCGATGTAATCGCATAGTTTCTTTGCCAGTTGCATTTTCAGTTGTGCTTACTTTGCTCCAGATTATTTACCATTTCTTGGTTTAGTTCTCCCTTAACTTCCGTACACCCGCTTGTCTTCAAGTTTCAATTGCCTGCTTGCATATTCTACATCGGGCGTCACCATACTCTTTTTCCCCGTCCTTCCGGACATTGCCACTTCTTATCTCTGCACACGTTTTTTGTAACTCTCCGCTAACCATCTTGTCCTCCCGATATTTTTCCACATATATACCTGGTTTCTTATGTTTATATTCCTTGCAGTATCTTGGCGCATCGATTTGGCTCCAATCGTAATGAATTTCTTGCTTAATTTTAAGTTTCATGCCTCTTTCTATTTTTCTCTCCAGCTCCCTTACATTTTCATACCACTTGGCAGATTTCTCCATCACCTACGCTTTCCGTTGGTTCTTTTGTTTATTTTCCCCATTTTGATGGATTACCATTTATAATTGCTCAATAATATTATATAATAAAATAAGAATATTGTGAATATATTGATAACCGTAACTTTTCTACTTTCCAAGTTCTTCCGAATGTATCTCGTCTTTTTGTTTTATTCCTGATATCATCCACTTCCGGTCTGCACAATACCAGCCCGTGTAAGAAAAAAGTAAAGATAACGTGCCGGGCGAACAAGAGTCGTGAAAATTTTACATCTCGAAGGAAATATGGGACAAGCGGTGATAAAAGAAAGAGCGAGAGAGAGAGAGAGGGAGAGAGAGGGAGAGAGAGAGAGAGGGAGAGGGAGGAGGAGGAAGAGATGAAGTACAAGTACAGTGTGGGAATGAAGAGTTTCGCCGATGCAATTTCGCGTAAAAGGAATCGCGGCGTGTCGGATGAAAAAAAAAGTGAAAAAAAAAGCGGAAAATAAAAAATGAAAAGCCCCGAGGATCTCCGAAGGAGGGACGGCTCTTGAAACTTTGCCGAGTTTATACATTTTTATCCTTCTTTTCATCGAGCTCTAGCGAGCACGACGAGAATGAACCGGGGAGAGACAGACGCAAAAAAATTAAATTCTTTTTTTTACCCCCAAATTTCTCAGTCCTCGAGCGGGAGATTATTCTTTGGAAGATATAATATTGGAACGAAGTGGGTCGTCCCCCTTTCGTCGAAGGTCGAAAGAGTGAGGTTGTTGGCAATTTTCAAGCAAAGAGACGAGTAAATCTGTTCCGTCGTTTGTACGATAGTATCAATTTTCGAGACGTCCTAGTACGTTTTAAATGTCTATCTCTCTTTCTATCTCTCTCTCTCTCTCTCTCTCTCTCTCTCTCTCTCTCTCTCTCTCTCTCTCTCTCTCTCTCTCTCTCTCTCTCTCTCTCTCTCTTCCTCTCGGAGAATCTAAAGAACGCATTTCACACAGACTACACACGAGTCACAGGAAGTTTCGTCGTCTTTGATATAGAAGTTCTTCTGGACTGGTCTGTCATAACAGAAATGTCCAATATATTTCAAACGATTAATGTGTGTATGACCGCGCTCTGAGAGAGTCGTCTCTCTCTCGCGTCTGTATCGGGATCCCAGAGACGTGCGCGCGCGCTGAACAAAATTGAGACACGTAATTCGCGCCCGTTTCTCTTGGCTTTTCAATGCGAATTCAACCAGAAACGTCTATACATAGCGATCTAATTTTCCCCGCCAAGGACTGACAAGGCATTCGCATAGGAAATGTGCCAAATGCGATGGGAAATTACGAAGAGATGAAGGGTAAAAAGAAGCCGCCGACATCCAAACGACATTCGTTGCAATTTGTTGGCTAGAAAAATGCGTCCGTGTTTGTGAAGGAGGGGGAGAGAGAGAGAGAGAGAGAGAGAGAGAGAGAGAGAGAGAGAGAGAGAGAGAGAGAGAGAGAGAGAGAGAGAGAGAGAGAGAGAGAGAGAGAGAGAGAGAGAGAGAGAGAGAGAGAGAGAGAGAGAGAGATTATTATTATTATTATTATATATAAGTTATGTTTACGTACTCTATATAATTAGAATAATAACATTAATAATGATGATGTTTGGGTTAAGGGGCTATACAAGTGTGACACTTTCAAAAAATCGATTTTTTCTTCACCTTTTCGACAGTTTATACTTTCAAGAATATCATTATCATTTATATCATGTTATCTTGCGAAAATCGATAGTTAAATCTTCAGACGCGTTTTTCTCGAAATAAGATTTTTCAAATTTGCTGAAATTGTAACTCTAAGAGCAATTATCCGATTGACTTGAAATTTGAACTGAGTACTCTTGAATATATTTACTCTACAATGACATGGGATATTTTTGATTGGATGAAAATTGACGATTTGGCATTGAAAAAAACTACCATTTTATAGGCAAGAAAACAGACTTTTTTCACAACTAGGCCATTTTGTTAAATTTCGATATTTTTCGAAAATCCTACGTCATTGTACAGGAAATACTTTCCAGTTTAACGACATTTTTTCCTTTTTCGGTTTCAGCTGCTCAATCGGCCGGAATCATGTCAGCAGCGGAGGAAATTTTTTTTGGCGCCTCCGAAGGCAGTGCATAAGTCGCTTGGATCTCAATATTTTTTTATGAAAAAATGATGTAATATAGGTCAAATATAGCCACATATATTCTTAATTTTCCGAAACATTTAATTGAGTACTTTTCTTCCAAAGAATTCCCGAAAATCGCCCAAATTTTCAGCGTTCACACTGGTGTAGCCCCTTAAGGGATAACACCACTCTAGGATTTTGGAAAAATCGTTTTTTTTTTGCTTAAAAAATCCTTTGGGGTCATAAAAACAATATGCAATTGGTCCTGTAGCGAAAACAATTTTTTAAAAGGTTCAATTATCGATTTTTCCACAACACCTTGGACTTGTTTCAGGCGCATCGTACAACTTTAAACGCGTTTTTCTCGAAAACACTTTTCTTTAAACTGCGACGACGGATTACTCGAACACCTTTGCATGGATATTTACTGCCGCTAGAGTGATGATAACTTCACCCTTAATGTTGACGATGTTATTACTCCCACAAATAATAGAATTAAAAAAAAACAAAGAGGTTGAAAATTGTCACCGTTGAAATGCAACGATTTATTTCCTTCGTTTTTCACTTCTTCATTCTTATGATTATCCAAAGCCTTTCTTTTGTAAATTGAGATCGCAAATTTCTCATAATAATACGTAGAAACATTAGAGTGATTTCCACAACCTAAATCGACTAAGTAAACTTCGTGCAGTTTTATAAAAATGAAGCTTCGTTGAGTTCCAACGATGCAAACTTCAACGTCATGAAAAAAATCATGATAATAATAACATTATATCTATAATATAATAATAAAATAATCATAAAAATAATGTTAATACTCGAACGAATAACGAAGTTTAAAGAATAACAATAATAATGATAAATTTGTATTTATAATATAATAATGACACAATAACGATGACGAAATTATATTTATAATGTAATAGTAATAAATAAATAATAAAAATCCTGTTTGTATTTACGAGCGTACGAGATGAGAAATTCTTCAGATGGGAATTTTTTTCACGCTGTTATCAACTTCGTTAAAACGAAGAGCAGCAATCACGTGTCCGACCTACGAAAGAGACTGCACAGTTCGCAAATAGATGGAGAAACTACCGTAATTTCCGAACTTCACTGGAGGAAAACGAGAGAGGAGTCGGTTATTCGATGACCGAAGATAAATTCCCCACGGAGTCGAATCCCTCATCAATCTCAAAGGACGATCGAATCAGACAACTTTTCATCAATCACGTCACCCTCTCTCTCACTGCTGATCAATGCAGCTGACTTTTCGGAAGATCGTGAAAAAACAGAGAGAAAGAGAGAGGGAGAACCGATTAATTTTCCAACAAGATCGTTCTCGCGATCGGGCATGGTGATTATGTTTTTTTTTCTCGTAATTTCCCTCTCGACGCCCTGCCTCATTAACGAAAAGTTTGAAGATTGGGAGTGGAGTGTTCCGGAGAACGATCGATCTCGCTGCTGTGTCGAGAGCACACAGGGCCGGAAGATGGGCGGCTTAATTTTTTCTCTTCCGGGACAAGAACCCCTTGGTTTTTTTTTCATGGACGCGAAAACGTGGACAGCATAATAACGACGGCGTTCAGTGGGGAGTGGGAGAGGGTTAAAAAAAGATGGCGCCGAGGATCCGATAAAATAGGGGATGATAGTCGAACGAGCAAGTTTCTTTTGATTTCCACGCGCGGCATTCCTCTCACGAGTCACCGATGACGTCGTCAACGGCGACTTTCGGTACTAGGACTCGTGCAAAGCAAGCTCGCTGGAGGGCGCTGCGAGACGTCCTTCTTCTTGCGACTAAACATACGAGACACGTATCCGACGAACGTGTGCTCTGGAAACGGTCAACCTGATATTTCCGGGCTTCTTCGTGAGACGAGCAGCCCGGGGGCGAGGAAAAGGGGGTAGGAGAAAAGTTTCGCCCTTGGCTACCAGTTTTTTTTTACCGAATTGTACGTGAGCATCGAAAAATCGTGGAACTTCGAAAAGGCTGACCGAGAGTGGAGAGTTCCCATCTGTCTGTCTCTCTATCTGTTTTTCTCACTTTTCCTTCTTTTAATTCCTCTCGTACGACACAACGATCGGGCGTTGCCAGCGTTCTCCCGGCGACGATTCAGTTCGGGACTGAACGAGAGTCGTTCGAGGATGCAACGGGGGGGATGCTTTCCGACCGGACTATTGGAAAATCAGAGAGAAAAAAGGCGAGAGAACATGGAGGACAACAGTGAAGCAAATGGTGGTGAACTTTTCTCTTTTTTTTTCAATCGGTTTACATTTTGTCCAATAAAACTTCATTATCATTATTATTTGTTCCAATCCCTTTATGTTTTTTGCAATAAAAACGCTTTATCATTATTAATATTGTTTTATTTTTTTCCAAATGTCTTTATATTTTTTCGAATTAAAATTCATTGTAACTAGGTATTCTTTTTTTCTCTTGTCAAATCCCTCTGTATTTTAGCCAATCAAATCAAGTTATTCGGTTTTTTCTGAGTTTTAACGTATAGCCCTGCGAGCTTTTAGGTATTACCTTTCCCAATTGAACTCATTCTTATCACTCGCTACTCGCACTTCGCTAATCTAGCATAATTTCCGTTGCGTTCGCAGCCGTCTTAAGGGGCTACCAGTGTGACACTGTCAAAAAATCGTATTCTTTTTGTTGACTTTTTCGACAGTTTATACTTTCAAGAGTATCATTATCATTTATATCATTTTATCTTGCAAAAATCGATAGTTAAATCTTCAAACGCGTTTTTTTCGAAATGAGATTTTTCAAATTTGCCGACATCGTAACTCAAAGAGAAATTATCCGATTGACTTGAAATTTGAACTGAGTAGTTTTGAATATATTTACTCTACAATGACGTAGGATATTTTTGATTGGATGAAAATTGACGTTTTGGCATTGAAAAAAACGACCATTTTATAGGCAAGAAAACAGACTTTTTTTCATAACTACGCCATTTTGTTATATTTTGATATTTTTCGAAAATCCTACGTCACTGTACAGGAAATACCTTCCAGTTTAACGACATTTTTTTCCTTTTTCGATTTCAGCTACTCAATCTGCCGGAATCATGTCAGCAGTCGAGGAACTTTTTTTGGCGCCTCCGAAGGGAGCGCATAAGTCGCTTGGATCTCAATATTTTTCTATGAAAAAATTATGTAATATAGGTCAAATATAGCGAAATATATTCTCAATTTTCCGAAACATTTAATTGAGTACTTTACTTCCAAAAAATTCCCGAAAATCACCAAAATTTTCGGCTTTCACGCTGGTATAGCCCCTTAAGCTACAATATACCGCATTCGCCGAGGGTACAGGGAAATCATGACGTTAAAGTTTGCATCGTTGGAACGCAACGATTATGATTTATTTCCAATTGCACCAATTTTATTTTGCCAATTTAGGCTGTAAAAATCACCCAAACGTTTTCACGTATTCTTATTAGAGTTACGACCACAATTTGCATAAAACATTTTTGGATGATGATGAAAATAAAGGGATGAAGAATGAAGAAAAAATATCTTTGTGTTCCAACGATGCAAACTTCAACGTCGTAGGAAATTGTGGAAAACCTGTATCGGTATAGACAGCCCCATATTCTTCTGGTGTTCTCTGGTGCACATAGTTCAACTCAAGTATCACGACGTTGAAGTTTGCATCATTGGAATGCAACGATTTTTTTGTTATATCTCAATTTTGGTATTATACAAAACTTTTTTCTTCAACTTGGGGTCGTAAATCTGTAATAAAAATGCGTTAAACGTTCAAGGGATTTTCATATGCCAAATCGGCCAAAAAGGAATTTTATCAATGAACAAAAATTTAGTTTCGTTGCATTCCAACGATGCAAACTTCAAGATCATCAAGTATCTACAACCAAGGTCTCATTGTCAGAAGTATTGGCCTTCCGCTCACTGGTTGATACGTTAGCCGATGCACGGCTAAGTGGTCACCGCTCCAAGTACCGGCATCCACACATTCACCAGTGTTGGTTCAAATCTCTTTATATTTTATCCCATCAAAATTCTCTATCATTATCGTTATTGTTTATTGGCTTCAAATCCCCTTATATTTTATGTTATAAAAATTCTTTATCATTATTAATATTCGTAATTTGTTTGCAAACCCCTTTATATTTAATTCAATCAAAATTGTTTATCATTATTTTAATTATTCTGTTTTTTTTTACAAATCGGTTTAAGGCCTTATATCCGCGAAAATTTTCAAAAATTTTCATTTTTTAAATTATTTTTGATTCCATTAGCCTGAACGGTTAGGAATATTTGAAGCTTTACCGAATTGAAAAATTCCAAAAATTGTTAAAGTTACAGCTCGTAGAGCTAAATAATAGATACCGCGCGGCACGTCCCGACCGCCAACTGCAAAGCCGTTTTTCCACGATTCACTTTTTTGAACCTTGTGAAAGTTCCAACTCAAGAACGAAGGTTCAGATCGCTTTGAAGTTTTTACAACATATTCTTAGTATCATCACCTGTCGTGTGAACCACATAAACAAAAATTTCACTGACACAAAAAAATATAAATAATAAAATACCGACAGAAAAATGAGTAAAAAAAATTCAAGTTTCGAATTTTTATTAATAATATTTTTGATACACACTGAAGATGCATTCATTATGCAATTATAAATATGTTCATTTTTTCAGACACCCACATCGATGCCGAGAACTTTCACCATCAACGCGCGCGCAAAAAAAATACATTGCTTTATTATGTTATATCCCCGCCATTTGTTAATATTTCTGATTTGTTTACATATACTAAACCATGTGCCCTTATCTGTAAAAAAAATGTTGTCAATATATTCGTCATTTTTTTTAAACCGCGTCTAGAAACGTACCTTCGAAAATCGGCAAAATCGCGTATATGAGGCCTTAAATTTAATTCAATCAAATTTCTTTCCCATTATTATTGTTTCATTTTTTCAGATCCCTTCACGTTATATCCAACCAAGATTCGCTATTATTTTCTATACCTCTATAATGTATTATATATTTTTGCATTGATCACAACCTATTCATATAGACCTTTTAATAAAATCGGCTTACTGAAAAATTCTCATATCTATCCATAAGCCAAAATTCCCATAAATTGCGCATTCAACGTACATCTGAAAGTTCTCCACAGATGTTCTGAATCGCGAATTTTCTAAAAATCGTATCGATCTAGGGTTTCGTGTCGCGTCCCGATCGTTCTGTGCTACCAATCAATATACTTCACGTTAATTGAACCTTTTTTTTCTCCTCTCTTCCGTCGAAACGACCGCGTCGTACGCGTGTACGTTTTTGCGCAAAGTTTTTATCGTAGAAGTGGACAAAGTACAGCGCGCTGGCGTTCGGCTTACAATTTAACGTGCTCTCTGTGCAGTTGCTCGCTGGTGATACACGTGCAGAAATATATACATAGTGATCGGTGGGGTATGCGAGGCTTGCATTATTTGACTCGCTTCGCTGACGCTTATCGGCAGGCGACGGGAACTTTTGGAACCGTTGAAAATAGATGTCTACTGTCACATGGGGATCGAGTGTACTCGCTCGCGTTGCAAACACATTGTGGCAGTGTGCGAAAATAATGACGGGACAAAAAATTATGTGAAAATAAGAGAGTCGAAGAGAAACGTTCGAACAATGGAGAAATGTCGGGCCGAGAGATGTTTCGTGAGGAGGGAACGAAGCAACGGTCGTGCATAGGCCTTGGTCACCCGGTATCGAGTGTGCAGAGAGTCGGAGAGGGAAGAGAAGAGGAAGAAAAGGTGAACGAAACGTCGCGACCCGGCGAGCAACGAGAGAGGAACGTGTTTCTCTTCTTTTGTCTGCTTCTCTCTCTCTCTCTCTCTCTCTCTCTCTCTCTCTCTCTCTCTCTCTCTCTCTCTCTCTCTCTCTCTCAAACTTTCTCGTTGCATTGGTCGTGACTCAAATCGCGCAGCGTACGAGAGAACGATTTGAAGCTCTCTCTCTCTCTCTCTCTCTCTCTCTCTCTCTCTCTCTCTCTCTCTCTCTCTCTCTCTCTCTCTCTCTCATGGGGAACGTAGACGTTCCTCTCTCGATGCGCAGCTATCTAGTTTGCAACGCGGAGATCGCTCGAAAGAGCACCGGCCCTTTGCACAGCGGAGCGCGAATAAATCGGAGACGCGAACGGTCCGCCGATCGACCGCAGGGACGCTCGAGATCCAACCGAGCAACGTGCACATTCGAATGAAGGGAAATTCAACTTTAAACCAACCGTCGAGCTTTTTTTCTTCTTTTCTTTTTTATTTGTACTGCGCAATTTAATTTGTTTCAAATATAATCTTGAAATATATTTTCTTAAGGGGCTATACCAGTGTGACACTTAAAAAAAAGCGAGTTTTCATTTTTGCCTTTCTCTACAGTTTATACTTTCAAGAATATCATTATCATTTATATCATTTATATAAATATCATTTTATCTTGCAAAAATTGATAGTTTAATCTTTAAACTTTGTAACTCAGAGAGCCATTATCCGATTGACTTGAAATTTGAACTGAGTACTCTTGAATATATTTACTCTACAATGACATGGGATATTTTTGATTGGATGAAAACTGACGATTTGGCATTGAAAAAAACGACCATTTTGTAGGCAAGAAAACAGACTTTTTTTCATAACTACGCCATTTTGTTAGATTTTGATACAGTCCGACCGCAAAATAAGAAACCAAAAGCCCCCAAGGGGAAGAATTTCTCTTATATATCGCATACCCCCACCACCCGTGCAGAAATGTGGCCGGGCATTCCCGACTTGACGTCTGGTCCAGGCCTGGATTGCCTCGTCCGATTTACCTAACCGGGCCCTTTTGTGCAACAGACTAGAAATATCACAAAATCTTTTCCTGGGGAGAACATTGACATTTCCTGAATATTAAATCCCAACCTATTATTAAATAATACTATTCGCGTCATCAAAGATATTAATAATTGATTGTAATAATATGATTACATTTATTGTAATTGTATACTCCGTTTTATCATCATATTATTTTCTTCAAAAATAATCGACGGCTGACAATGCTATCATAAAGAATAAATGATGATAGTCAACGAAAATGATATGCTGATATGATGGAGGATATGATTACAATAAATGTAATCACATTATCACCGTGAATTATTAATATCTATAGTACGACTTTTTTTTTTTTTTTTTTTTTTTTTTTTCATTTTTCTTGTTCTCTATATATCAACAGAAGTAATTTTGAGGTTGGTTTTATCGACATTTCCTGGTCATTTACTGCTTGTTCTCCGGCCCGTTCCTGATCAGTTCCCAAGAAAGGGAACAGCGGATCGGGACCTAACCTTAGACTCGTTACATTGCGAACCTATTCCAGGGTGGAAGGCCCGACCAGAGCCTGATATTATCTCGGGAAGGCAGATCAGGGGCAGTACTTTTTCCCTACTCAAATTTTTTACACGGGCAGGCGCGCGCTCCGCGCTCACTACCTCTGTCTGTCTCTCTCACTCTTTTCCGCATGCGATCCTCTCAACAAGAAACTCGCTCGAACGAGTTGCAACTTAGTATTCACATCGCCCATGTAAAAACGTTTTCGACTGCGCGTGGACATTTATTTAGCCCATTTTTATTTCACGTTAATATACAGACTATTGAATATTATTATGTACTACTGTATCTGAATTACTATTAACTGTTATAAAATGACCGAAACTGTAAAGAAGCGTAAGAGATCAGACTGTAGTATACAAGTCGAAGAACATATTATAGAATCTGCGCCACAAGGTGATCATTTAAACAAAGCGCTTTATATCCATATTGTTTTATCCCATTTATATAAAAGAAGAAGCCAATATCTCTGAGGATTCGTCTCCAATGGCAGAGTTCGACGCTCTCAAAAATATTCCACAGTCAGTTGAGTGCGTTGCGGATCAAAATAATACGCAACAAGACGAAAACGCTTCTCTTTACGTCTCGGAAACTTTTGCTGTTTTATATGAAAATCTTTAAACGCGCTTATCTTTGTTTTAATTTTATATGAAATCTTGTCAACACATATATGTATCTTTTTAATGAATACAAACAATTTCTAATAAACTTGTAGATTTATTGTTACATTCACACACGCGCACACACATAATCACGCACGCATGCACACATCCATTTACACTACACGTTCACTCTATTTTGCCCGAATAATCTCTCCCAGGCTGGTTTCTCAACCAGAGGTTCCGCGCACAAAATTCTCGAGCTCGGAGTTCGAGTCGGAGCGGGGGAAGTGCTCGAGTGAGAAACTGGGGAAAGTTTCTTATTGCTGGGTTTCTTATTCGGAGGTCGGACTGTATTTTTCGAAACTCCTACGTCGTTGGACAGGAAATACCTTCCAGTTTAACATTTTTTCCTTTTTCGGTTTCAGGTACTCAATCGGCCGGAATCATGTCAGCAGTAGAGGAACTTTTTTTTTGGCGCCTCCGAAGGCAGCGCATAAAACGCTTGGATCTCAATATTTTTCTATGAAAAAATTATGTAATATAGGTCAAAGATAGCCAAATATATTCTTAATTTTCCGAAACATTTATTTGAGTACTTTTCTTCCAAACAACTCCCGAATATTACACAAATTTTCAGCGTTCACACTAGTATAGCCCCTTAAGGAGTTTCGGGACAATTAATGAAATATTCAATATGCCTATGATCATAGTGTTAAATCACCCACAAGGAACATCACTTTAGTGTCAGCCTTCGATTTTGTTGAAACTCGTATATATTAGAAAGCATTGAACACTGTTAGACTAGTATATTTTTTATCTGCGGAAAAATATTTTTTAAGAAACAAACGACCCCTCAAAGAAAGGCGTGTCACCTCTTAATTTGTTTGTTTTTTTTTTCAATTATTCTATATTGAATTTTTTATCACTTTACGTTAGAAGAATGTTGGTTTTTGTTTCATTTAGATCGGTAGACTGCATGTGGGTGAAACTGCAAAACCAGTCCCCGACCCGCCTCCCTTTGAGGGGTGGTTTCCTACCTTAAGATCATTCTTCCGCAGATGAAAAAAAGTGTCTAATAGTTTTGAACGCTTTATAACATATATTAATTTCAACCAAATCGACGGCAGACACTTATGTGATGTTCCCTGTCAGTACATTATGACAATTTCGTCATCAGTGTCATAATGTACGCCGTGTGTTATCTCATCACAGGCAACTCCCTATGTTAAAACGCGATTTGTTAATCGTACATTATATTAAAACGGTGTAGACGATCGATTTAAAATTTGGAGGGTACATTCAGTATAAATCTAGTGTATAAATTTGAATCAAATGGCAACGTTTCGTCAATTGTCCCGAAACTCCTTAATATATATCTATACATGTTTTTACGCCTGTTTACACTGTCAGTCACTTCCCTTCATGCAGAGATTCCGATAAACTTCTGCTCCATTGTTTCAGGTTATTCGCCATTTTCAAGGACGCTCTCTCCGTGTCGCTTCGTTGGGTCGAAAAAAGATCCGATTTCACACGCTAATTGGGCCAATTACGCAAACGATCAATTTCGACATTTATCGCAGAGCGCGCTGTCCTCTTGATCCGTTAAGAAATATAACCGGCTTTCTGTGTGAGCAAGTGTTAAAATAGAGAGCGTTGATGCGCGGCTGGAAATTCACGCGCTAGCATGCGCTTCGCGTAACTATGCAAATAATATGTGAATTGACACGCGCTGCACGGGGCGAAAACATCGACCGGAATATTTAGTAACGTTGTTTGTTCCGGTTGAGAGAAAAATAAAGCGGTGGAAAAAAGAAGAAATAGAAAACCCCGTCGGGCTGGCACTGCTCACTTTTTGCAAGGTAATTGATATATGCGTTCGCGGCACGGATTCTATATACCTCCAAAGCTATGCGCCTTCGACCTCTCCGCGCGTCGAGAACCTAACGCTCGCGTTCATCGATTATTCTTCGAGTATTGAGCATCAAGCACACTCGTTGCGATACTCGAAGCATATTTTGCACAGTGCGTCATTATTTATTATTTTTCCTATTTCTTATTATTTATTGAATTATTTATTATATTATTTATTAAATTATTTATTATATTATTAATATTACTAGTAGTAGTAGAAGCTTTATCTCCCATGTATACCCTTTCGGATTTTTACACAGCTCGCCCACCCCCCTACACAATTTTTTCCCGTATAAGATTATCATACATCGCAAAATAATTCCTTTGTCTTGCTTAAGGGGTTTCGATATCAAAATCGAAATGGTTGTAGACGATTGAAATTCACATCACCGGGAGATTAATTTAAGATGCTTTAACTGTTCAAAAATTAATCCGTTTCACCACATAGTTTCGGAAATTTTTAAGGTTCAAGGGAGGATAGGGGTTTCAGCGTGAAAATAAACACTTCTTTGCGAATTTTTTTTATCTATAAGGATAGAGTAAATTTGTTGAAACCTTTTGTACATTGTTAAGTGTCATTTCAAGAACATTCCGTGAAATTTGTACGCGAAAATATCCACAAACAAGCCGGTGCCGCGTTTTTTCTCGAAACCACTTTTTCAAAGTGTTCACTGCCATTTGAAAACTACATGACCGATTTATTTCAAACTTAGTACACAGTTTCTACATATAAAATACCTTCCCCCAACGGTTAGTTTGAGATTTTTTATATTGAGAGGGTTTTCCACTCCCAAAATGGCGGAATTTTTCTTGGAAAATAGCACTTTTCACTTTACATGACCACCAAAAATTTAGAAATGAAAAAAAAAATTATCAAAGACCGTTGGGGAGAGGATGATACTTTGACTAAATTTTAATGGTACTTGATTTCAGATAATTTTTGGCTGAGATACGGTGAACACCGCAAATCGTGTTTTTCCAAAGGCCTTCTTGGAAAAGCTTTGTTACCGGCTTGTTTGTGGATATTTTTGTGTACAAATTTCACGGAATGTTCTTGAAATGACACTCAATAATGTACAAAAGGTTTCAATAAATTTACTCTATCCATATACTATAGATGAAAAAAAATCGCAAAAAAGTTTTTTTTTCACGCTGAAACTCCCTACACTTCCCTTAATGAACCAAGTGGAGAAACGGCTTAATTTTTTAACACGACATTCCTGACAGTAATCGGAGTTTGTTCAGTTTTGTAAATTCAAATCGAACCATTGATCTTTTTTTAGGTTTATATTGACGATCGCAAAATAAATATCTTAAAAAATGGTCAACGACTTTTGGTAGGAAAAATCTGTCGAAACATATAAAAGGAACTCAGAAATATTTATTTTCGTTGCGTCCCAACGATGCAAACTTCAACCTCATCTGTATACGCCTCTTGGATATCTCTAGTGGCGCGGCTTGGTGGCAGATTCAGGCAACTCTCAAGGCAGTTTACGTATTAGTTTCGTTGAAAAGGGCTCTGTGAAATAAAGAATAAATGCGTGGTACGAGGTATTGTTGTGTGGTGGGGTGCAAAACTTCCCAATCTCGAAATCGGGAATTGACTTTTTATTCGTTTCCGCGACAAAATTCGAAAATCAATAAGAGAAAGGAGCAGATAAAAGCTTTGAGAAGTATGTAAGTAAATATGATTTGACGATTTAATACAACGTGATGAAAATATACAAACGTTAGATTTTTCGTAATGTTTTATTCTTCTAGTAACAAGCCGTGGCAGCCAGATAAAAATACTCGAATCTGCAGTGCTCATTTTGTTGGTGGCAAGCAATCTAACCTCGACAGTACAGCATTTTTTGGAGAACTACGTGCAAATTATTTTTTATTCAATTGTTTTTCCTCTATGATATGAATATAATTCATTCAACATTTCATGCTCATTCTCAACGATGAAATAGGATTCACCAATAATATATTATTAATTTACCATTCCATACTTATCCTTAATAATGAAAAAAATCTGTCGTTTGTTAGTGCTGTTATATACTGAAATAAAAAATGCGGTTTACTAAATCTAATTTCAAAGCCCAATATACTTATTCCTTCATTATTCATATTTCTTTGATAAGGAGATACATCTTCGTTTTCCATTTTGATTTTGCATGTATGGTTGAAAAGTTGATGTAAATACATTCTTTACACGGTGGATTATTCACTCTAGTCTGTGATATTACTTTCCCACGGACAATTCGTTCTCCACCAGCTGTATCATGGATTTCGACGACCTTCTGAACGTAGTGGCTTTGCAATTTTTTATGCCCTATACATTTTTCATTAGTTGATCATCGTGTTATTCGTGATACGATAATCCTAAACATAACTACGCTGTAGAAATTACAATGAATTTGACAGAATATCTCATGTTTCGTGTATTTGCTTATCTTTACATACAGATTTTCCGCGAACGAAATCTCCATAAATATTCTGGAAGCCACACTTGAGAACAGTGTGGCTCATAATTGCACTTTAACAATTTCGTATAGCCCTAAATAAATAAATAATCCAGAGCGTGCAGTGATTTGTATGCGAATCATATGTTTACTGTTATGAGAAGAACGACCTCGAGTTGCCGCCGTTAAGGCGAGAAAACGCCTTAGAATTTTCGAAAAAAAATCGATTTTTTAAACATATTCCGAAAGTATGATACCCAAAGAATATACTGACCAAAGGAAAACTCTAAATATTGAATATTTGCGGAGTTATCGCATATAGTCTAGAGCGCGGGGACAGCATGCGGTCAGGTAGCGAGTAAACTTTAAACGCGATTATCTCGAAACTACTTTTTCAAAAACTGCACGTGTTGTAGCTCAAAAAGTTATCGACCGATTTGGATGAAATTTTGGGTTTCAAAGGTAGCGTGTAAATAAATAATTTTTTGGGAGTCAAATATATCGAAAAAATAGTCGAAAATTCAAACTTTGGAGTAAAAAGGCTCTCAAATTATCAAATTTTGCACTTTTTCGTCATTTTTTAGGTATATCCTTCCCCTTAATATATCAGTAAACGAATGACATTTATTAAATCTTTTTCAGATCAACAGAAAAAGAGTGACAACTGCAGCACTTTTCGATGTTGCAGAAAACAGGCGTCCGAAGACCCTTAATAACGCTGCCATTTTGTTGGTCATAAAAAAAAATAACTTGACAGTTATAATAAACTCATGTCCAAATATGAAAATGATCGTATTATTTCATCCCCTGTAAAAAATATCCCGAAAAATACCTATTTTTCACGCTCCTAAACGGATTTCGCGCCTTAACTGACAGACAGCGTTGCCATCGCTTTGCCATGATATCTAAAAGGCGTGACATCTGAGACCCTTGTTTCCTTTCCCTCCCAGTTTTCCACATCTCATTCTGGCCCACAACTCCATCATTTCGTCTCCTATTCCCTCGTCTTCCCAATAATCTTCTATCCCCAAGCTCTCCTTTCCGACCTTGTACCCGTTGCAGTACGTTAACTTCTCTATTTTGCTCCAGTCGTCCTGTAATTCTTATTTTTCTGGCCTGCTCTATTGCCGGCTCTACTCCCCCCGTATCCCCGTTGCTTATTTTTTTGCCATTTTTGCCCATCCTCGGTTTCTTCCATGGCTAATTTCTTTTCCTTTCCCCATTTTGTTGGATTCCCGTTCATAATGTATCTAGCTTCCTCTCTCAGGCATACCTTTGGCCATCTGTAGTTTTCCATCTTCATTACTTCACCTATGTATCTCGCCGCTCCCTTCTACATTTCTAGGCTTATTCCCCGGCAGCCTGCTTCCACCCTCCAAATGTAGTTCGGCGTGTTTTTTCTTTTACACATATCGCCATCTTGGTGTATTTAGCCGGCAACCTTTCCATCACGCCTTTGTTCCGCCAGCCCTATAGCTCTACCCCGTGGAACATGCCACTTTTTGCCAAAGAATTCACGAGATGGAGTCGTTTTTTAAGGCTGTTCATTTTTGCTCTCTTGAAAATTCCCAATGATGCATTGATTACCTGCTTTATTTTTCTCGCTATAATTCTGCTGTGTTGTTCGAACGAGTTACCCGATGAAAACCAAGCCCCCACACTGAGAAAAAAATTCAGTTGGTTTAACAAAATGTATCTTTAAATACGTTCAACTTGATTTTTGATTGGCATAACAAACATTTTGTTAATCTAACGATAGTTTTAGTGGTGTGAACTGTAGCTAAATAAGCTACAGTTTGACCAACTGAATTTTTTTCTCAGTGCAGGTACTTTTATTCTTCTGCTTCTTCCATTTTCTTGTGGTGTTGAAGTTTGCATCGTTGGAACGCAAAGAAACTTTTTTACATTTTATTTTCCCTGTTTTCATTATTATATCAATTTTTCTTTAAATTCGTGTTGTAGATCGCAAAGTAAATATATTTAAAAAATGGTGAAAGGCTTTTGAGGTAAAAATCTGTCAAAATATATTAAAGAAACTCAGAAATAATCGTTATCGTTGCGTCCCAACGATGTAAATTTCAACCTCATAATTCCTCTCCCTTATAATTCCATATTTGCCCTTGTTTGTACCTCCCCCCTCTTTTGACTATTTGGATTTTTGGTTGTTTTTTTTATCTTCACGGTGATTTCATTATTTAGCATACTATTTATTATATTATTTATTATACTATTTACTATATGCGGGAAGAGAAAATAAAATTTAGAGCATATAAGGTAATGTGAGAAATTTAGGAAAATGATAAGTAGTGGTGTTGAGGATGCACGTGGATGAACTCTTTACACAAACAACAAGAAGCAGACAGGATGGAATGAGCTGCTGAATGGAGAAATTGAGCCCATACTATGTGAATACGCGAGAATGTTCGAGGAAAAGGTGCGGACTGGAAAAAACAAAAAGTTAAAAGAGTATAAGATGATAATTTAGAATAGAAATGTACTAATAGGGAACAAGAATTATGTGAACCAAAGACAAGATTATAGGGAGACTCAAGAGTAGTATAAAAGAGGATTATGTAATCACTGTAAATTGATGTAATATTCTTAAAGAGTAAGGCCAGGGTAGAAATTTCAAACAATTGGTAACGTCCTGCTCGGACAGGACGTTAATTTGGAAGGCCAATTGTATGGCGCAGGCATCGCTGACTGAAGGCATATAAAGTTTATCAATGGTTTTTCTGTACCGAAAACTTTAAGGGATCAGTCCACTTCGAAAATTTCAAAAAATCGATTTTTTCAATACTGTTTTCGAAAGTACATACATTCAGAAATATTGTGTCAAAATAGATGCAGGAATTGCCAATTGAGTTTAGGTAAGAATTTTTCATAGTATAAACTTCGAACGCGTTTTTCTCGAAGCAACGTTTTCAAAATCTAGCTCCATCGTATCTCTAAAACTAATAAACCGATTCTCTCGAAATTTGAACCACATATTGTAAACATGATTCGCAACAAGATGACCCTCGATGGTTTTAAAATTTTGATTTTTACTCATTTTTTGCGAAAAACTGCGAAAAAATGCATTTTTAAAATACTTTTTTCGTTTTTCATCTGCCATTTTTTTATTTCGCGATAAAACTTTATATCCGAGGGTAATTTTGTAGCTGGTGTCATACTGAATATAATGGACTTTGATTTTATTGTTTCAGACAAGCTGTTGCCGAGTTGTGATGGAGCTACCTAGTCCACCTATTTTTGAGGCGTTACGTTAAACTATAGTTTTTGTACTTAAAAATGAATAAAAATTAATTGATATTTAAAAAAAATATACTTCAAGACTTTATTTATCAAGCCCACCAACCTTTATATTCATATCTTTTATAAAATCCTAAAAAAAATCGCGAAAATAGCCTTTTTTCGTGGCTCCAAAGTGGACTGGCCCTTTAAGGGCGTTTTTCTCGAAACTACATTTTTCAAGTTGGCCGGACTCATAACTCGAACAAATCTTGACCGATTAACTTTAAATTTTAACTGTATATTCACAATTAAATTCTGCATAGAACTACGTAAGATTTCCTCCATATATCACGTAGTTTTTTTTTTATAAACAATTTTCGCACGATGTTTTTTTGCGAATTTTCAACTTTTATTTAAAAACGCGCCGCTTTTGCAAAAATCGATATATCAAAAAAATTCTACGTACTTCTGTAGCTATTCACATGTACAATCGAAAAAAAAAATTTCATTCACTGTAAATTAAAAATTGCAGGTGCCGTTGATCCGGCCGCGCGCCTTCGAAAAAAAGGCTTCGTCGAAGAAAAGCCGTGCAGCCGCCATTATGTTTTATATCACTTTGAAAAAAATAGTTTATACAGTTTATGATATGTACAATAAAGGACCTTTTTCAGAATTTTGTTTTATTCTATTGACCCGCTAAAAAAAATCCCAAAATATACTTGTTTTTCCCCGCTACAGTGGCCTTACCCCTTAAGCCCGAAAGGCAAGAATGACTAAATAAATCTATCTATCTACTATTTATTATAGTATTCATAATATTATTTATTATAGTATTTTTAATACCATTATTATCACTATTATTATACGGCCCGCGGTGACTTTCCGAAATTTCGCCACTACAGTACGAACCAGCGAGTGCGAAAAAGAATGTAAGGCTCGAGAAAAGGTGTTGGGTTGTATGGAACAGTTGTTTCCCTTCTGCAAAATAACGAGAGTAAAGGACAAATGAAGCTCGAAAAAAAGAGCAAAATAATTGTAACGAAGGTTATGACGAAGTGTCGTAACGCGCGCAGGAATTTTCAAGTTTTCATCCGCGAGACGCAGCGATAACAATGCAGCAGTCTCTCCGGTTCCACAAACGAAACGCGTTCTCGTCTTGCTCGAAAAATAAAAGCGCGCTCTTCTACATAGGTGTATACGGGATAGGGTTTTTCAAGCGTTCGAACATTTCCAAGACCGTCCTCATAGTAGCGCCCGTCGAAAGTCAACAGCAGGTAGATACGAGGCAAAATATACCGTCCTTGTATGTAAGCTTGAGGGTGTACGATCGCGTCCACGTAGGTGCACCTTTATTCGTCACGCGAGCGTGTATAAATATCGGGAGAATTTCTACGTGGGATTTGCAGCGGAGTCGAGCTCTTGCAAATTTTTATGGAACGAACGTGAGAATCCTGTCGCGGCGTTCCAAAATCTCCTTCGTTAAGAACCGCGGTGGGGCAATTTACACGAGATGGGAATTTCCCCGGTGGGCTGAATAACAATAATAATTTTAGTTTTAAGGCTTTAAATTATAACAATATTATAACAATAATAATGTCGGGAAGTTAAATAAGTTCTCGCTGTTTTTTCGTAAAAATTAAAGCTCTATTAAAAAAAAATGTTCGCCATGGTCGCCGTAAATCTCAACAAGAATTCTGTGTGCCTCAGCTGCAAATTTAAAAAAAATAAAGTAAAGCGTTTGCATTACCCGTAAATACTCTTTTTTGGCACGAAATTTGACATGTCAGACACTATGAAAAAAAAAGTTGTTTAAACTTCAGCGAAATGATATACACTGAATTTTAAGCTTGCTCATAGCACTTCATGGTGTCGAAGTTTGCATCGGTGGAATGCAACGAAAATTCTTCTTTATTTTCATTACTTTATAAACTCCTTTTTGCAAGTTAAGGGGCCAGTCCACGTTGAACATTTCAACAAATCGAAAGCAAGCAAGACTTGAAGAAATCGACGATGATGAACAATCAGAAGGGATTTTGTACGGTGCAGAAATTGCCGATAGAGCTTAGGTAAAAAAATTTCATAGTATAAATTTCAAACGCGTTTTTCTCGAAACAACGTTTTCAAAATCTAGCTCCATCGTATCTCTAAGACTAATAAACCGATTCTCTTGAAAATTGATCCACATATTGTAAACATGATTCGCAACAAGATGACCCTCGATCGTTTTAAAATTTTGATTTTTACTCTTTTTTTCGAAAAAAACTGCGAAAAAACGCGTTTTTTTTACTTTTTTCTTTTTTCATCTGCCATTTTTTAATTTTTTTGATAAAACTTTATATCCGAGGGCCATTTTGTAGCTGGTGTCATACTCAATCTAATGGACTTTGATTTTTTGCTTCAGACAAGCCGTTGCCGAGTTGCGATGGAGCTACCTAGCACACCTGTTTTTGAGGCGTTACGTTAAACTATAGTTTTTGTAGTTAAAATGAATAAAAATGAATTCAATTTCTTAAATGTATTTTAAGACTATTTATTAAGCCCAACAATTTTTATATTCATATATTTTATGAAATCCTTTTAAAAAATCGCAAAAGTAGCCTTTTTTCGTGGCTCCAAAGTGGACTGGCCCCTTAAGTTTACAGATCCCTAGTAAGGATCTTTAAAAACGTTACAGTGGTTTTCGTACGCTAAATGAGCAAAAAAAATAGGGAATAAGGAAAAAGTATATTCTCGTTGCATTCCAAAGATGCAAAGAAGCACTTCTTTATAGATGCTTTACTATCTTAAGAGGCTATACCAGTGTGACACTTGAAAAAAATCGATTTTTTTGTGCCTTCTTCGACAGTTTATACTTTCAAGAATATCTTGTAATTAGCAGTTTTTATGATAAATATCATTTTATCTTGCAAAAATCGATAGTTAAAGCTTTAAACGCTATACCAGTGTGGCACTTTCAAAAAATCTATTTTTTTTGCCTTTTTCGATGGTTTATACTTTCAAGAATATCCTGTAATTAGCAGTTTTTATGGTAAATATAACTTTATGTTGCAAAAATCGATAGTTAAATCTTTAAACGCGTTTTTCTCGAAATGAGATTTTTCAAATTTGCCGACATTGTAACTCAAAAAGCAATTATCCGATTGACTTGAAATTTGAACTGAGTACTCTTGAATATATTTACTCTACAATGACGTAGGTTATTTTTGATTGGATAAAAATGGACGATTTGGCATTGGAAAAAGACGATCATTCTATAGGCAAGAAAACAGACTTTTTTTCGTAACTACGCCATTTTGTTAGATTTTGATATTTTTCAAAAATCCTATGTCATTGTACAGGAAATACCTTCCAGTTTAACAACATTTTTTCCTTTTTCGGTTTCAGCTACTCAATCGGCCGGAATCATGTCAGCAGTGGAGGAACTTTTTTTTGGCGCCTCCGAAGGCAGCGCGTAAGTCGCTTGGATCTCAATATTTTTCTATGAAAAAATGATGTAATATGGGTCAAATATAGCCAAATATATTCTTAATTTTTCGAAACATTTAAATGAGTACTTTTCTTCAAAAAAAATTCCCGAAAATCACCCAAATTTTCAGCGTTCACACTGGTATAGCCCCCTTAAACTACACGCACGTAGTTCTGGCAACGCCATCTGTTGAAAAACAGGCGGAATTTATTCAACGTCCTAATAATAAGTCATTGCTGTTAGACAATGTTTATTTTTCAAAATCTTCGAATTGTGGAAACATTTTCGGACATCTGTACGCGGCATGGGAGCGACTCTTTTCCCTTATTTTTTTTACGTATTCAAGTTGCAGCGTTCTTTTTTTAGCAGGTAGACGTGCGTGGATTTGTGCCGGCTGGAATTTGACACGACGCTCGATAGGCTTGTCACGAAAAATTCGATTGTGACGAGAGAGAGAGAGAGAGAGAGAGAGAGAGAGAGAGAGAGAGAGAGAGAGAGAGAGAGAGAGAGAGAGAGAGAGAGAGAGAGGAGAGAGAGAGAGGGAGAGAGAGAGAGAGAGAGAGAGAGAGAGAGAGACAGGGAGGCGGACATCGCGAGATTGTCAAGCTCTGGATGAGTTTTGCGATCATGCCCAGGCTCTACACATAGTTTTTATCGCGTGCATCGTACACGCGCCTCGTAATGCTCCTTTTTCTTCTTTTCTCACTTTTTTTTTCGTCCACAAAGGTCGCGCGCGCCTCTTCATTGTCCGCCGAGGAGAAATTCTACCCACGAATTCCGAGCATCTGGTATTTTTCTTCGTTTTTTTTTTTGTTCCACGGGTAACGATACCAGCATGTGAAAAGGATTCGCGCGGTGAATCCGGATCATCGATAATGCCGGGAAGAAAGGACGGTCATGTTAAATTCATGTCTTGAGAATCGAACAATCGAGCGTGAATCGCAGACACGAACGAGAAATCGGCGAGGAACGCGTCTTGTTTCGTCCTCAATGTTGATCGAACGAACTGTTCTTTTTTTTACCGAGACTTTCGAAAAGCGGAATCTTTTGTTCTGCGAGAATTTATTTGCGCTGCATTTTTTTATTCGTTTATTTGTTTATTTACTTATGTATTTATTTATTTACTAATGTAGGAGTAGTATTTATTCCTTGTATACCCTTTTAAGGGTGTTTACATTAGTGTCTTTCCCTTCGCGTTTTCATACGTGTCGTTTACATCGATTTTTTCATTATTAACATCGCTTTTCTCATTATCTTACATCTATCTGAATATTCAAATTTCTCGAATCCCTTAATGTAATCACATAGTTGTTTTGTCGGTTGCTTTTTAAATTGCACCGCTATTTTACGGTCTATTTCTATCCCCCTGGTCTTTTCCAACCGTTGTTTCAGTGTCTTTGCTATCTCTTGATTAAATTTCCCCTTAACTTCACTCGAAATGCCCGTGCGGAAATGTGACCGGGCATTACCTACTTTGTGTTCAGCCCCCCATGGAACAAATTGGGAAGATCGCAAAATCATTTACAGCTTACCCTCTATGTTTGGAAATTACAACCTTCTGGCCGGGATACATTGCGAGCAAGTACATCTTCACGTAATGTCTACGCCGCCATAACATTCACATGTTCTGAAAAGTGGAGCCGGTCTTTAAGAACTAAACAAAAGCTACTTGACTTTTCACCTCATCAAAGATATTTATAATTGATTGGGATGGAAATAATGCATCTGTTGTAATTCTATTCGTCATTAAAAGCATTCATTTCATCAATGATAATCGACGAGGATAACAATGCTTATCATAAATACCGGGATTACGATAGCTGATGATTTGAGCATAAAGAATAGCCAAATTATTTTATTACGCAAAAAAGTAAAGCAGGTCATTCGTGGTTTTTGAACGCCTTGTCGCCATGTTAGGAAATATCGATGTTCTGGCCGGGAAGACATCACCGGAATGTATTTCGCCAACAATCCGCCAGGTGGCTACAAGCGAAGCGCTTCGCGTAAGCAAGGTACCATCGTACGAGGATAAAAGTTCGTCCTGTGAGTTGTACCATGCACAGAAGTGCTATGCTTACAGCGTGCACTTACGTTTATGATTTCGCGATACTTGTGACATAACCCTATGCCCTCGAGGCCTTTTTCGCTCTGATAGTGATCTGTGTACGTTTTTCTGTCTCTTTGCCTATCGGGAGATGCGAGCAAGCGTAATACACTCATATACTACCTTAGCAAGTAGATAACTAACAAACAATACGTTGTCGAAATACTAAATTGAATACACTCCCGATTTTACCTCCACAAGGATTCCAAAAACGCTGAAACGTCATATTTAATTTCCTCGTTTGTTCCTGTTTATTTCTCGATCTATTCCCTACAACTTTCCTGGTATTTGCCGCTTGTTCTCCGGCCCGTTCCTTATCAGTTCCCCAGAAAGGGATCGGCGAATCGGGACCTAGCCTTAGACCCGTTATATTGCGAACGTATTCCAGGGTGGAAGGCCCGACCAGAGCCTGATATTATCTAGGGAAGGCAGATCAGTGGCCGTACTTTCTCCCGACTCAAATTTCTACACGGGTGTGTCTCAAATATTCATTTGCCTCTCTGAAAATTCTCCCGATATTGTCACATGTTATCCTTGCCCATGTTTTTTTTTATTTATCAGCTGTTCGCCTCGTCTTCCCAAAATCTTTCCATGTGTACTCCTGTTTTTCTATCCTTGTATTCCTCGCAGTATGTGGACACGTCAACCTTACTCCAATCGTATTGAATTTCTTGTTCAATTTTGACGTTTATGCCTCTCTATTTTTTTTGTCTAGCTCCCTTATATTTTGCTTCCATATGGATTACCAGATTTCTCCCTCGCCTACGCTTTCTATGACTTCTTTTATTTTGTTTCCCCAATTTGATGGATTGCCATTTGTGATTGCTCTTACTTTCGTCCTCAGGCATTTTTTAGGCCACCTACCATCCTACATTTGTATCATTTCTACTAAATATCTAGCGGCTCTTTTCCATGTTTCGATCTCCGTTCCCTTGCACCCCGCTTCCATTGTTTATTTACTAATGTGTTTATTTATTTGTTCGTTTATAACGAACCACAATCATTTTTAAGAGCGTACGTTAGGCTCGTAGCCCGGACGATCCTCATTGACGACTATATAGGGACAAGAAGCACGGATAAACGATAGGGAGGGAGAGAAAGCAATTTTGGGCAGAATTTTGTCGAAGCATTTGAGGAGTGTACGCGAGAAAAACACGCGTAGAGGCCATTCTCCGAGAATCGAGAGCCGACTCTCTCTCTTTCTCTCTTCATCTATTATTGGAGCAAAACAGAAATAAAGTGGGCAGTTGGAAGACCGCAAAGCCGGTACACCCAGTGGCGAGAGCGTGAGTGAGAGAGAGAGAGTAAAGCTGCGAGTCTGGGGAGCAAAAGGGAAGTCTCCTTTGCTCCGATAATCCACGGGTGACCCCCGTGAAATCGTCTCTTGGCTAACTTGACGAACGAGGCGATTCCTATCCCTCGCTATCCTTCTCTCTCTCTCCCAGCGAGCCTTTGTACCAAGCGAATACGACAATTCTATTGCCTATTGTTGGCATTTTCTCCTCGCGAGACTTCGACTCTCTTTTCTTTAGCCACGATCGATTTTCTCCCCACCGATTTCACTCTTCTGTACTTGGGGCGTATATACTTGAACTTTACGGACGACGATTCGTGCAAATTAAAAAAAAATCGCTTCTTGCTTAGAGAAGCTCGTGATTCCACCTTCATTGTCAAACATGTTTTTCAATTGTTCCTTTCCGCGTTGTGATTGGAATTGCGTAAGGCAGAAATGACGCACGAGAACTTTTTTACAGGCATATTTGTGTACTTTTAGTTTGCTAATGTAAATCGTGTATAAACAAAGGTTTAACATCATTTTAGATATCGCGGTTTGGTAAGGATAATATATATGAGGTATTCCAGCCCAAGTTTGTAAACCCGTAACCCTGACCCTCTCGGGTTTCTTTGATTTTTTTTTCATATGATCGCATTGAGTCTAAAATACCCTCATCATTTTCATAGATTTTTCCAAACATCCCTTCTTTAAAAAAAAATGAAAAATAGCCATTATTTAAAAATCTACAAAAATTCTAAAAAAACCGTGATAATATATAAAAAATTTCAAGCTAATACTCGTAGTGGGCAGATTTTTTTTCTGTGTTTTACAAGCTATTAACGTTCTCAAAATTCCAAAAAAATCTCAAATCGCTCACCTTGAGCAGATAGTGAATTATTTTGGTACTCAAATTAAATTCGTTGATGATTTTCGAATAATGAAATAGGAATTACCGCCTTAAATTGAAAACATTACCAGTATTTTTATTAACCGATTGAAAAATGAACTATTCCATTTATTGCCATGAGAACATAGATACAAAAATTCACAGTTAAAATCCAATCATCTGGAAAGTTTTTAGTTATGTTTTCGAATTTTATGCGATACATATTTTTCACTCGTAGAAAATCGTTTTACATTTATAATGCCGTTTATTTGAGGAATTATGCTGTGCAATTTTTGCGTTCCCGGTATTCGCTTGCTATTGATGAATCGACTTTCCAATAATATTTTTGATTCATTGTACCGATCTTCAGGTGAAAATTTCACTGTAATATTGGGAAGATTGTTCGATTGTGAAGCCCACTCGAAAAGCCCTTGCGAAGTTATTATTTGGCGATCAGGTGGTAACTGCGAACTGGCACGTGCGGCTAATCTTTTTACGGTGCCTCCTACGTCATCGCAAGCACCTTTAACGTGAGCTGTTGGAAAATAATGCCATTCTGCACTGATGCCATAATCCTCCTTATGGTAATATATGTTTATAAAGTTTAAAAAAAATTAAATTGTTGTGGGGCTCCATCTGAGAAATAATATAATTTTGAAGTCGCTTCGTTGATTGATTTTATAAAATCAATTATAATTCTGGTGTTAACATAAACGGCTATTGAGTCGTGCGTCAAGCAATCTGAAATGACCACCATGCTTTTGTGATTAATTTCACGGTTATGTTCGAAATATACAACAGGATATATCGTTGCCTGATTATTGTTTCAGTGCCTGTCTGTCAGTCCTATGTCCTCGTATGACTTAAGGCCTTGGGCCACTCTAGAAGCCGAAAAAATAGGCTTTTTGAGGATTTTTTTTCCACAAAAACTACCAAATAAATCGAGATTACAAAAAAGGGTGTTTTTCATACATATCAGTGACTGTACACAATAATTTCTTTGAAGCAATTCATTTCAAAATGGCGGCTGTGCAGCGTTTTTGCGATGACGTCTCCGTTTTTCCAGGGTCCACGGCCGGACAAACAACTCCTGTAATTTTTTAATTATAATAAGCCAATTAATTTTTTAAATTATATATATAATAACTGCTATAAAAGCACGTAGGATTTTTCCGATATATTGATTTTTGGCCAAACGGCGAACTTCTAAAGTAGAAAGTGAAAAACTTGCCTAAAAAATCGTCAGATAATTGTTAATAACAAATGAACTATGCAATATCAAAAAAAAATCCTACGTACTTCCATAGACAGTATATTTTTCAAAACGTATTCAACATTTCAAGTGAATCGGTTGAAAATTGTCTGAGTTATGTTTCCGGCCAACTGAAAAAATGCAGTTTTGAGATAAACGCGATTGAAGTTGTGAGTCCGCTCGCTGCAGACCAGGCGGCCTTATACTATAATTCGAAAACCGAGTACTTAGAGATTTAGAAGCTATGAACATTCCGTCGACCGTAGAAGACCTACACTATGGGCCTGATATCGATGATTCCATGTAAGTTGACAAATTTCATGATTTATTCATTCCCAAATTTTCAGACGCGCTTTTCTCGAAACCACATTTTTAGCAAATCGGTACCCAAAATTTCTCGAAAACCAATGAACCGATTGCCCTGCGATTTCTTGTGGTTATTCTATACACCATTACCTAGTACTCGTCATAGGATTTTTTTTCCGTTACTTAGTTTTTGTGTTATAGGCAAAATAATAACTAATTCTTGGCCCAAAAATCACTATTTATTTTCAAACGTCCGCCATTTTGTCATAAATCGATATTTTCAAAATCGGCTATGACAAGTACTAGATTATAGTATCTAATTTAATAATCTTTTTGGTTTTTTTTCAGATGATTTTTGAAGAAACACAAGTGGGTACCGATATGCATTTTTCCTTTTATCCTTTACGACGCTCCAAAGTTCAGACAATATCCTTGTATATTTTTGATATTTTTAAATAAAGAAAATTAAACATATTTTTGAATGTATATACTTTTAGATAATTACAACCCCAATCCGAAATTTCAAATAGTTTTCCTTGGAAAAATTCACAAAAATGACTTGCGTATATCTCCCTTTAAGAAAATAACATATTATCCTAAATTCAAAGGTTTCATTTTCGTCCTTTTTTTTATCTAGTAAAGTTGAGATCAATCAATGTGATTTCCATTGAAATTTTCGTAAGTACTCAATCTATCTATACTTATAATAAACATGCAAGGTACAAAAAGTCGGTATATATGGGATATAAATTTCATCAAAGTTACCAAAGTGAATTATCAATAACTGTAGACCAGGTAGTCTGTCGATAGGTCAGATCATGTTCTACTATATATACTGGAATTTCAGTCTATTCTCTTTACTTTCTTGATGCCTCCATTGTTCGAAATTTTTTAATGCCTGCTTCTGGAATTTGTTGCTTTGCTTCCTCAAATTCCCAAATGTGTGCCATCGTTTTCTCCATTCTCCTGCATACTCTGCATCATAACCATTTCTCCGGCTTTCTCCCCACGCTCCCGCACCTCACGTATATAATATATTTAATATGCAATGCAACATTCCCGAAACGGATATTTTAGATATTTTCAGGTAATACGGTTTGGCAATTACGTTTTTCATAAATATTAATAATAATGAGTATATAATATTATATTATTATTATTCCTTGAGGTCTCAATTGATTCCTGACTGCCAACGTATACCCTTGCGTTTACTTTTACTTTACGCTAGTTACGACGATAGCCTCAGGTCTACAAATTGAATGCCGTTTGATTTTTTTATTGCAGACGAGTAAAACCTCCTGAATCATGGCAGTGGTTGACCAACTTTTTTGTTTACACGCGAGTGTGTTCCAAACGTTGTAACGCCGATTCAGCTCCTTATTTTTGTTTGATAAAATTCTGGGGGACGGTGAAAATGTTAAAAAATGTGTGGTAAAAACTCAAAGGTAGTCGATTTGAATAGTTTATAAAAAAAAACTCCAAAAAAGCGAAAATAATAGCTGTCACAGGGGATGACCCCGTTAACTCGAAGTATCGCCAGAACCGAACTCTGACTGAACATCCACCAGTGTCGGTATATATACCTAATATTGTATTAAGGGGCTTTTCTACTGTGACAGATAAAATATAAGCTATTTTTTATTGTAAATTGTTGCATGTATCGGTACAAACATTTTTTTTCTCGCTTAAACGTACACTCTTACAGGATAAAAAAAAGATTTTTTGTTGCATATAAATGTATATTTGTTCAACAATTTATGATAGTGTAGAGGCATGAAAAAAAGTATGTTGCTGGCGTTGATGATTTGCACTCTTCAGGTAATAGGAAACAAAAAATTCAAAAAGATTTTTAATCTGTATGAGTGTCGATATCGTCCGACCTAGGATTATTATTTCATATTGCAAAATAACAAAATGGCGTTGTTTCTTGCAAAAGTGTTCGGAAAACACGTTTTTTTCGTCATAATTCGGGCGAAAGTATAAGTTGAAATTAATATTTTTTAATAATCCTAGTTCGGGCGACAGCCATACATATGCTGAATATGCAATAAATTTTCTATGCCGAATGGCTAAGCGGTCTTTCCGAAATTATCAACGGCAGGTGAAAAAAGTTGTTTCGAGAAAAACGCATTTGAAGTTTACTATACTATACTATACAATACGTGTAGGTAGAGCGTCCGTTTACTCGCACAGTGAAAAGAAAGACTACTAAATGTATAGAAGTAAAATAGTAAAAAAAAGTAAAATAGTATAGTAATAAATGTATAGAAGCCTACGTGTACATGTGTGTATTTATTCAGGTATAAATTCAAAACAGCTATGCCTAACAGCGGTCAGGGACGCGCAGCGAGTAGCCATACTTGAGCACGCGCATCGAGCGCTTCTACTTTGAAGCGCTGTACTGAGTCGACAAAGTGAAAATCCACTTTACCAGCAATTGGATATCGATTCTATGGTGGAGTAAAGTTGAATTTGGTAATGATGTGTTTTATACATAACAACAATAATAATAAATAAATAATATTATATAAAATGCATCATTACCGAACCGTATTTGTTGATTGTTTTTTTTTTTCAAAATATTTATATATGAGGCATTCTACGTCACTTCAGCCAGTGAAAAAAAACCACAAATAATTTTGAAAAATCGATTTACTTTATTGAAAAATATTCACCGATTGCTGAAATGTTTTAAAAAATTCTGACGTTTTTTTCTCGTTGATTACCATTTTTTAACATTTTTCCATTCAAATGGCAGGTATCTTTGGCAGGATTTGACGCATTTATATTCGTGAAAAACGAAAATGTGCGTCTTTTTATAGCCTTCCAAGAAAAATTAATTTAGATTTTATTGAGCAAGTCGAACGTTCGTTTCAGGGCAAAATATGCAAAAATATTTTTTTTCTCAACGAAAAACACTCGTTATTTGATTTTTTGAAATTTCCCCGAATTGTGAATATGAAAAACGGATTTTTGGTGTTTTTTATATTATGGGATTCCTAAACACCGTGAAGTAACAGCTATTTTTATTTTTGTATTATTTTTTTATTAATATTCATATAAATACATATGACATATATGTCATATGTATTTCAAAAACCTGGTAAACATACAGCGAGTGCTCTACACTCTTTAATTGAATATTAATAAAAAAAAAATTTTAAATAAAAATAGCTGTTACATCACGGTGTTTAGGAATCCCATAATATTAAAAATAGCAAAAATCCGTTTTTCGTATTCACAATTCGGGGAAATTCTTAAAAATAAAATAACGAGTGTCTTTCCTTGAGAAAAAAAATATTTTTGCACATTTCGCCCTGAAACGGACGTTCGACTTGCTCGATAAAATCTAAATTCATTTTTTTCTGGAAGGCTGGAAAAAGACGCACATTTTCGTTTTTTACGAATGTAAATACGTCAAATCCTGCCGAAGATACAGCCATTCGAATGGAAAAATATTAAAAAATGGTAATCAACGAGAAAAAACGCCAGAAATTAAAAAAAAAAATGTCGACACTCGGGCAATATTTTTCAATAAAGTAACTCGATTTTTCAAAATTATTTGTGGATTTTTTCTGGCTGAAGTGACGTGGAATGCCTCATATATGTTTGTTTAATTAAGAAATATATATATATTTTTTAAATACAGTTTGGTAGTGTTGAGTTTTAGCTAAAATATCAATAAATATATAAAATTATGTTAAATACTTTTTTAATATGAATTTTTCACTTGAGATCTCGAAAACACTCTTCTTTCTCTTCGATGTGATAGGATAAGATTTGCATAAATCATGAGCATGTCGTACTTGAAATGTTTACTGTTTAGGTATGATTTGATGTTTTTTTTTCTTCGAATTTCGTACAGTGGAATTAAAAGATATGTATTTTAATGACTCGGCTTCGAGAACCTGTCACGTCCCGATATATAAACATTGACATATACATACGTATGAGAAAAATGCAAAGTACTCACCACAGTGATTGGGTAGACCGGATTTATTATCGTGAACAAGAGTACGTGATTCGGCTTGTTATTGTCTTCCCTGCGAAAAATAAGAAATTGGCTATAAGTAACGACGGATTTTTTTAATTCGATTTTTTTTTTCGAGATTCGCGCGCACAGTTTCATCGATTGGGTGGCATACATTGTCCGCTCCCTGATAACGGGACGGGAAATCGAGTTTCGTCGGGTTCCTCATATCGAAATTACAATGAAGAAACGATCGCGTTCAGCCAGTGCGCGACGAGGGAGAATGGGAGCCCGGTCGAGCGTGGAATTGGCTGCTGATAACGCCGCCCTCTCTCGAGATTCGAGTGCGACAATGTTTCCCGTGCATAAAGTGCAGACGAGATTAATTAAAACGCGCCGAGCGATTCCACTCCGTCCAAATGAAGAGTGCAGGAGAGAGAGAGAGAGAGAGAGAGAGAGAGAGAGAGAGAGAGAGAGAGAGAGAGAGCGAGAGAGCGAGAGAGAGAGGGACGAGCGAAGGTTCAGTAAAGGTCGAGGACGACTAATTTGTGACATTTTTATATGCAGTTTCCAATTAATCGAATATATATTTAATTTCCCAATAATCCAATAACCCTCCAGCTATTAACCAAGTATAATTTCAATTAATTCGGAACGGCTTTTAGCTTTTTTATAATTCATTTGGATTAATGAAAATAATGTTAAAAAACAAGAAACCATTTTATAGAAAGTACTTTAAAGTTTTCAAAACCGTCTATCTATTTCCTGTACGACGAGTTAGTACACGAGTGATCAGTCACCAGAGTCAAAAGTGTCATTTTTACATCCGCAGCTGATAACTCGGCGACAAATCATCGTACAGAGCTCATCGACCGATGAAATTAAAGTGGAAGCATCGATCTAAAGTTTTCCGAAAGAAAAGGTCGTGAACAAAATTTATCCACGACCGTGGACTTTCCGAAAGTTGGGGGAATAATTCGAACATTTTGTTTTTGTTGTTTTTCTTATAATTTCTGAGCACCGACTGACCAAATAATTAAAAGTTTAATTAAAAAACGTAAACTAGAAACTTGAAGCTTGAAAATGTTTTTTTTTCATTAGTCTACGACCATGTTTTCCTGACTTACGGCGCATTGAAAATCGCTACATTGTTTGATACTTAAATTTTTTGAGTAGTGTATGTACAGTATAATGAGCGCGTACTTCTCGTCTGCGTTCCTTCGCTCGACTTCGGCTGAGTCTAATAATAAAAGGATTGAACTCTCTCTCTCTCTCTCTCTCTCTCTGTCTCTCTCTCTCTCTCTCTCTCTCGCTAGTTGCAAAAAAGACAACACGCGGAAGGTCTCCCGGCTGGGTAAGATGCGAAATTACAAAGGCGAGTTGAAACCAAAAGGCAGTCCCGAGAACGAAAATCAATCCATTTGCCATTTCGCTCTTCACTCATCGATTTTACGAGGCGCGCTCGTCCGTATAGTTTGTCGAAAAGAAAAAAAAAATAACGAACGCGCTCGCTCGCTTTTGCCACGCTCGTTCGAAACAAATTGACTTCGTCACCGCGACCGATCGCGTACGAGAGCCAAATGTCCCTCGTAAAATAGCAGAGCTCGTTTTGAGATCTTTTTTTTGTTTCGTTTGCGCGTTTCGTTTTTTTTTCTTGTAACAAATATCGGTAAAGTGTTATCTCTAATCGAATACGGGGGTTTGCGGGCGGATGGAAAACGTACCTTTTGCGTCGGGGTTCTTCGCCGTAGCCACTGTACTCGTGATTCTGAAAAAGAAAAAAAAATAATAATAAGAAGTAACATATCGGTACAGAGAGATCTCACAATTATCAAGTATCCTTATTACTTTGTTTACGCTTTGGAATAGCAGGCTCTCGCTTTATAATTAGATGATATTGAAATGAAGTACGTTCCGTAATATTAAGGGGCGAGGCTACTGTAAATAAGTTTAAAAAGGTCCAACATATGGTGCCGGAATCATAGATTGAAGGTAACTTATTATTACAACGATAGAACTGCGAGTAAAACCTTAAGGGATCTTCTCACTTTAGACGCTAAAAAAGGTTATTTTCATGCATTTTTTTATAGGTTTATATTATAGATATTGATGTAAAAGTTGTTACACTTAAGGGACTATAACAGTGTGACACTTTCAAAAAATCGATTTTTTTGGTGCCTTTTTCGACAGTTTATACTTTCAAGAAGATCATTATCATTTATATCAATATAATTTTATTTTGTAAAAATCGATACTTTAATCTTTAAACACGTTTTTCTCGAAATGAGATCTTTCAAATTTGCTGACATCATGACTCGAAGAGCAATTATCCGATTGACTTGAAATTTGAACTTAGTACTCTTGAATATGTTTACCCTACAATGAGGTAGGATATTTTTGATTGGATGAAAATTGACGATTTGGCATTGAAAAAAACGACCATTTTATAGGCAAGAAAACAGACTTTTTTTATCACTACGCCATTTTCTTGGATTTTGATATTTTTCGAAAATCCTACGTCATTGTACAGAAAATATCTTCCAGTTTAACGACATTTTTTTCCTTTTTCGGTTTCAGCTACTCAATCGGCCGGAATCATGTCAGCGGTGGAGCAAGTTTTTTTTGGCGCCTCCGAAGACTGTGCATAAGTCGCTTGGATCTCAATATTTTACTATGAAAAAATTATGAAATATAGGCAAAATATAGCCGAATATATTCTTAATTTTTCGAAACATTTAATTAAGTACTTTTCTTTCAAAAAATTCCCGAAAATCAACCAAAATTTCAGCGTTCACACTGTTATAACCCCTTAATAAATACACCTTCGAAATACATTTAAAAAAAAACTAATTTATTTATTTATGTCACTATTTATAGACGAAAATGGTAGTTAAAAATGTCCTAAAAAAATTGTAGGTCCGCGCTGTTGATGAAAACTTGGAGATGTATCATCCGAAAAAAAATCAAACGGTTTTAAATTCAGTATGTTAATGGCTATAGCGCATATCATACGATTTTTGATATATGCAAAAAGAACAAAATGGCGGACATTTTTTCGATAAAACAAAAAAACGTGCTTTTTTCACGGTTTATGGCAAAAAAAATAGTAAATATCAAAATTTAAAAAAAACCTTGATACACGCTATAGCCATAGTTGTAAAGAATATGTGGCTGAAATTTCATAAGGATCGGTTCAGTAGTTTCGAAGATTTTATCAACAGGCCGTCGAAAAACGTTGTTTCGAGAAAAACGCGTTTAAAGTTTGTTTGGGGTTTCGAAAGTGTTAATTCACTGTAACAACTTTTATATCAATATCTATAATATAAACCTATCAAAAAATTTCATGAAAATAGCCTTTTTTAGCGTCTAAAGTGAGAAGACCCCTTAAAAGCGTTTTTCTCGAAACTATGTTTTCTAAAACGATGTACACGATTTTTCGACATACAATGAGGGGATTGACTAGAAATTTTGTACGCTGTATTCAATATAACAGTAGTTTAGTGTTGACAGACGTTTTTTTTCATTCGTTATTGACAACAATGATGCCATTTTTCCTCGAAAAAACGGGAAAAAAATTGATTTTTTTTTCTTTTTTGAAGATTGTAACACGATGACCAAATAGCTCGGTTAAGTTTTAGCGAATAGAATCTATTTTTTTAATAACTCGTATTTTTGTCTCAGATCACACGAGTGGCCAAAACCAAGTACACCGTTGAGCCCCTCACGTTTGGGGTCCTTCAAGAGGTTGCTTATAACTTCTTCAATAGTATGGTTCTTCTTTTCCAAGTCCAAAAACCCTTGCGGATTCTTATACTCCGCCCTCGCTGCACCTATACCCTTTTACACGCTTCCTTCTTTTATTGTAAACATTTGTCTTTCATCCTTTTCCTCCTTTATGCTTCCCATCTTACCATGCATTCGAAGGCTCTCCATACTCGCACAACTCTTTGATCGGTTTGCCTTTCATTACTTTATCAATTTTTCCTTTTAGTGCCTCCCTCTTGTAGCCTCTTTACCACTTTTCCCAACCATCTACCACTTCCTTATTTATTTTTTCGCATTCAAGTATGAGTTCCAAACTATCTTCTTCCTTCCTAGAACACCGGCATAGAGTATCCGCGTATCCCTTTTTTCCTCTTCCTATATTTCCGGATCTTTACCCGGCCCATGTATCTTTAGTTCTTCCCTCTATGCCCTTCTCTTCCCCGCACTCTTCCATTTCTATACGTTGTTTTCGATTTTTGTACTCCCTACAATACGTCGAATTGTCAGTTTCGTTCCAGTCTTATTGTAAAAGATGTCACAAAATGACCTGACTTTTTGAATTGCGCGCCGTTTTTTTTTTCGTGCCGAACATAGTGTACTAATTATTGACAACTGGCTTGACAACCCCAATGCTTCCTGATGCCGGCATCAGGAAGCATTGGGGTTTAGTCATTACACGATTCGAGCAACGTATAGAAATGGTTATTTCCTGCATTGTCACTGCATAGTTATCGCAGTCCATTCCGGAGCTTCCGGCAGCAATTGGACGCGCCATTAATGAAATTAGTCCGCAGTTATGCCAAAAAGTTATTGAAAATTTCGTCAACAGAGTGAACGTTTGCCAACAGGGACGAGGCAGCCATTTATTGGATATTGTATACCACACATAACCTCCATGTTTGTTCCTTATATTGAAATAAAAATATTCGTACCTTTCAGAAAAAATAATGTTTTATTAGTCAATGAAAATGTCAGGTCATTTTGAGACACCCTACGTTACGGCGTAAGCGTTCGCCTGAGATAACTAAAAATTGAACCATTCATGTATTTACAGCACAAATATCATAACTCTAATTAATGAACAACGAATAATATCGTAAAAAAGTCTAATGACGTAATGGATGTGCAACAAAAATTACGAAATATATATAGTCGCAAGTTTTTTTAAATCTAATCATCACCTAATTTTTCGTTCCCAGTCACTAGCTGAAGAACTAGCTCATGGCTAGGCCAGAAATATTGGGTTGGTACAAAAATCTTGCAACACACAACACGAGTAAAAAAGAAAAATATTTTATTTTAACAATAAACGATTATTCAGTAATGTAGGCTCCCTCTGCATCTACAACTCATGCCCAACGCTCTGGTAGACTTTGCACGCCCGCAGAGCAGAATTCTTTTGATCGTGAATTAAGAAAGTCATCCAATGTATTTTTGAGATCTGACAGATCATCAAATTTTTTATCCCGTAAATAGTTCATCAAAGCTCGAAACAGGTGATAGTCGGTAGGTGCTAAGTCTGGTGAATACGGTGGGTGTGGTAGAACTTCCCATCCTAGCTGCGAAATAGTTTCTTGTGTCATCTTAGCGAGGTGGGGTCGAGCATTGTCATGGAGAAGCCGAACTTGAAGACGTTTACGCCTTTTCTGTTTCATAATTTTAGCCACCTTTTGCAGTTGTGCAGAATAAATCTCTGCCTGTATTGTGGTGTTGGTTGGCAGAAATTCGTAGTAGAGCATGCCCTCAGAATCCCACCAACAACAGAGTAAAACTTTCTTCATTTCTCGGGGCCGTTTCGGGGTCGGTTCTGGTTTTTCCCCTTTCGGTAACCACTGACGCTTGCGCGTGTGATTAACATACAACACCCAGCTTTCATCCCCAGTGACTATTTCTTGAAGAAAATCCTTTCTTTGCGGACGATGCAGGAGTGAAAGACAGATGGGCATGCGTGTTGCTTTGTTTGATTCGCTGAGACTGTGCGGTATCCAAGACGAAACAACTTTCCTATATCCCATATTTTGTAAATGTCGAAGGATAGTAGGATGACTGCAGTTGAGTTTGTTGGCTAATTCTCGTGACGACATATTAGGCTTTGCCTTTATAAGTGCTCGCAGTTCTTCATCGTCCACAATCGATTCCCTGCCGGACCTAGGTTTGTCTTCAAAAGATGTATCGCCAGAATGAAAACGCTGATACCAACGGGAGACCGTTGAATAATTAACTACATTAGCCTTGAACGCACTGCACATATCACGCGGCTGCGGCTCTTGCAGAATGTCCTTGCAAGAATTCGTGATATGCGATTGCTCGAAGTGCACGTTGATCCATCTTTGCTCATACTGACTCCGCGGAACAACTGACTCGCTTATATATCCTGCGGCATGGAAGGTTCTAGACCATTCTTGTATTTCCTATTCTCGAATTTTCTCAAACTTCGTTATTAGGAAAAATATTTTAATTGAAAAAAAAGTGTTGCCAGATTTTTGTACCAACCCAATAATATTATACAGCCGTGAGATATTTCTTTCTATCTAGTCTTCATCTAAATTTTTGTATTCAGTCACGAGAGGATCAATGCGTTACAAGGCTGGTCAATCAGTAGCTAAGGCGGCTAATGGCGATTCGCAACATAAGTTTACTAGCTTGGAGCTAGGCGGTGATGAGTTACATTTTGCACTCGGGTACGAGCGGCTGGTGTCGACTTACGAAAAGCCTGGCTCGCATGGTCAGCTCTATGTCGCCTGCTCTAGAGTAACCAACCGACAAAATCGTTTTATTTTAACCGACGGGGAAAAAAGAAAAACGCGAAACGTAGTGTATAATGAAATTTTGTAAGATCGATTAAATTTTTATTTTAGATAACTCATTTCAGAAAATAACACATCCAAAATTCGAAAGTTTCATTTTAGTATTGTTTTTATTCAGTAGAGTGAAGATCAATCAATGTGATTTCCATTGAATTTCTCGTAAGTAAATACTCAATCTATCTATACTTATAATAAAGATGTAAGGGACAAAAAGTCAGGATATATGGAATATACATTTTTTTAAATTACCAAGGTAAGTTATCAAAAACTGTAGACCAGGTAGTCAAAATAACTATTTCAACCGGTAAAGCGCAGGCGAAGCTGCGGGCACAGGCTAGTTGTTAATATTTTCTTGTGAAATTTGGTACACAACTTTGTTCAGGGGGGGGGTAGGTATTTAATTTTGATATAGGGGGTAAGGTATTTAATTTTTTCGCATTTCTTTTTTATTCTTTTAAATGAATGCATAATATCTCAAGAATGTTGTGTTAAAATTTCGAGTCGATCGGAGCAAAAATGACGAAGTTATGAGTATTTGAGCATCCGTTGCTCCAGACCGGGTTGGTTTCTTATCCAAACCAACCTATAATTCATATATGAAAAAAAATGTCAATCGACACGACAGTGAAGAAGGAAGAGTTTTGCGTAGACAAATGCAAAAAGATGCTCTCGATCATGTTGATGGAAGCTTTTTGCTCTGCGAACCTGGCATCGACGACTCTGTGTGAGTATAAGAAAATTATCGTGTTTTATTTTGAATTTTTCAGTCTGCAAAACTTTAATGCGTTTTTCTGAAACTTGTCATGTTTGAAGTCCGTGTACGCCGTAACTCAAAATCTACTGGACCGATCGTTTTGAAATTTTGCACCGTACTTCTTCACATAATTCACCAGGTATTGTCGGGAGCTTTTTTGTTTTTGTAAATAATTATTAATTTTACAACAACAAATTAGCCGATTTTTTTAGCGAAAATCGGTTTTCTGGCTCCCAAGTGCTACGGAAAATTGAAAAATCGAAGAAAAAAAATCCTCTCGCGGTTACCTCGAGAAACATCGCCTTTAACAAATGCATTTTGATTTTTTTGTTTCAGATGATTCTGTTGCGAGTCATGATGTACACCGCAAAACAACTCTTTCCGAGGCGCCTCCGGAGATTCCCTGTCACTCGCTCAATTTTCAATATTTTGCAATGGAAATTTAGAAAAGTATTGTTCAAATGTTGCATTATTATATGGAAATTGACTGAATAAACTTACATTACCTGTATCGCAAAAAAAATCTTAAAAACATGCCTTTTTTCCCCGAATTAACCTTACCCCGCCCTCAATGTACATACAAATAAATATCTAAACGATTTTTCAATCATCTTACTTGCTCCTTCGAAATTAGTTTTTTTTTTAATAACCCTGATTTTCGAGCCGACACAGTAGCCTAAGCCCTTAACGTCGTTCACATTATTCCTCATTCGTATACAGCTTGAGGAAAACAGCTGGGCAATTTTTGGGACGTTTCAGTAGAACGGGCCGCCGTTTACCGAGCGACGAGGCACAAATCGTTGCTGCACGTTGGACGCAATTATAAACGTAACTTTATGAGACGAAAGCGAGCGCGAGGTGGGCAGGGGATTGGGGACGGGATGAAAAGGCGAGAGGGAGGTAAGAGTGCCGCCTCCGTGGGTCGAACCGGCGAATCTGATTTTCGAGTATGAGACACGCGAACATACGTTGGCAAAGTGCCAACCACGTGGTCTGCTGCCCGGCTTCAATGGACCGCGCTCACCCACTCGCTCTATACTTTACACCTTTTTCCACTTCTCGCATACACGCATTCTTGCCCCGCCGTTTTATAGACGTGTCGCGCTCGTGAAAATTCACTCAGTCACGAAATTCACCTTTTTCAGCTGTTCTTTTTTTCATTCGTAGTTTCAAGTGCTGCAAATTAATGGGAAATTTACGGAAAATTCGCAAAATCTCGGCGCACTACCGTGAAAATTCCGAACTAGTCTCGATACTCGCGTTAATTTATAATCGCGCGTGTCACGCGAAGATTCTGGAGTGCAAGAGGGAAAGAGAGACCTCCATAAAGCTAGCAGAGCAATCTCCCGAAAATGGATTTAATTGATATCAAAATTTTGTGCTTTTTATGTGCTAATTTTGTGCTCCATTTAAAATTTTTGTGCTCTTACCGTTTAGCGGGAAATTGGAAATCAAAAGTGCTCTGCTGGCTTGCCATCAAGCTAGCAGAGCACTTAACGATATTTGGCTTATCTAAGAACGAAACTACGTGATATTTATGTGCTTTTTATGTGCTTTGCGAATATCGAACAGCCAAACCCCTATTTTTTTTTCGCCCGATTTAGACCCTTAAAAAACCCCCAAATAAGGGAATTTACCATTTTTTGGATATACTGACATGAAAATACATAATATTTATGTGCTTTTTATGTGCTCTACGAATATTCAAGAGCCAAACCGCTAAAACGAAAATTTCTCCCAAAACCACCCCCACAAGACCCAAATTACCCGCCAATAGGAGTAATGGTTATTTTTTCGATATCGCAAAATCAAAGAAGTCCACATTTATGCGCTTTTCATGTGCTCTATGAATATCCAAGAGCCAAACCGCTAAAACGCAAATTTCTCCCAAAACCACCCCTACAAGATCCAAGCTACCCGCCAATACGAGTATTGGTTATTTTTTCGATATCGCTAGATCAAAGTCGTCCACATTTATGTGCTTTTTATGTGCTCTGCGAGTATCTAAGAGCCAAACTTCTAAAACGAAAATTTCTCTGAAAACCACCCCTACGAGACCCAAGCTACCCGCCAATGGGAGTAATGGTTATTTTTTCGATATCGCAAAATCAAAGTAGTCCACATATATGTGCTTTTTATGTGCTCTATGAATATCCAAGAGCCAAACCGCTAAAACGCAAATTTCTCCCAAAACCACCCCCACAAGACCCAAATTACCCGCCAATAGGAGTAATGGTTATTTTTTCGATATAGCAAAATCAAAGAAGTCCACATTTATGTGCTTTTTATGTGCTCTATGAATATCCAAGAGCCAAACCGCTAAAACGCAAATTTCTCCCAAAACCACCCCTACAAGACCCAAGCTACCCGCCAATACGAGTACTGGTTATTTTTTCGATATCGCTAGATCAAAGTAGTCCACATTTATGTGCTTTTCATGTGCTCTACGAGTATCTAAGAGCCAAACCTCTAAAACGAAAATTTCTCCGAAAACCACCCCTACGAGACCCAAGCTACCCGCCAATGGGAGTAATGGTTATTTTTTCGATATCGCAAAATCAAAGTAGTCCACATTTATGTGCTTTTTATGTGCTCTATGAATATCCAAGAGCCAAACCGCTAAAACGCAAATTTCTCCCAAAACAACCCCCACAAGACCCAAATTACCCGCCAATAGGAGTAATGGTTATTTTTTCGATATCGCAAAATCAAAGAAGTCCACATTTATGTGCTTTTTATGTGCTCTATGAATATCCAAGAGCCAAACCGCTTAAACGCAAACTTCTCTCAAAACCACCCCTACAAGATCCAAGCTACCGGCAAATACGAGAATTGGCTATTTTTTCGATATCGCGAAATCAAAGTAGTCCACATTTATGTGCTTTTTATGTGCTCTACGAGTATCTAAGAGCCAAACCTCTAAAACGAAAATTTATCCGAAAACCACCCCTACGAGACCCAAGCTACCCGCCAATGGGAGTAATGGTTATTTTTTCGATATCGCAAAATCAAAGTAGTCCACATTTATGTGCTTTTTATGTGCTCTATGAATATCCAAGAGCCAAACCGCTAAAACGCAAATTTCTCCCAAAACCACCCCTACAAGACCCAAGCTACCCGCCAATACGAGTACTGGTTATTTTTTCGATATCGCTAGATCAAAGTAGTCCACATTTATGTGCTTTTTTTGTGCTCTACGAGTATCTAAGAGCCAAACTTCTAAAACGAAAATTTCTCCGAAAACCACCCCTACGAGACCCAAGCTACCCGCCAATGGGAGTAATGGTTATTTTTTCGATATCGCTAGATCAAAGTAGTCCACATTTATGTGCTTTTTATGTGCTCAACGAGTATCCAAGAGCCAAACCGCTAAAACGCAAATTTCTCCCAAAACAACCCCCACAAGACCCAAATTACCCGCCAATAGGAGTAATGGTTATTTTTTCGATATCGCAAAATCAAAGAAGTCCACATTTATGTGCTTTTTATGTGCTCTATGAATATCCAAGAGCCAAACCGCTTAAACGCAAACTTCTCTCAAAACCACCCCTACAAGATCGAAGCTACCGGCAAATACGAGAATTGGCTATTTTTTCGATATCGCGAAATCAAAGTAGTCCACATTTATGTGCTTTTTATGTGCTCTACGAGTATCTAAGAGCCAAACCTCTAAAACGAAAATTTATCCGAAAACCACCCCTACGAGACCCAAGCTACCCGCCAATGGGAGTAATGGTTATTTTTTCGATATCGCAAAATCAAAGTAGTCCACATTTATGTGCTTTTTATGTGCTCTATGAATATCCAAGAGCCAAACCGCTAAAACGCAAATTTCTCCCAAAACCACCTCTACAAGACCCAAGCTACCCGCCAATACGAGTACTGGTTATTTTTTCGATATCGCTAGATCAAAGTAGTCCACATTTATGTGCTTTTTATGTGCTCTACGAGTATCTAAGAGCCAAACTTCTAAAACGAAAATTTCTCCGAAAACCACCCCTACGAGACCCAAGCTACCCGCCAATGGGAGTAATGGTTATTTTTTCGATATCGCTAGATCAAAGTAGTCCACATTTATGTGCTTTTTATGTGCTCAACGAGTATCTAAGAGCCAAACCTCTGAAACGAAAATTTCTCCGAAAACCACCCCTAGGAGACCCAAGCTACCCGCCAATGGGAGTAATGGTTATTTTTTCGATATCGCAAAATCAAAGTAGTCCACATTTATGTGCTTTTTATGTGCTCTACGAGTATCTAAGAGCCAAACTTCTAAAACGAAAATTTCTCCGAAAACCACCCCTACGAGACCCAAGCTACCCGCCAATGGGAGTAATGGTTATTTTTTCGATATCGCTAGATCAAAGTAGTCCACATTTATGTGCTTTTTATGTGCTCAACGAGTATCTAAGAGCCAAACCTCTAAAACGAAAATTTCTCCGAAAACCACCCCTACGAGACCCAAGCTACCCGCCAATGGGAGTAATGGTTATTTTTTCGATATCGCAAAATCAAAGTAGTCCACATTTATGTGCTTTTTATGTGCTCTATGAATATCCAAGAGCCAAACCGCTAAAACGCAAATTTCTCCCAAAACCACCCCTACAAGACCCAAGCTACCCGCCAATACGAGTACTGGTTATTTTTTCGATATCGCTAGATCAAAGTAGTTCACATTTATGTGCTTTTCATGTGCTCTACGAGTATCTAAGAGCCAAACCTCTAAAACGAAAATTTATCCGAAAACCACCCCTACGAGACCCAAGCTACCCGCCAATGGGAGTAATGGTTATTTTTTCGACATCGCAAAATCAAAGTAGTCCACATTTATGTGCTTTTTATGTGCTCTATGAATATCCAAGAGCTAAACCGCTAAAACGCAAATTTCTCCCAAAACCACCCCTACAAGACCCAAGCTACCCGCCAATACGAGTACTGGTTATTTTTTCGATATCGCTAGATCAAAGTAGTCCACATTTATGTGCTTTTTATGTGCTCTACGAGTATCTAAGAGCCAAACTTCTAAAACGAAAATTTCTCCGAAAACCACCCCTACGAGACCCAAGCTACCCGCCAATGGGAGTAATGGTTATTTTTTCGATATCGCTAGATCAAAGTAGTCCACATTTATGTGCTTTTTATGTGCTCTACGAGTATCTAAGAGCCAAACCTCTAAAACGAAAATTTCTCCGAAAACCACCCCTACGAGACCCAAGCTACCCGCCAATGGGAGTAATGGTTATTTTTTCGATATCGCAAAATCAAAGTAGTCCACATTTATGTGCTTTTTATGTGCTCTATGAATACCCAAGAGCCAAACCGCTAAAACGCAAATTTCTCCCAAAACCACCCCTACAAGACCCAAGCTACCCGCCAATACGAGTACTGGTTATTTTTTCGATACCGCTAGATCAAAGTAGTCCACATTTATGTGCTTTTTATGTGCTCTACGAGTATCTAAGAGCCAAACTTCTAAAACGAAAATTTCTCCGAAAACCACCTCTACGAGACCCAAGCTACCCGCCAATGGGAGTAATGGTTATTTTTTCGATATCGCTAGATCAAAGTAGTCGACATTTATGTGCTTTTTATGTGCTCTACGAGTATCTAAGAGCCAAACCTCTAAAACGAAAACTTCTCCGAAAACCACCCCTACGAGACCCAAGCTACCCGCCAATGGGAGTAATGGGTATTTTTTCGATATCGCAAAATCAAAGTAGTCCACATTTATGTGCTTTTTATGTGTTCTATGAATATCCAAGAGCCAAACCGCTAAAACGCAAATTTCTCCCAAAACCACCCCCACAAGACCCAAATTACCCGCCAATAGGAGTAATGGTTATTTTTTCGATATCGCAAAATCAAAGAAGTCCACATTTATGTGCTTTTTATGTGCTCTATGAATATCCAAGAGCCAAACCGCTTAAACGCAAATTTCTCACAAAACCACCCCTACAAGACCCAAGCTACCGGCAAATACGAGAATTGGCTATTTTTTCGATATCGCGAAATCAAAGTAGTCCACATTTATGTGCTTTTTATGTGCTCTACGAGTATCTAAGAGCCAAACTTCTAAAACGAAAATTTCTCCGAAAACCACCCCTACGAGACCCAAGCTACCCGCCAATGGGAGTAATGGTTATTTTTTCGATATCGCGAGATCAAAGTAGTCCACATTTATGTGCTTTTTATGTGCTCTATGAATATCCAAGAGCCAAACCGCTAAAACGCAAATTTCTCCCAAAACCACCCCCACAAGACCCAAATTACCCGCCAATCGGAGTAATGGTTATTTTTTCGATATAGCAAAATCAAAGAAGTCCACATTTATGTGCTTTTTATGTGCTCTATGAATATCCAAGAGCCAAACCGCTAAAACGCAAATTTCTCCCAAAACCACCCCTACAAGACCCAAGCTACCCGCCAATACGAGTACTGGTTATTTTTTCGATATCGCTAGATCAAAGTAGTCCACATTTATGTGCTTTTCATGTGCTCTACGAGTATCTGAGAGCCAAACCTCTAAAACGAAAATTTCTCCGAAAACCACCCCTACGAGACCCAAGCTACCCGCCAATGGGAGTAATGGTTATTTTTTCGATATCGCAAAATCAAAGTAGTCCACATTTATGTGCTTTTTATGTGCTCTATGAATATCCAAGAGCCAAACCGCTAAAACGCAAATTTCTCCCAGAACCACCCCCACAAGACCCAAATTACCCGCCAATAGGAGTAATGGTTATTTTTTCGATATCGCAAAATCAAAGAAGTCCACATTTATGTGCTTTTTATGTGCTCTATGAATATCCAAGAGCCAAACCGCTTAAACGCAAACTTCTCTCAAAACCACCCCTACAAGATCCAAGCTACCGGCAAATACGAGAATTGGCTATTTTTTCGATATCGCGAAATCAAAGTAGTCCACATTTATGTGCTTTTTATATGCTCTACGAGTATCTAAGAGCCAAACCTCTAAAACGAAAATTTATCCGAAAACCACCCCTACGAGACCCAAGCTACCCGCCAATGGGAGTAATGGTTATTTTTTCGATATCGCAAAATCAAAGTAGTCCACATTTATGTGCTTTTTATGTGCTCTATGAATATCTAAGAGCCAAACCTCTAAAACGAAAATTTCTCCGAAAACCACCCCTACGAGACCCAAGCTACCCGCCAATGGGAGTAATGGTTATTTTTTCGATATCGCAAAATCAAAGTAGTCCACATTTATGTGCTTTTTATGTGCTCTATGAATATCCAAGAGCCAAACCGCTAAAACGCAAATTTCTCCCAAAACCACCCCTACAAGACCCAAGCTACCCGCCAATACGAGTACTGGTTATTTTTTCGATATCGCTAGATCAAAGTAGTCCACATTTATGTGCTTTTTATGTGCTCTACGAGTATCTAAGAGCCAAACTTCTAAAACGAAAATTTCTCCGAAAACCACCCCTACGAGACCCAAGCTACCCGCCAATGGGAGTAATGGTTATTTTTTCGATATCACTAGATCAAAGTAGTCCATATTTATGTGCTTTTTATGTTCTCTACGAGTATCTAAGAGCCAAACCTCTAAAACGAAAATTTCTCCGAAAACCACCCCTACGAGACCCAAGCTACCCGCCAATCGGAGTAATGGTTATTTTTTCGATATCGCAAAATCAAAGTAGTCCACATTTATGTGCTTTTTATGTGCTCTATGAATATCCAAGAGCCAAACCGCTAAAACGCAAATTTCTCCCAAAACCACCCTTCAAGACCCAAATTACCCGCCAATAGGAGTAATGGTTATTTTTTCGATATCGCAAAATCAAAGAAGTCCACAGTTATGTGCTTTTTATGTGCTCTATGAATATCCAAGAGCCAAACCGCTAAAACGCAAATTTCTCCCAAAACCACCCCTACAAGACCGAAGCTACCCGCCAATACGAGTACTGGTTATTTTTTCGATATCGCTAGATCAAAGTAGTCCACATTTATGTGCTTTTTATGTGCTCTACGAGTATCTAAGAGCCAAACTTCTAAAACGAAAATTTCTCCGAAAACCACCCCTACGAGACCCAAGCTACCCGCCAATGGGAGTAATGGTTATTTTTTCGATATCGCTAGATCAAAGTAGTCCATATTTATGTGCTTTTTATGTTCTCTACGAGTATCTAAGAGCCAAACCTCTAAAACGAAAATTTCTCCGAAAACCACCCCTACGAGACCCAAGCTACCCGCCAATCGGAGTAATGGTTATTTTTTCGATATCGCAAAATCAAAGTAGTCCACATTTATGTGCTTTTTATGTGCTCTATGAATATCCAAGAGCCAAACCGCTAAAACGCAAATTTCTCCCAAAACCACCCTTCAAGACCCAAATTACCCGCCAATAGGAGTAATGGTTATTTTTTCGATATCGCAAAATCAAAGAAGTCCACAGTTATGTGCTTTTTATGTGCTCTATGAATATCCAAGAGCCAAACCGCTAAAACGCAAATTTCTCCCAAAACCACCCCTACAAGACCCAAGCTACCCGCCAATACGAGTACTGGTTATTTTTTCGATATCGCTAGATCAAAGTAGTCCACATTTATGTGCTTTTTATGTGCTCTACGAGTATCTAAGAGCCAAACTTCTAAAACGAAAATTTCTCCGAAAACCACCCCTACGAGACCCAAGCTACCCGCCAATGGGAGTAATGGTTATTTTTTCGATATCGCTAGATCAAAGTAGTCCATATTTATGTGCTTTTTATGTTCTCTACGAGTATCTAAGAGCCAAACCTCTAAAACGAAAATTTCTCCGAAAACCACCCCTACGAGACCCAAGCTACCCGCCAATCGGAGTAATGGTTATTTTTTCGATATCGCAAAATCAAAGTAGTCCACATTTATGTGCTTTTTATGTGCTCTATGAATATCCAAGAGCCAAACCGCTAAAACGCAAATTTCTCCCAAAACCACCCTTCAAGACCCAAATTACCCGCCAATAGGAGTAATGGTTATTTTTTCGATATCGCAAAATCAAAGAAGTCCACAGTTATGTGCTTTTTATGTGCTCTATGAATATCCAAGAGCCAAACCGCTAAAACGCAAATTTCTCTCAAAACCACCCCTACAAGACCCAAGCTACCCGCCAATACGAGTACTGGTTATTTTTTCGATATCGCTAGATCAAAGTAGTCCACATTTATGTGCTTTTTATGTGCTCTACGAGTATCTAAGAGCCAAACCTCTAAAACGAAAATTTCTCCGAAAACCACCCCTACGAGACCCAAGCTACCCGCCAATGGGAGTAATGGTTATTTTTTCGATATCGCAAAATCAAAGTAGTCCACATTTATGTGCTTTTTATGTGCTCTATGAATATCCAAGAGCCAAACCGCTTAAACGCAAATTTCTCTCAAAACCACCCCTACAAGACCCAAGCTACCGGCACATACGAGTATTGGCTATTTTTTCGATATCACGAAATTAAAGTAGTCCACATTTATGTGCTTTTTGTGTGCTAATTTTGTGTTCCATTAAAAATTTTTATGCTCTTACCGTTCAGCGGGAAATTAGAAATCAAAAGTGCTCTGCTGGCTTGCCATCAAGCTAGCAGAGCACTTAATGATATTTGGCTTATCTAAGAACGAAACTACGTGATATTTATGTGCTTTTTATGTGCTTTGCGAATATCGAACAGCCAAACCCCTATTTTTTTCGCCCGATTTACACCCTTAAAAAACCCCCAAATAAGAGAATTTACCACTTTTTGGATATACTGACATGGAAATACATAATATTTATGTGCTTTTTATGTGCTCTACGAATATTCAAGTGCCAAACTGCTAAAACGCAAATTTCTCCCAAACCCACCCCCACAAGACCCAAATTACCCGCCAATACGAGTAATGGTTATTTTTTCGATATCGCAAAATCAAAGTAGTTCACATTTATGTGCTTTTTATGTGCTAATTTTGTGTTCCATTTAAAATTTTTGTGCTTTTTATGTTCTCTACGAGTATCTAAGAGCCAAACCTCTAAAACGAATATTTCTCCGAAAACCACCCACCAATTTCTACGAGACCCAAGCTACCCGCCAATCGGAGTAATGGTTATTTTTTCGATATCGCAAAATCAAAGTAGTCCACATTTATGTGCTTTTTATGTGCTCTATGAATATCCAAGAGCCAAACCGCTAAAACGCAAATTTCTCCCAAAACCACCCTTCAAGACCCAAATTACCCGCCAATAGGAGTAATGGTTATTTTTTCGATATCGCAAAATCAAAGAAGTCCACATTTATGTGCTTTTTATGTGCTCTATGAATATCCAAGAGCCAAACTGCTAAAACGCAAATTTCTCTCAAAACCACCCCTACAAGACCCAAGCTACCCGCCAATACGAGTACTGGTTATTTTTTCGATATCGCTAAATCAAAGTAGTCCACATTTATGTGCTTTTTATGTGCTCTACGAGTATCTAAGAGCCAAACCTCTAAAACGAAAATTTCTCCGTAAACCACCCCTATGAGACCCAAGCTACCCGCCAATGGGAGTAATGGTCATTTTTTCGATATCGCAAAATTAAAGTAGTCCACATTTATGTGCTTTTTATGTGCTCTATGAATATCCAAGAGCCAAACCGCTTAAACGCAAATTTCTCTCAAAACCACCCCTACAAGACCCAAGCTACCGGCACATACGAGTATTGGCTATTTTTTCGATATCACGAAATTAAAGTAGTCCACATTTATGTACCATCAAGCTAGCAGAGCACTTAATGATATTTGGCTTATCTAAGAACGAAACTACGTGATATTTATGTGCTTTTTATGTGCTTTGCGAATATCGAACAGCCAAACCCCTATTTTTTTCGCCCGATTTACACCCTTAAAAAACCCCCAAATAAGAGAATTTACCACTTTTTGGATATACTGACATGAAAATACATAATATTTATGTGCTTTTTATGTGCTCTACGAATATTCAAGTGCCAAACTGCTAAAACGCAAATTTCTCCCAAACCCACCCCCACAAGACCCAAATTACCCGCCAATACGAGTAATGGTTATTTTTTCGATATCGCAAAATCAAAGTAGTTCACATTTATGTGCTTTTTATGTGCTAATTTTGTGTTCCACTTAAAATTTTTGTGCTCTTACCGTTTAGCGGGAAATTAGAAATCAAAAGTGCTCTGCTGGCTTGCCATCAAGCTAGCAGAGCACTTAATGATATTTGGCTTATCTAAGAACGAAACTACGTGATATTTATGTGCTTTTTATGTGCTTTGCGAATATCGAACAGCCAAACCCCTATTTTTTTTCGCCCGATTTACACCCTTAAAAAACCCCCAAATAAGAGAATTTACCATTTTTTGGCTATACTGACATGAAAATACATAATATTTATGTGCTTTTTATGTGCTCTACGAACATTCAAGAGCCAAACCGCTAAAACGCAAATTTCTCCCAAAACCACCCCCACAAGACCCAAATTACCCGCCAATACGAGTAATGGTTATTTTTTCGATATCGCAAAATCAAAGTAGTCCACATTTATGTGCTTTTTATGTGCTCTATGAATATCCAAGAGCCAAACCGCTAAAACGCAAATTTCTCCCAAAACCACCCCCACAAGACCCAAATTACCCGCCAATAGGAGTAATGGTTATTTTTTCGATATCGCAAAATCAAAGAAGTCCACATTAATGTGCTTTTTATGTGCTATTTTTGTGTTCCATTAAAAAATTTTGTGCTCTTACCGTTTAGCTTACTCGTATTGGCGGGTAATTTGGGTCTTGTGGGGGTGGTTTTGGGAGAAATTTGCGTTTTAGGGTTAAAAAAATAGGGGTTTGGCTGTTCGATATTCGCAAAGCACATAAATATCACGTAGTTTCGTTCTTAGATAAGCCAAATATCATTAAGTGCTCTGCTAGCTTGATGGCAAGCCAGCAGAGCACTTTTGATTAGGGTTAAAAAATAGGGGTTGCGTTTTAGCGTTTAAAAAATAGGGGCTTGGCTGTTCGATATTCGCAAAGCACATAAATATCACGTAGTTTCGTTCTTAGATAAGCCAAATATCATTAAGTGCTCTGCTAGCTTGATGGCAAGCCAGCAGAGCACTTTTGATTTCTAATTTCCCGCTAAACGGTAAGAGCACAAAAATTTTAAATGGAACACAAAATTAGCACATAAAAAGCACATAAATGTGGACTACTTTGATTTTGCGATATCGAAGAAATAACCATTACTCGTATTGGCGCGTAATTTGGGTCTTGTGGGGGTGGTTTTGGGAGAAATTTGCGTTTTAGCGGTTTGGCTCTTGAATATTCATAGAGCACATAAAAAGCACATAAATATTATGTATTTTCATGTCAGTATATCCAAAAAATGGTAAATTCTCTTATTTGGGGGTTTTTTAAGGGTCTAAATCGGGCGAAAAAAAATAGGGGTTTGGCTGTTCGATATTTGCAAAGCACATAAAAAGCACATAAATATCACGTAGTTTCGTTCTTAGATAAGCCAAATATCATTAAGTGCTCTGCTAGCTTGATGGCAAGCCAGCAGAGCACTTTTGATTTATAATTTCCCGCTAAACGGTAAGAGCACAAAAATGTTTAATGGAACACAAAATTAGCACACAAAAAGCACATAAATGTGGACTACTTTTATTTCGCGATATCGAAAAAATAGCCAAAACTCGTATTTGCCGGTAGCTTGGGTCTTGTAGGGGTGGTTTTGAAAGAAATTTGCGTTTAAGCGGTTTGGCTCTTGGATATTCATAGAGCACATAAAAAGCACATAAATGTCGACTACTTTGATTTTGCGATATCGAAAAAATAACCATTACTCCCATTGGCGGGTAGCTTGGGTCTCGTAGGGGTGGTTTTCGGAGTAATTTTCGTTTTAGAGGTTTGGCTCTTAGATACTCGTAGAGCACATAAAAAGCACATAAATGTGGACTACTTTGATCTAGCGATATCGATAAAAATAACCAGTACTCGTATTGGCGGGTAGCTTGGGTCTTGTAGCGGTGATTTTGGGAGAAATTTGCGTTTTAGCGGTTTGGCTCTTGGATATTCATAGAGCACATAAAAAGCACATAAATGTGGACTTCTTTGATTTTGCGATATTGAAAAAATAACCATTACTCCTGTTGGCGGGTAATTTGGGTCTTGTGGGGGTGGTTTTGGGATAAATTTGCGTTTTAGCGGTTTGGCTCTTGGATATTGATAGAGCACATAAAGAGCACATAAATGTGGATTACTTTGATTTTGCGATATTGAAAAAATAACCATTACTCCTGTTGGCGGGTAATTTGGGTCTTGTGGGGGTGGTTTTGGGAGAAATTTGCGTTTTAGCGGTTTGGCTCTTGGATATTCATAGAGCACATAAAAAGCACATAAATGTGGACTACTTTGATTGTGTGATATCGAAAAAATAACCGTTACTCGTATTGGCGGTTAATTTGGGTCTTGTGGGGGTGGTTTTGGGAGAAATTTGCGTTTTAGCGGTTTGGTTTTTGAATATTCGTAGAGCACATAAAAAGCACATAAATATTATGTATTTTCATGTCAGTATATCCAAAAAATGGTAAATTCCCTTATTTGGGGGTTTTTTAAGGGTCTAAATCGGGCGAAAAAAAAAATAGGGGTTTGGCTGTTCGATATTCGCAAAGCACATAAAAAGCACATAAATATCACGTAGTTTCGTTCTTAGATAAGCCAAATATCAATAAGTGCTCTGCTAGCTTGATGGCAAGCCAGCAGAGCACTTTTGATTTCTAATTTCCCGCTAAACGGTAAGAGCACAAAAATTTTAAATGAAGCACAAAATTAGCACATAAAAAGCACAAAATTTTGATATCAATTAAATCCATTTTCGGGAGATTGCTCTGCTAGCTTTATGGAGGTGAAAGAGAGGGGGAGCGAGAGAGGGAACGAGCGAAGAGCGTAGTAAAGAACGACCGGTCGTATGCACGCTTGTATCCGCGAGAGAGTTGCAATTCGTCGGAGTTTTGGCCTCTCGCCAAACACGCGCCGATAAAGAGATTAGGTGTGGGAGGAGCAGAAACGAGCGGGAGAACAATGTTTATGTTTTATCGTCACCTGTGGACCGGGCAAGATGAGCTTTTAATCTCTCAACGCTTTCTAACTTGTATTATTGCCTCGTGCCTCAAAAGCGTTTATCCGAGATCAACCATATGCACGTAAATCGAGATCAATTATTTAGCATCAAATAAGGTCGAACGTTTTCACGTAAAATAAGGTCAATGTATATTTTTGTCGCGTAAAATGAGGTTCATTTTTGCGTAACGTAAGGTCAATATTTTTTACGTAAAATAAGGTCAATATATATTTTGCATAAAATAAGGTCAATGCATATATGTACATAAAATAAGGTCAATGTATTTTTGTACTTGGAATAACGTCTATATATTTGTCCACGTAAACTGAGGTTAATACATTTTTTTAGTACAATACGGTCAGCATATATATTCTACATAAAATAAAGTCCACATTTTTCACGACAAATAAGGTCAATCTTTTTGTCGTGAAACTTAATTTACGTAAAAAAAAGATTGACCTTATTTGTCGTGAAAAATGTGGACCCTAATATATATATATATATATATATATATATATATATATATATATATATATATATATATATATATATATATATATATATATATATATATATATATATATATATATATATATATATATATATATATATTAGGGCGACACAAATTGGAGCTCTATTTTTTCCTTTTTTTCACCATCCAATCATCTTCTTTAAAGAAAAAAAAATTGTCGCGAACTCTGCGAGAGGTCAAAAAATATTTTTAGAGGTTGCTCAAACCTCCCAAAAATTCAAATTTTCATTTAAAAAATCGATTTTTTTCCGTTCACTTCTCACCCATGAATTTTACGCTTTATAATTTTTTAATTAACCTCGCGGAAGCTTTAACCGGTCAATCAATATTTAGTGGTCGCTTAACAGCTTCGAAATTTCCAATTTTTCTTTATTTATCTCACCCGTAAATTTGATGCTTTGTAAAATTTTCAAAACAATTTATCGTTTTTCTTTAGAAACAGATTTTTCAAATTAACCTCGCACTACTAACCCAAAAATTATAATTTTTGTTCTCATAAAATTATTCTTCAAAGCTCTTGTCCGTAAATAAAATTATAGATGCCCCGTTTTATCGGGTTGGAAGTGTGAGGTAAATTTGAAAAATCCGTTCCTAGACAAAAAAAGCATTAATTGTTTTAAAAATGTTACAAAGTGTTAAATTTATGAGTGAGAAGATGAAAAAATGGTGACAATTGGGAATTTCGAAGCTCTTGAGCGACCAATAAATATTCATTGGCCGGCTAGAGCTTTCGTGAGCTTAATTTAAAAATTATAAAGCGTAAAATTCGTGGGTGAAAAGTGAAGGAAAAAAAAACCGATTTTTTAATGAAAATTTGAATTTTTGGGAGGTTTGAGCGATCTCTGAATATTTTTTGACCGCTCGCAACTTTCGCGACAATTTTTTTTCTTTAAAGTAGATAATTAAATGGTGAGAAAAAGGAAAAAAGGAGCTCAAATTTGCGCCACCCTGATATATATATATATATATATATTGTGACCGTGATTTTTTTGAATGCGTCACAAACGTAAGCTACCGACCACGTTTTCTGTATGTTTCTTTGCCCTGAGTGCTACCGTTACGTCAATGTTAGGGTCTTTTCTCCTTGTTCTGTGTTTCTGTGAGCTTTCGGTAACGTTTTGGGTTTGTGTAAATTGTTGTGTGGAACTCGGTCGAGCGTCGATCGCTCAACGTTCCGAGCATTCCGACTACGATGTAAGCACCGAACGAGGCCTCTCCGGGAATCGGTGCAGGCCCGGCTGAGACGACGGTGCCCCACCATTGAGGTGTATCATGCTGGAGAGCAGGCAGATTTGGTTACGGGCGAAGGCTGTAGCCCTCGGGGCCGCGCTTCGAATCGAAGCTAAGCCGGCTTTCGTGAGCCGGGTAGTGTCGGAAATTCGATCGATCAATATTCAGAAGGATCGAAATTCCAAACTCATTAATGACGAAGGTTCCAATATAGATAGATCAAGCTTATGATAGTCTGTAAAATAGTTCATCAAAATTGTGAATACAAATATCTCGAAATTGATTTATAGCGAAAATAATTATAATATTTAACAAAATAATGAGAGATATAATATCGACTTTCTATACTCGTTAGACTGCTATACTTTTTTTCTATTTCGAAGATATGAATGTTGTACACTGAGAAAAAAAACGAATTGAATCAAAAAAATATATTGGTTGATCCAAATAAATGTCTGAACGCGGAGTGCCACCGATATATGAGATTGGTACAATAATAAAATATTGGAATATTGGATTTAAATAACATTATTTTATTTGAAAATCTCTTCTGTTCTCTGAATATCTACATTATCCTTCAAAGAAAATGATATTCTATTGAAATCATTCTATATACAATCCGTAGACGTATGGATGAAATAATTAAGCGGTTGTTGCAACATTTTTTATTTCGTACAAAAATATAATCAATAGAATGACGTATTTCTTTACTACATCGAAACGAATATGCCATGAGACGTGACATTTTCGTACTCCGTACAATATCAAAAGTGCAATACCATGCAACTAGTATGAGATAGAGACAAGTGTATATCATGATTGAAATATCAACAATATGGATCCGAAATAGTAGTATTTTTGCCACAAAGTGCAGGTGTCATCTGTAGCAACGCATTTAGTGTCTGGTAGAAAAAAATATAATATTCGATGTAATAAATGTTCATTGCAATCAAAAGTATATATTTGTGAATTCGAGAAGTCATGTTTTTAATATGATCATACGTGAACTTGTAAACATTTCTTGATTGTTGGTTCAAATAAATGTACACTCACGAAAATTGCTGAAAACAATTGAAAAATCGCATGCAGTTTTTTGGACTAGGATAGAATTGTCACAATAAAGTGTTTGATCGAATTCGTTTCATTAAAAAATTAGGTTTTCCAATTTTTTAAAAATCTTACATAAAAAAGTGAACATTACAATGATCATTCACGATGATGGTGGAGAGAATATCAGATATTCGACTGATAAGAACAGCTACTACACTTTGATCTTAGCCACAGGCCAAGAAGTGATACTCTTTAGAGTTTCTCCGGCGTTTAAGGCAGGATTCTACTGTGAAACTTTGAAAAAAAAAATTTTTTTTTTTACATTTTTCGAAAGTAAATATGTTCAAGAATGTTCGGTCAAAATTTTATAAAGTTCCAAGCAGTCTAACTATCCTTTTTCGCCTTTCGAACGCACCTACCTGAGCGCGCTATTGTGACCCGCCCGGCGCGCGGCCCGGACTGACCAAAACTTTGAACGCGTTTTTCTCGAAACGACATTTTCAAGTACCGTGGTCGTGATAACTCAAAAAGTACTGAACCGATCCTTATGAAATTTGGAACACATATTCTATATGTGTGTACCAACCGACCTAACTACAATCAACTTAAAATTTTGATTAGAACTATTTTTTTATTGCAAAAAAAGACCCAAAAAACGCATTTTTTTTCGTATTTTAGCCGCCATTTTGTTAATTTTGCACGTATATAAAATATTCTAGTTAGGTCGGTTCCTGAAGACATACTGAACATGAAACTATTTGATTTTTTTGTTTCAGACCATCCGTCGGGAAGATTTCACGACCACGGCAACGGTACCTGCTTTTCGAGGCGTTGGCTTTAAACATATTTTACGTGTACAAAAAATGAATAAAATACATTAAAATTTTTTTTTATGTACTTAAAGAGTGTATTTATTGAACAGTTTAAACCCCATATCGATATCTTTAATAGTATTCTCAGAAAAAATTCACGAAAATAGCGTTTTTTTCATGGTTTCAAAGTAGAATCCTGCCTTAAGTAGATTTTGGGTTCGCGCTACGCTTAAGCGAAACGAGCGCGCGTGCGGCTTCTAGCGGTTACTCCGAGAACTACGGGTTTCCTCAACTTATAACGTCGGTGGCGCTCGGCCATGATTTGGTTGAATTTTTTCAACCAAATGCGGCGAAAACAAATTTTATTTTCGCATAACTTTTTAACCAATTCAGATGGGACTGAAGTTTGCATCGTTGGAACGCAACGAAAATTTTTATCAATTTCTCATTTTCATTATTATCAAAAATAATATTTTGCAGGTTTGTTGTAAATTGGTAAATAAGCATCGAGAAAAATGTTTTCGTGATTTTCGTAGTGTTAATCTGCCAAAGGAAATTTTCTAAACAAAACGAAAATCATGTTCGTTGCATTCCAACGATGCAAACTTCAACGTCATCCAATTCAGACATTTGCTTAATATTTTTTAATCGAAATAAAACATTAATATTTTAACGAATAATATACTTAAAAATCGATATCGGATATGATGACAAAAATAAAATAACATATTTACTCAATAGAAATTTTATCTGAATCAAACGAGCGAAATTCAATTTTTCTTGTGTACTCGAATCAACAATATTCATGTTATGAATTGAAACGCTTTTTTTGTTCCTTGTAGAAAATGCATTTAAAACTATATAATTTGTTTGCGATAATTTTTTAGATGGTTTCAATAATATATTGTTCTCTGCTAACAATATATCTTTTAAATGAAAAATAAAGTTTTAATTTTATCATTTTATTAAAGTCAATAGCGTTTTGTTTGGACTATTAAATCCGATTATTTACACGAACAATTTTACAATTGAGTCGACGAAATTTCATTCAATGACACCAATTCTATTGGATCAATGATTTTTTTTCTGTGTAGATTGTTCGAATCTGTATTTGTATGACTCAAACTGCAGACTATCTGAATACACGTTCCGAATAAATGAGCTGTCGAATAAATAATCCTTTGGTGTAATAGTTATTCGATTTCGTTATCGTATGGAGGATAACATTTCGAACATGGTAACCTTCGTTATTTTGAGTTTGTAATTCTGTCATTTAAAAAAATCTTTGTCGTTCTGCATTTGTCCAGTCGAAGTTGTGACCCCCACCCTGTGAGCCAGAGGATGCGATCCTGGAGAGCCTCCAGGCTGGAGAAAAGTGCCCGGTCAGTTGCCGCTTCGTTTGCGAGGTAACTCGGGCAAACATTATCGCTTCCGATGAGACGTTTTATTTAATAAAGTTTCAGCTACCCAGATTCGTACGATTAGGTTCTCGAGAGAATCGGCGTTAGCCCAGTTCGATCGTGCGAGCGTGTTGACATTTTTTTTTCCGTCAGCGCGCGCTCAGTTACGTTCTCGTACAGTTGAGTCGCGCTTCGGTTCCTCTCGCGCGAACTCTAGTCGCACTCGGGCTCTCGCGATGAAGAGACGCGTCGTTTCTCTCGCTCCCGTACGTGTAGCACTATGGAATTGAAGTTTGCATCGTTGGAATACAACGAAAATATATATTTTTCGTATTGCGAAATGTTTTTTGGCACATTTAGGCTACGAAAGTCACTGAAACGTTTTTGAGAATTCTTATTAAAAAATTTAAACCAAAAATCGCAAAAAAAGATTTTTAAAAATGTAAAAAATAAAAAACTCAACAAAAAAAATCATTGCACGCCAACGATGCGAACTTCAACATAATGCAACGCACTCTCGCGTTCCGTGTTCGCGAAAAAGATACAGTGTGGTTAATCCACTAGTTCTCGCACGATAAAATATAAAACATGTTTTATAGTGAAGATACCGGTGTCGCGAAAAGTGACCGGTCCCGCGGTCACGAGACTCAAACAAACCCAAACGAAACGTTTAAGGCGGTCGTCCCATGTGACGAGTCCAAAAAATCGAAAAATATGTTTTTTTACACAAATTGCAAAAAGTGCGTGCGTGTCATCAGACTATATATCAGACATAGTGACCCGGCATAGCAGACTAATGGTGAGATAACATTTTCTTTGTGTAAAGCGTCCTTGAACTTTTATACGTGTTTTTTCTCAAAACTGTTTTTTTCCAATTGGCGTCCATGATATCTCAAAAAATGTTGAACGGATTTCGCTTAAGGGGAGGGTAAAAGTTTGCGCTTTTGAAAAATCGATTGTTTTGTCTTTGCTTATAGTTAAACATTTATTAGTTCTTATAGTTAAACATCAGAGCAAAACTCTCAAAGTTATTAACTATTTAGTCCCGCTCCTCTAACACTGTACCTCCGACAGCTAAAACTTCAAACGCGTTCTTCTCGAAACAACTTTTTCAAGGTCCGTGTTCTCTGCCATTTGAAAACTACACGACCTTGGTACACACTTTCTACATATAAAATACCTCCCCCCAACGGTTAGTTTGAGATTTTTTTTACATCGAGGGGGTTTTCCACCCCCAAACTGGCGGAATTTTTCGGGCGGAATTTTTCGTGAAAAATAGCACTTTTCACTTTACATGACCACCAAACATTTAGAAATGAAAAAAAAAATTATCAAAGACCGTTGGGGGGAGGATTTGATGATACTTTGACTAAATTTTAATGGTACTTGATTTCAGATAATTTCTAGCTGAGAAACAGTGAACATCGCAAATCGTGTTTTTCCAAAGGCGTTCTTGAAAAAGCTTTGCCACCGGCTTGTTTGTGGATATTTTCGCGTACAAATTTCACGGAATGTTCTTGAAATGACACTTAACGATGTACAAAAGGTTTCAATAAGTTTACTCTATCCATATAGATGAACAAAATTCACAAAAAAGTTTTTTTTTTCACGCTGAAACCCCTACCCTCTCCTTAAATTATTATGGTATAGTGAGCACATCTATAGTGCTCACCGAAATATTTCTGATATCTGCCATAGTTTATTAGAGCTGACAAAGTCGAAAAAACGTGACGAAATTTGGAATTTAACTTTCAAAACGGTGCCAAAAATTCAATTTTCGATATTTTCACTTTGCCCTAGTTCCGGCGATAGCCTCAGGTTTACAAATTAAAAGGCCGTTTGATTTTTTTAATTTCAGATGAGCAAAACCTCCGGAATCATGGCAGCCGTCAACCAACTTTTTCTTACCCATGAGTGTCTTCCGAACGGTGTAAAGTCGATTCAAACGATGCTGAAGTTTGCATCGTTGGATTGCAACGAATTTAATTTCTTTCGACAGGTTTCGCTTACAAAAGTCTTTCAACCATTATTTAAAATATTTATCTAGCGATCTACGTGATAAATGTATAGAAAAATATCGCCTATGATAATACAAATATGGAAATTAAAATGTAAAACGGAACTTTCGTTGCGTTCCAACGATGCAAACTTCAACACCATCGATTCTTATTTTGGTTTGATAAAATTCTGAGGGACTGTAACAATGTTAATAAATGTGTGGTAAAATGCAAAAATAGTCTGTTTTAATTCACTAAAGAAAAAATCCCCAAAAAGGGGAAAATAATAGCTGTCACATGGGATAACCCCGTTAAGCTACTCCCCGGTGAATCCCAGCTACTCCCCGGTGAATCCCAGCCACTCTACCACAACCCACAGCCTGAGCGGCCGTGCTTCTTACGCTTTATCGACTCCGAAGTTCCCTGGCTTTTCCAGGTTTTCTACACCGGGTTTGCGAATATTCCAGCGAGTTGGACCCCTCAATGTTTTTTATGCGGCTTGGGGTGCTCCACAAGATGGTTGAAAAAAATGTACCATTCCATTTTAAAAAACGGACGTGACCTTCACTATGCGTCAGCACCACGACCGAAATAAAAAAATTGGTCATATTTGATGGCCCCCTTCACACCGTACAACTTTTATTTGGAACATTTTTTTGTGATGTCGATAATTACCGAGCTGATGCGGGTGGCAGAGATAAGAGGGACACCCTATATACAGGGTGATTTTTTATCTTGAGACTGCTAAATATCTAGAAAAATGTGCCTCACGAGACAAAAATGTCCCAAATAAACCTTCAACAGTTTCCAAGGGGCAATTCAATCCCGAGGAAATGAACCGCCTGCCGCCCCTCCTGGGGTTGGGACGGCGGAGAATTTCGAAATCTTAAATGGGAACCCCTACTTTTCATTACAGATTCAGATTATACATAAAAAAAACACGTAACTTTTGTCGGAACTTTTTTTTTTAATTCGGGATAGATGGCGCTGGATTGGTAGAGGCGGAACGATACATTGGCCTGCCAGATCGCCAGACCTTACGTCGCCAGATTTTTTTTGTTGGGTCTCTTAAAAACTGTAGTTTATCAACAAGTGCCAACAACTCGTGAAAACATGATTGGACGAATCAGAAATGCTTGCGCGAACATTAAGGCGAACAAACTTTTGAGTTGTGTACAATCATTCGAAGTACGGATCAATAAATGCATCGAAGTTGAAGGTCATCAGTTTGAACACTTATTGAATTAAATGGTGAGAGGCAAGGGGACTCACGATAATCAAACACCCCGAATGTGAGAGGCAAGGGGACTCACAATAACGAAGCACCCCAAAGGAATTAAATTTCCGTCAGGTCCACGTCCTTAATCCTGGGTAAAGCTAAGAACGGATACAAAATTATAGTAGATATTTACGATAATTAAAAAAAACATGTTTCCGACAAAAGTTACTTTTCTTCGACGTAGCTCCATTATGCAATAAAACATAGGGGATTTCCCTTGAAGAAAAGGAAGGTTGCCCAATCTTCACCGAGTGCAGCGCCATCTATCCCGAAATTAAAAAAAAAAGTTCAGACAAAAGTTACGTATTTTTTATGTATAACTCGAACCTGTAATGAAAAGTAGGGGTTCCCATTTAAGATTTCAAAGTTCCCCCCCGCCCCACCCCCAGGGGGTCCGGCAGGCGGTTAATTTCTGTGGGATTAAATTGCCCCTTGGAAACTAATGAAGGTTTATTTGGAACATTTTTATCGTATAAGGCTTATTTTTCGAGATATTTAGCAGTCTCAAGATAAAAAAATCACCCTGTATATAAATGCGCACACACACACACACACACGCACACTGAAAAAAAGAAAGAAAACAAGAAAGAAAAAAAAATCGGCCATCCATCCAAAATTCAGTTGGTTTAACAAAATGTATCTTTAAATACGTTCAACTTGATTTTTGATTGGCATAACAAAACAGTATAGTTGGTGGTAAAACAGTATAGTGGTGTGAACTGCAGCTTATTTAGCATGTCTGAGCAACTGTTAAAACAACAAAATTTCGAGACAACAAAATTCATTTTGCACCTTCAACGATTCTTTTTTCTCAGTGCACACACACACACACACACACACACACACACACACACACACACACACACACACACACACACACACACACACACACACACACACACACACACACACACACACACACACACACACACACACACACACACACACACACACACACACACACACACACACACACACACACACACACACACACACACACACACACACACACACACACACACACACACACACACACACACACACACACACACACACACACACACACACACACACACACACACACACACACACACACACACACACACACACACACACACACACACACACACACACACACACACACACACACACACACACACACACACACACACACACACACACACACACACACACACACACACACACACACACACACACACACACACACACACACACACACACACACACACACACACACACACACACACACACACACACACACACACACACACACACACACACACACACACACACACACACACACACACACAAAATGTAAAAGAAGCTAACTACATGTGGGGTCGATCAGACCCCAGACGTTTTTCAGATCGTTGTATTTCGGTAAAAATGCATTCTTTTTTTTGTACAGACGTTTTTTGTAGTCAAAGATCCTTATTTTAAGTCATATTTTTTTTTGTTAAGAAAAACAAAAATTAGGTACCCAAACATTCGTTCAAAGTGGGAGATGCGTTGGAAATAGTACTTGCACGAAGAAGAAGATGGTGTCAAAACGACCCAATGTGCAGTCCAAGGGTAAATTCGTCATCAATAAATTCGTATCGAATAATAACTCGATCAATAAATTCGTATCGAAAAAAAAAGTAAAAATCACAAACTTGACAAAATAAAGTCCCGATAAAACATTCCTACTATTCCTACCTTCGCGTAAATCCTGTCCAAGACGAAGCAAACTTCGCGTGCATCATTCGCAAGAGTGACAAAAATAAGTTGGAAACAAAGAGGAGCGATAAGCTGGGACAAAAAATGCGCGGAAACAAAGAGTCGGCTAAATATGGACAGCAGCAGCAGCAGTAGCAAAAGTGGAAGAAAGCTCGCAAAAATGTTTGCCAGGTCCAAGCTGACAGGGCGAGGGAGATACGAAGATGGGAGAGGAGGGTCAGGGAGGAGGCGAGGGAGGAATGGTCCCGCGGATGACCGTAAGCGCGCATAGGCAAAGATATTTTTGACTAGATGACACATACGTGAATCTCTCAACGAATTTTCAGTCTTGACGGGCTCTTCACGAAGTGCGCGAAGATCTATATACAGGGTGGCTCGTCATGAATGGATAATCCTGCAACTGTCGATAGGTCAGATCATGTCCTACTATATGCTGAAATTTCAGTTGGACCCAAGTCCCACGGTCCACAAGATAGAAATCGTCTGCTTTTGATTTTTCGCATGTCATTTCTACAGGGTGCGCCAGAGAAACTTACTTATTTGAAAAAGTTCCCGCGCGGTGAGTCGGGCGGGTAGAGGGGCGAGAGGGGGCGCATCTGGAGGGGGAAGTTCCCAAGTTTGTTTCTCCCTCCAGTCGGTTGCCATCATGCTCTGGTCTAGAGAGCAGCGGGCCTTCGCAGTCGAGAGCTTCTTTTCTAACGGTCGCTCACTTGTTGCTACGCAACGTGCCTTCCGCGCTCGCTTTGAAATTCCTCCTCACAGACTCGTTCCTGGCCGTAATTCGATTCTGTCGTGGGTTAACTCATTTCGGGAGTGTGGAAGTGTCGCTAAACCCAGAAATGGACTTCAACGGACCATCAGAACTCCGGAAAATGTCGAAAGAGTGAGGCAGTCAGTTGTGCGTTCTCCCCGGCGTTCGGCTCGCAAACACGCAGCTGCTATGGGAATTTCTGACACCACTGTTCGACGAATTCTCCATGAAGACCTTCAATTTTATCCCTATAAATTGGCTGTTGTGCAAGAATTAACTGAACGCGATTTTGTTGCCCGTCAAAATGCATGTGAAATGCTGGTTGACAACCTGCCTGAAGACGCGGTCGTTTTTTTCAGTGACGAGGCTCACTTCCACATTTCCGGCTGCGTCAACAAGCAAAACATGCGTTATTGGTGTGGTGTAAATCCACGTGAGCTTCACCAGAAGCCACTTAATTGTGAGCGAGTTACTGTCTGGTGTGCGATGTCGGTAATGGGAATAATTGGTCCTTATTTTTTTGAAGAAAACGAACGCGCAGTTACCGTGAATGGAGCTCGTTACAGGAACATGATCGAGGAATTTTTTCTTCCAAGACTCGAAGAAATGAACGTTAGGAACGTGTGGTTTCAGCAAGATGGAGCCACAGCACACACAGCACGAGACTCAATGAATTTGTTGCGACAACATTTCCCCGACCGCCTCATCTCTCTCAAAGGCGATCTCCAATGGCCGGCACGCTCTCCAGATTTGACTCCATGCGATTTCTTTTTATGGGGTTATTTGAAATCTCTGGTTTATGTCGATCGACCACGGACCATAGCACACCTCAAGAACAACATTCGCGACGCCATTGCCAACATACCGATTGATATGCTGCAAAGAGTGGATACGAATTTCAAAAATCGACTTCATCAGTGTATGCGCAATGGGGGTCGCCATTTATCCGATGTCATTTTCAAGACTGTATGAAAAAAAAATTGGGATATTGTATTCTCAAATAAAAAAAAATTTTAAACAATAATTGAAGTACTTTTGTTTTTATTGACCTTTCAAATAAGTAAGTTTCTCTGGCGCACCCTGTACAACTAATAACTTTTTTTGACCCTGTTTTAAAATAATACTCTTGGTTATTTGTTTGATCTAGAAAAGTCTTCTTTCTAACCTCCAATGTTAAGGAAACTTTATGAAAAAAGATCTTGTGCAGAATTTTCATATAAACCAATTCGAAAATATGACTGTGGTAGCCTGCTGTGTAAAAAAAAATGTACTACGCACATCGGGCCAATTACTTTAGAAAGTTTCTTAGTTATTATCGATTCGTATTATTAGTAGAAATGGCATGCGAAAAAGAGAAAACATTATTTTTTTTATAACATAAAGCCCAAAATCTCGAAAACCGTGCGATTTTTACTAAAATGAAATTCCAGCACATAGTGGTACATGATCTGAACTATCGACAGTTGCAGGATTATTCATTCGCAACAGGACACCGTGTATATATAATACACACACATATATGTATATAAAGCAGGTGAAATTGTATTTTTTAGCTGGATAGGTTACAGTAACTGAATTGCCACCCGCTGCTACAATTATTCCTACGATTTATTGTATTATTATCAAATGATTATTCGTGACACTGATGATGTTGAAGTTTGCATCGCTGGAATGCAACGATCTGGTTTTCTTTCATTTTTCATTTCATTAACTTACAAGGAACATCCCTCAGGTGACACCCTTCGATTTTGTTGAAATTTGGATATGTTGCAAAGCACCGAAAAGTAAGCGATACGTATTTTTTTTTATCGGCGAAAAAACGGTTTTAAGGGGTGAAACGAACCCTCGAAACTAGAGGTGTTTTTCGTCGATAACGTTTTCGTTCTCATCTCCAATATATAGTGCACAAAAAAACAAACATTGTTTGGGTTTGTTTGAAATTTTTTAATATCTCGTACCGTTAAAACGTTATCGACGAAAAACGAAAAACATCCCCATTTTTTTGGGTGCGTTTCAGCCCTTAAAACCGTTTTTCCGCCGATAAAAAAAATACGTTTCGCTTACTTTTCGGTGCTTTATAAAATATCCAAATTTCAACAAAATCGAAGAGTGTCACCTGAGGGATGTTCCTGTTAGTCACTATCCAAAGCCGATTTTTTCGCGAATTGAGGTCATAAATTATGCTGTTAAAGTTTGCAGCGTTGTAGTGCAACGGGTCCTTTTTTAATTCCTTTTACTCAATTTTTATTGTCATCGAAAATATTTTTTATATAATTAGGTCGTCGGTGTCTAGCGAGCATGTTAAAAAAAGTTCATCGCAAATTTGATCTGGGAGGGAAAAAATTATATTTATCAAGAAAAGAAAAAAATCATTGCATTCCAACGATGCAAACGTCAATATCGTCGCAAATCCCCAATAAGAACACGCGAAAACGTTTGCGTGATATTCAAAGCCTAAACCGACCAAAGGAATATTGAGGAATAAAAAATAAGTTTTCGTTGCATTCCAACGATGCAAACTTCAACGTCATTGATAGTGTCGGTATTTCGCCATACAGTCGAACCTCGATATAAGAAAATCCTCGATATAACGAAGCTTTGTCCATTTCCTTCCAATAGACACCCGAAAACCTTTATGCCACAACATAATAATATACATTGTGCCCTAATTGCTGATTGCTAGTAAAAATGGATTTTTGAACCTTTCTTTAAAAAATATCCCTATATTTAAACTATTTTTTTTTTTTAAGAAAATGTTAAACATGATCTCGATTTAACGAAACCTCGATATAACGAACTTCCCTAAAGATTCGTTATATCGAGGTTCGACTGTATTAGCTGCATGAATTTTCGGCTGACTACGAATATCGCGAAATTTTTTTCAGACCCAAAATTTCGAATAAACGCGAAAAATATTATTTCATACGCTTCGACTATTTTTATCGAAAATTCTATTTGCACGCTATCGAAGCCAGAGTTCAAATCCCGTAAATTATATATTACAACTTATATGCGATACAAAGAAGAACTGTAAAAAAAGAAAGTAAGAAAAAGGTAATTTTCTTAAGCTCGTGAGGACGAGAGCTCGAATAAATATTACACATTATGCGTGAATATCTATATCTCTATAGTGTCTGTAAATTCACGAGGCATCGTGACGTTCTACCCAACAACCCCCCCCCCCCCCAAATTCTTTTGTGCGATACGCCATCCGAACTGGACGTATGGAACTTGGAGAAGAAAAGAAACAAAAAATAGGATGAGTATTCGCGGGCGAGCAAACGTGGCAAATTTATGTGTATACAACTCATCTCTGGAAGGCGTCGTGAGCGAGAAGAGTGCCCCGATCGAAGCCACGTGTCCGTAGCTCCTCGTTGTTATTTTTATTATGATGATTATTATTGTTATTATAGGACACTCGGTGGCGCACCGCGAGCGCGCGTTACGCGCGAATGAAGAACGGCGCTGCACGCACAGCCGGGAGAGAAATTCAACAGTAACGTGGATAAGCGTGTTTGGTGCGATGTGGCGTGGCCATATGGACGCAGAAAACTCGACGGCCAGTGTAATAAGAGCGTCCTATGAATTTGCGCGAAACGCTCGTAACGATGTGCTCGCTACGAATCGTCAATTTCGCGTAACCACCACCCGCTCAACAGTCGTACACCGTTTTCGCAAATACTCGTAATACCCGCGAGCTTTCGTGTAAAGACGTCACGAAGAATGTCGATCTTCGTGGGGCGCGAGAGGACGAACGCATGAATTAACGATCTCCAAATTTTCGCGCGGCACTCTCGTCGATTGGAGAAGAGTTTTTTTGCTGTCAACCCTTTATAATTTAACAACGTAAACATTAAAAAATCGTCGACTTCATGGTAGGTTTTAATAATTGAAAGAAAAACACGTATTGATAGTAGTAGTATTTATTCGGAGTGTGCTCTTTTGAGGGTGTTTACACGAGTGCCCTTCCCTTCCCCTTTACAATAGTATAGAGTATTTTACTCGATGTAAGAAAAATACTGAGAATGTATAAATAAGGTGGCTTTCGCAATAAGCATTCGAAGAATGTTGGTTTTAAGGGGAGGTACCTGAGTAAACGGCGAGAAAAACAGGCAAACTTCGGGATTTTTTATCTCAAAAACTTCGATTTTTCGATTGGATCCGGGGTTTTTTTTAGTGGAAAATATGTGCATTGAGGTATGTTTAGGAATTTTTTTAAATCAATTCGTTGACTGGAAGCGATTCAAACGCGATTATCTCGAAACATAGTTGTCAAAGTCGGTGCCAGATGTATCTCGAAAACGGCTTGTCCGATTTTGTCCAAATTTGGATACAATATTCTACGATAGTTTTTCTCGTTCGCCACGTAGGATTTTTTTGAAATTTTTATTTTTGACGGAATTGCGACCGTTCAATGGGGAGGATAGGGGTTTGAGCGTGAAAAAAAAAAGTTTTTTGCGAATTTTTTCATCTATATGGATAGAGTAAATTTATTGAAACCTTTTGTACATTGTTAAGCGTCATTCCAAGAACATTTCGTGAAATTTGCACGCGAAAATATCCACAAACAAGCCGGTGCCTCGTTTTTCTCGAAACCACTTTTTCAAAGTCCGTGTTCACTGCCATTTGAAAACTACATGACCGATTTATTTCAAACTTGGTACACAGTTTGTACATATGAAATACCTCCCCCCCCCCAACGGTTAGTTTGAGATTTTTTTTACATTGAGGGGGTTTTCCACCTCCAAAATGGCGGAATTTTTCGTGAAAAATAGCACTTTACACGACCACCAAAAATTTAGAAATGAAAAAAAAAATTATCAAAGACCGTTGGGGGGAGGATTTGATGATACCCCAGGTAGGAAATCAAAAGGCTGACGATGGAAACAAGCTTGTGCGAGCCTTGTTTCATCGAGCCTGAGTGAGACAGACCTGGGCCTGGTTTCATTGCATCGTTTGGAGCAGCCTGGAACCAAGACTGGCTGCTTAGCCTAAACTCAGGGTTATTTCAAGCTTTATTCAGCCGGTGAATTTTAAGGCTAAAAAATCAACGCTGGATGCAGGCTTGTTTCAGGTTGTGATAAAATAAAATAAGTTTAAAATAATATTTTTTCTGTACTTTTACGAAAAAAAAATTTTGCAATGAATTTGTGGAGTGCGAAGACGCGAAAAACGAAAGCGAAAGAGGCAGCTCAGAACATTTGAACATATGCTCTCATCGATATTTATGAGGTACACAAAAAAGTTTTTTTTTCTCGTCACACACAGATTTCGTGTATCTCACTCTCTGGAGTTTGCGTACACTCTGTGTATTACGTGTCCCATAAACAACAAATAAAATAAAGTATTGTTTTAAAAAATATTTTTTATATATATTTTATAATAAATAATATAATAAATAATAAATATATATAATGATTAAAATGAATTCTTTACAAATGTATTAAATTTACCCCAATGTAGAATATAGAAAACTAAAAACAGGCCTCATATAGCCTCGAGAAGAGTTTGGGATAAGCCTGGTCATAAAAATGCTCGTGAAGGCTTCATTAAGGCTCGTTTTGAGCCTTGTTGTTTCGTCGTTTCAGGCTTAGTACAGGCTTTTCTACCAGCCTTTGGTCAAGCCTGTGTGCAAGAGGCTGAAACCGCGTTATCATTCAGAAGTTCAGCTAGGCCTGAAATCAGGCTGGTGCTCACCCTGAATTAAAAAATGTGAGCCTTGTTTCAGAGCTTGGCGAGCCCTTTTTTCATCGTCAATTCCTACCTGGGACTTTGACTAAATTTTAATGGTACTTGATTTCAGATGATTTCTAGCTGAGATACAGTGAACACCGCAAATCGTGTTTTTCCAAAGGCGTTCTTGGAAAAGCTTTGTCACCGGCTTGTTTGTGGATATTTTCGCGTACAAATTTCACGGAATATTCTTGAAATGACACTTAACAATGTACAAAAGGTTTCAATAAATTTACTCCATCCATATAGATGAAAAAAAAATCGCAAAAAAGTTTTTTTTCACGCTGAAACTCCTACCCTCCCCTTAATTCAAGATTCGTGTTTCGTTCGCAATATCCGACGATTTTGGATTGCATACACATTGCATAAAAAAGCAATAGCTCAATCAAATGAAAAACCCCTACGTGGCGAACGAGAAAAACTATCGAAGAATATTGTATCCAAAATTGGACAAAATTGGACAGCCGTTTTCGAGATACACCTGGCACCGACTTTGAATACTATATTTCGAGATAATCACCTTTGAATTTATTTTAAAAAATTCCTAAACATACCTCAATGTACATATTTTTCAATAAAAAAAAACCCAGATCCAATAGAAACATTAGTTTTTGAGATAAAAATTCCCGAAGTTTACCTGTTTTTCTCGCCGTTTACTCAGGTACCTCCCCCTTGATTTACAAAAACACAAAATAAATTATATAATTTATTTTTAAAAAAAAATACTTTTTCTATCTGTTCAACGAACATGCGAAACGGTAGCCGTCATAATGGATTCCGACTTGACGTCATTGACATAGTAAGCAAAGAAAGCGGTAGACGTATTAATCTCTAACCTGTGGAAGAAAGCGTCAACAACTGTATATTCTCGTTTGTCATAGTTAATTACAAATTTGCAAATACTTATCTGTACTTCAAAAAAGAACAAATGAGTTTTTTTTTCACGATGCTGAAGTTGGCATCGTTGGACTGCAACGAATTTAATTTCATTTGGCACATTTCACCAAAAAAATTGGTCAATTATTTTTTAACATATTTATTTAGCGATCTCTATTATGAATCTATAAAAAAAGATCGCCTGTAACAATAAAAATATGGAAAATAAAATGTAAAACGAAACATTCGTTGCGTTCCAACGATGCAAACTTCAACACCATTTTTTTTCGGGGTATGACTTTGGATCTCTTCTCGCAAGTTTTAGCCGAGTCTTCCTTATATTTATATCAATAGGCATTTGAATCCACAACTTCGCCGGCGTTTTTACACTGGTATTCTTACATTTAGGGACAACACACCAACGATAGGGATTGTAACACTTTTAACCAAAAAAATGTACGTTTTCACGATTGGCGCGGCGTCGATGTTTACTGTGCCAGTGACGACACGAATCAAAGCAGTATGGCGGCTAGCGTTTTCGCGCGGAAATTTGAAATGTAAAATATAAATGCACTTTTATGGTACTTATCGATTTCATAAAATAGAAATAAAATTTCTAGTAGTTTAATACCACCAAAGGTTCCTATACAGGAATGAGATGCTGTGGTATAACTGCCAGTTCTGTGGGTCGTATGAATTTTTTAAACCTCCTAATATGTTTCCATGTGTGTTCCCGTTTTCCTCATTTTGTATTCATTACAGTATGTTGAGCCATCTTGTTCCAATCGTATTGTATCTCTTGTTCGCTTTTAATTTGTATGCTTCTTTCTATTTTCCTTTCCAGCTACCTATATTCCCATTCCATCTGGAGTCCCAAATTCCTCCCTCTCCTACGCTATACATTGCTTCTTTCGAATGTTTCCCTCATTCGGATGGCTGGCCATTTTTTATTGCTCTTACTTCCTCCCTCAGGCATTTTTGGCCCACCTACCGTCCTCCATTTTCATTATTTCTAACACATATCATGCAGCCCTTTTCCAAGCTTCCACTTCCATTCCCCTGCACCCCGATTCCATTCGCCAAGTATAATTGGGCGAAAACCACGTATTTTTTAATTTAAAAAACATTAATCATGGGACAAGTTATAAAGCAATAAATATAACGATACAGTTTGCATCGTTTCAATGCAACGAAAACGATTTTTTTCGTCTTAATTACCCGAACGTCCTTTAGCAGATTTGAGCTACGAGAATCACGCGAATATTTTTTTAGGATTCTTATTTAGGGTTTCACAACAAATTTCCAAAGTGTGGTTTTGGATAATGATGAAAATGAGAAATTGAAAAGAATTTCCGTTGGATTCCAACGATGCAAACTTCCACCCCATCAATAAAGGGAACGTGACAGACGTGTTACATTGGGTCGTAACATTTTTTTATGATTTATAGGAAAAGCTATGACCTAGTTGTTTTGCTTCAAAGCCACCCTACATTTTTCACACACCGTTTGTCGTGTTGATATTTTTCTTTCGTTTTTCGCAAACTTTACGCACACTCGAATCTTGCAATCTTGCGATACACTGCCAAAAAAATGTAATTCGAATGGAATGTATTTAAGGCCTTAGGCCACGGTAACGGGTATAAAATCATGTGCTAATTTAACAATTTTTTTCGTATGAAAAAGTGATTTACTCATAAAATTAATTACACATTTATTTAGTATGAATATCCAGCTGTTGAAAATATATTTTTTTTTTTCGATGTACAAAATGGCCGACTACTCGAAACTTCTCGAAACAGCTTTTTTCCAATTGGCGTGACAAATAACTTCAACAATTTTCACTCGATTCACTTTAAATTTAAAAATTATGTTCCTAACTGCATTTCGCAATGAAGTACGTATGGAATTTCCGATTAATCGAAAACTTTTCATTTTATAAGCAGTTTTGAGCAGTTATAACGAAATTTTTCACTGAAAATTCATTTCTTAAGTTCAAATACCTTCACCTTTTGAAAAAAAACAATATTTTTTACTTCCGTACGTACTTCTCTACGTATTCTAATGTAGATTGACGAGAATTTTTTTGTTGTTCTAGGTAAAAAATTGTTGATGCTAAATGTCACGCCGCGGAGCGCGTAAAAAAAAGATAACAAAAGAAAATATTAGTAGTTGGCCATTTTGTACATCGAACAATATATATATATATATATATATATATATATATATATATATATATATATATATATTTTCTAACAGCTTGATATTCATACTAAATAGATGTGTAATTAATTTTGTGAGTGAATCACTTTTTCATACGAAAAAAAATTGTTAAATTCGCACATAATTTTATACCCGTTACTGTGGCCTAAGGCCTTAAATCAAATAGGTTTTTTCCTTATCTCATGGCCTACTAGATCTTATTTGTTTCAAAGATTTTTTTAAATTTGTTCCCGCTGTTCTTAAATATTAAATATATTCAAATTGAATAAATAAAGAATCGATTCAAATAAAACTTTATTTGCTTATAATATACACTTGTAAATCCAAGTGTACTGTATGCATGAAATATTTCATAAATCCAAAATGAAATGGAACACTTAATTGAGAGTTTTATCACAATGATTTTGTATCGTCATACGTCATTCCCTGGCCTACTGAAATGATTTTTTTCGAAGAAAATATTTCGCCTATATGGAATCGAAACTAGAATTTACCTATCTATAGCGACACGCGCTGCTCTTATGCTACTGACAAGGAACATCCCTCAGGTGACACCCTTCGATTTTGTTGAAATTTGGATATGTTATAAAGTACCCAAAAGTAAGCGATACGTATTTTTTTTATCGGCGGAAAAACGGTTTTCAGAGCTGAAACGCACCCTCAAAAATGGGGATGTTTTTCGTTTTTCGTCGATAACGTTTTAACGGTACGAGTTATTAAAAAAATTCAAATTGCAACAATGGTTATTTTTTTGTACACTATACATTGGAGATGTAAATGATACCGTTATCGGCGAAAAACGAAAAACACCCCTATTTTCGGGGGTTCGTTTCACCCCTTAAAACCGTTTTTCCGCTGATAAAAAAAAATACGTACTGCTTACTTTTCGGTGCTTTATAACATATCCAAATTTCAACAAAATCGAAGGGTGTCACCTGTGGGATGTTCCTTGTGAGTGCTCGTAACATCCTGGTCGCGGATATGGCAGAAGAGACCAAACGAATTCCTACAATTATTTGTCGTATCACATAAACTATATCAATTAGTCAATATCATTGTGATAATAAGAAAGTTTTATCGAATAACATGAGATTGAAGTTTGCATCGTTGGAATGCAGCGAAAATTATTATTTTTCAATTACTCGACTTTCTTTTGGCAAATCTTCGTTACGAAAAACCATCAACCATTTTTTAAATTGCTTATTTGGACATCTAGAATTTCAATTTGCAAAGTAAGACTTTGTGAAATAATAAAAATGAGGAAATAAAAATGTAAAAAAAGATTTTAGTTGCATTCCAACGATGCAAACTTCAAGACCATCGAATAACATGCTATAGATTTTTCAAACTTGACTATATATATATATATATATATATATATATATATATATATATATATAATTTCTCTCTCTACACCCACTCCCTTTGATGTGTACGTTGCATTAGAGACAGACCATTAGTTCAATCAAATAGAAAAATGGTTGACTCTGCAAAAATTCTATTCAATGAAAAGAAAAAGAAAAAATAGAGACATTTAATGGATTCAACTAAATTGTTTTTCGAACAGATGAAACTGAATCACAGATTCATTAGGATTGAATAAAATATTTAGTTATTAGACGATATTGAGTACATTTCGATTTGAATAAATAAACGGTGTTGAAGTTGGCATCTTTGGGACGCGACGAAAATTCTCCTTTATTTTCTTAAATTTCGTCATTCGTATTATCTTCCAAAACCTTTTCTTGCAGATTTAAGCTACACATCCTCAATATAAGGAAAAACGTATCAGTAATGTTCGTAGCTTAAATGTGGCTGAAAAAAATGGGCATTGCGAACGAAATATATTTTCGTTGCATTCCTACGATGGGGCCGGGTTGAAATTCCGAACTTTGAATGGTCAGAACGCTCAAAACTCCGAAAGAATAGTACCCCGAAAGATCAGAACTCCGAAAAAATTTTGCACGAAAGACCAAAACTCCAAAAACCTTAACACCGTCAAAATAATTCGGCTATGGAAGTTTTCAAAGTTTCATAATTTTTAATAAATCGACGAATTATTTAAATAATTAATTTTTATTAAGCAGTGATTTTGCGTCAATTTTGAAATTTGTCTCGACAATGTTATACTTTCTACATCATTTACAGTCAATTGTGTAGACTTTCGCTGGCATGATCTTCACATGAGGGCCGGGTTGAAATTCCGAACTTTGAATACACCGACGGTTTAAAATTCCTAATTTGAATGTTCAGAAATTATAAGGTTGGTCAAGATTATGCCAGCGAAAGTCTGCACAGTTGACTGTAAGTTTCGTAGAACGAATAACATTGTCTAGACAAATTTCAAAATTGACGTGAAATCACTTCTTAATAAATGAAAATAATCTTGAAATAATTCGTCGATTTATTGAAAATTTTGAAACTTTTAAAGCTTCCGTAGCCGAATTGTTTCGACGGTATTCCGATTTTCGGAGTTTTGGTCTTTCGTGTAAAATTGTTTCGGAGTTTTGAGCGTTCTGATCATTCAAAGTTCGGAATTTCAACCCGGCCCCCCTACGATGCATACTTCAAGACCATATAAATAAATATATTTAAAATGAATATAATGGAATGCAATAGGAAAATTGTAATTTCATGTAGTTAATTTCAATTTGAAAAAAAATAATATAGACGCGGTTATTTAATATCAATAGGATTTTTCTGTCAGTGTAGGCTGTGCGTTGTCCTTATGTCAGTCAGTCACGGAACTGTTTTATATGTATAGATTACATCACGTTGCACAATAATATCTCAAATTGAATTGTATTTGGTTATATAATTATTATTATCGTCATCACGTGTATTATATTCTTCGCTTTTTTCGACGACGGATTTTACGAACGACCAAAATAAATTGGCTCACGTTAGTGCGAGCGAGTGGCCAATTTTTTTTTTAATCATTTTTTCAATCAATTATCCCGGTGGCTATTTTCGTGTCGTTGTTGGTGTTTTTGTGAAGATTGGGTCACTCGATTTGGTCTCGGAGACGCATTCGTGTGTCTAGCACGGATATTCGCGCGCATCCACCTATGGACTTTGGGTAATAATGCTCTTATCTGGCCCGCGACACTCGCGCTTCCCTTGCACTCGCGGAAGAGCGCGCCCGGGGCGGGGAGCAATCGAATCGCTCACACGCTGACTTTATTGATTTTTCTCAACGAGTAATAACACGAGCGCAAAGCCCGATGAAAAGAAAACACACGGGAGGGACGCGTCTCGCACGCTCCCAGGGAAAGAGAAAAGCCCTATAAAAAGGTAGTCCCTTCTTTTGCTCCTTGTCCCGCAAATCCCCTCTCGATTACTCGGCCGAGGAAGGAGGCCAGAGAATCGAATCGCTCGTAACGTCAAAAAGACGAGCGTTTTTGGTCAATTCTTAAGGGGTACGGCCACAGTGGAATTAAAAAAAAAAAATGATGTTTTTTCTCGCTCAAACGGTGCTTTATCATCATAAGAATAAGTTACTATTCGATTTATAGCAAGAATTTTTGTTTTCACCGACTTTGAGCGTATAACGTAAGCCCACCTCTGGCGACGGACATAGAGTACCTAAAACTTTAAACGCGTTTTTTATCGAAACAACTTTTTTTCCAATTGGCACGACAAATAACTTCAACAATTTTCACTCGATTTACTTCAAATTTGAAAGGTACGCTCCTAATTGCATTTCGCAGAGAAGTACGCACGGAATTTCCGTTTGATCGAAAACTTTTCATTTTATGAGCAGTTTTATACGAAATTTTTCACTGAAAATTTGAATAAAACAATATTTTTTAAATTCCGTACGTACTTCTCTAGGTATTCTAATGTAGATTGACGAGAATTTTTGTTTTTTGTTCTAGGTCAAAAATTGTGGATGGTAAACGTCACGCGGAGCGCCTAAAAAAAAGATAAAAGAAAATATTAGTAGTCGGCGATTTTGTACATCGAAAAAAGAAAATATATATTTTCCAACAGCTTGATATTCATACTAAATAGATGTGTAATTAATTTTACGAGTGAATCACTTTTTCATACGAAAAAAAATTGTTAAATTCGCACATGATATTGTACCCGTTACTGTGGCCTAACCCCTAAATTTTTTTTCGAGTTTCCTGGATTAAATGATAGAAAATAAAAGGTTGAAAAACTAAATAGGAAATAAAAATTGCATTTTTGTACCTTGAAAATGGTTTTTCTTGGATGAGTTTGATCAGTCGTATGCACTATTTGCGTAACACACGTTTTGACGATCGTAATTTTTCAACAACGAAGTGTCCAGTAGGATGTTTTTGAAGTTTGCGTCGTTGGAACGCAACGAAACTTCTTTTTTTTTTTTTTTTTAATTTTATTTTCCATATTTTTATTATTATAGATCTTTTTTTTAGATTTATATTGTAGATCGCAAAGTAAATATCTTTACAAATGGTCAAAGGTTTTTGGTACGTAAAATCTGTCAAAAAACGATGCTGAAGTTTGCATCGTTGGACTGCAACGCATTTAATTTCTTTCGGCCGATTTCGACTACAAAAGTCGATCAACCATTTTTTAAGATATTTATTTAGCGATCTTCATTATAAATCTATGAAAAAAGATCGCTTATAATAATAAGAATATGGAAAATGAATTGTAAAACGGAACTATCGTTGTGTTCCAACGATGCAAACTTCAACACCATGTCAAAAACATGTTAAGGTCGGAGCCTGAATTAGAAGGTCCGAAACATCGTTTTTTTTTTTTTTCAATTGCTTAAATCGATAGATAAACTATCCGAGAATATATTTACAAAGTTGCAGAGGCCAATGGTAAATATTTTCGAAGATATAAAGCCAAGAGCAGAGAAGCGATTGATATTTAATATTGATATTTCCTCCCGTTGAAAAGTTTGAAGCGCGTTTTCTTCAATTTTCATTTTCACGATTTTTCCAAATTAGCGGGCGTGAAACCAAAGTTTATTTTCTTCAGTAGAAAATCTCTTCTAAGTGAATGAAAAAAGTTGTTGAAAAAGTATTTTTAAATCATTTTTACAGCACGTTAAAGTGTTTTTTTAAACACCTTTTTTTCAAACCTGAGAAAAGTTATAATTTCACGATTTTTTCAGCTTTTTCTTAATTCACCCAGAAGATAAATATATGGCAATTGAAATTTTTATTGGTGTTTTTTTGTTTCAGTCAAGAATTACGAGCTGCATCTTCCCGCCGATTGGGGATTGCAGTGGCAAGACGCACATGGAATATGCTGATAAATCTGCAGTCATTTATTGTTTTGGGTTGAACATATTTTTTATACATTTCAAATATACATGAAAAGATACCTCAATGTTTACTGGGCTCGCCTGTGTTTTTTCCCGAAACAACGCTTTTTTGGACCTGTTAATTACGCTCCCGCCATAAAGGAACTCAGAAATATTCATTTTCGTACGTCCCAACGATGCAAACTTCAACCTCATCCGGTAGGAGTATAATAATTACAATTTTGTTTAATAATTGCCATTATTATTACGCAAAATTACAACGGAGCGTCCAGTAGGCGAATAATAATAATAATAATTGTGTGTAATAATTGACATTATTAATATTATTATTGTTTCTGGAATTATGATTATCATTGTAAATTACGACGTTCAAGTTTGCATCGTTGTAATGCAACGAAAAATCATTTTAATTTTTGTATTGCCTCAATTCCATTATCATCCAAAGAGGTTTATTACATATTTGAGTTTCAGATCATTAATAAGGACCCTGAAAAAAGTTTGAGTGTTTTGGAAGCCCGAATTTGCCAAAAAAAAATTGGGTCTGTTTTGATTTCTTTATTAATTTTTTTTTCAATTTATTGTTTTTGGATGTATATTATTATTTTTATTACCTCAAATTATTGTTTCTGAAATTATTATTATATCAAATAATTCTTTCTGAAATTATTATTATCATTATATGCTATGTTATTATTGCCATGCTACTTTCATTATTACCTTTATTATTATCACCTTGTTACATTATACGCAACCGTAAACAAAAATTACAACGACGTTGAAGTTTGCATCGTTGAAACTGAACGAAAATTTTGTTTTACATTTTATTTTCAATATTTTCAATCCTACAGGCGATCTTTTTTTTTAATAGATTTATCATGTCGATCGCTGAATAAATATCTTCAAAAATGGATGAAGGACTTTTGTGGGCAAAATCTGCCAAAAGAAATTATATTCGTTGCAGTCCAACGATGCAAACTTCAGCATCGTCCAAATCTCTAATAAGAATACGTAAAAACGTTTGATCGATTTGTACAGCCTAAATCAACGAAATAAAATGTGTGGAACGAAAAAAAAATGCATTTTCGTTGCGTCCCAACCATGCAAACTTCAACGTCATAAATTATTTGGACAAATACTTTTTTTTTCTCTCTCACGGTCATTACCGAAAACCGAGTAAGGGACGAGGGACGAAAGATCGGGAGAGTGTTTTTTTGTTCCTGGTTCCGTAAGTAAAGAAGTACGTGAGGGATTTTTTCTCGTCTGGCAAGTAAAATACAAGTCCCTTTTTATACCGTGTTAACCTTCGTAATAGGGTACGCGCGAGATACTGCGCTTCGTGCACTATAAGTGTGCGTGTGTATATATATATATATATATATATATATATATATATATATATATATATATATACACACGCGTACACACGTGTCACACTCGCGACAAAAATAGAAGAACAAGTGGCGGAGTGTGTGCTCCGGGAAATAATCAATATGGTATAGCAATCGTGACGAGGCTCCACACATATATATATATAACGACCGTCAGAAAGTGACACAATGGGCACATATGTAGACGCAGTGCGATATAGGGCTGAAATATTTCTACCTAATTCTTTACTACACGCGCGCGCCACTGCCAAAGGCATCAATCTCGGTTACACCTGGAGAAGAGCGTAAGTTAAATTTTCCAAATTTTAGAGTGTGTGTGTGTGTGTGTGTGTGTGTGTGTGTGTGTGTGTGTGGATGCAAAAAAATGCATGCCAAGCGATGTCGCGGTGGGGATGCCGGGCCGTAAAAACGGCGCTAAAAAAGAGCATTGACCCGCATTGCCCCCTCCAGCCCCGGCGGCGTAACGTAAAATTTAACTGTAACACAACGGCGAGATTCCGTGGCGTCGCTCCTCGCCAGACGAGAAACAGACGCGGAGTCGATAGCAAGCGTCAGGGGCAGCGGGGTGAAAAAAAAAGAAAATGCGAAAAAAACGATAACGCCGGTCACGCGCGAGCGCGTTCTCGAAGAAAATGAATGATAACGATAATAGTAACGAGAAGTCGCGAGGCTGACAAACGAGCGAGAAAGATCGTAGACGTTTTTTTTTTTCGAAGTATCCGCGCTTCTGCTACTGCTCGTTACCACGGGGATGCGCGCGTGTTTCGCGCTGTGCAGTGAATTAATGGCGTCCCGTGGCTACGAAGACCGCGCGCGGTTGCTCGCGAGGGCGTTGATTCTACGTCCTATGGCACGCGTGCACGAGCGACCGTGCAGACCCCGCGATACAGGGTAGAATGGAAAGATAAGAAAAAAATGGCGAAAAGAGAATAAAAATGTCGACCGTTCGCTCGGGAGAGTACAACGTTGCCGCCGCTGGGCTCAGTGTCGGCACGCCGCTTCGCAACCACCGCCTCCTACGCGACTGCATCGCGGTATACTTGTATGTACCCGACACGTAACGTCACTAGTCACCCGTACGAAAGGGAGAGAACAAAAAGGCCCACGAGCGATCGACGATGTTTGGTTTTTGTTTGTTTGCCGCTGCGAAGAAAAAAAATACGTGTTTATGATAAATCTTACCCTGTGGCCGGACTCCTCGAGTCGCTGTCTCTTGGAGTGTGGTCCGTCCCCGTTGAACGCCATCCTGAAATCCTCGGCCTTTCTTCTTCCTGCTGGCACCGAGCCGCAAATTCGCTAACTTTATCGTTATCCTCGGTCTTCACGGGCGTGATAACGATTATTTCTCGCTTATCTATCGTACACACGCGAGGGACTCTTTCGTTTCGTTATACTCGCGAATATTTTTTTTAAATAAATGTGTGAACACTGCCACGGGATTTCGGGAGCGTTGTCGCGACGTACGATCGGGAATAATCCTTCTTTTTTTTGCTTTTCGGCTTTATTCGCGGAGGATCCGGCTGCTCTTCGTCGTTTACACGAGCGCGCGCGCGAGAGAGACTCGTTGACAAAAGCGGCACGATATCGCTCTCCGGCTCGGCTTGACGCGCGAGGTTAGGTGTGTCACACGAACGCGATTTGACGGGAGGAAAGATGAAAAAAAAAACAAGCGGCGGGACGAACGAGAAACGCGACGTCGAAACTCACTCTCCCTGCCTCTCGCACTCTCTTCTTACTCTTTCTTTCTCTCTCTCTCTCTCTCGCTCTCCACGTAAACCGGGAGCGAACGCGCGAGCGGCTTGAAGGAAACTGGGAATGCGATGGATCTCGGGCTCTCTCTCCGTTCTTTCTTTCCCCCCGCGAGACTTTGGCGGACGCGATATCGCGAGCACGAACGTATCACCTCTCTCGTACCTGACGACAACGAGGGGAAGCTCGGGTCGGCCGTGGAAGCGCTCGCACCGCCACTGCGCCGCCGAAACCCAAAACTATTGTATTTCCGGTCGATCGCGCGGCTGTGATTGGCCCGCGCGCTTAGCGAGTCTCCCCCTCTCGCGGCGGCGGCGAGAATCGTGCCGGGCCAATTCCACCGGGCCGAAAGCAGCTGCGTATCACTGATTGGTCGAGTATGAACGAATGACGCGCGGTACTGAAGAACGCAGCGAGCCCCATCGCTGGTATTTTGCCGCAAACCGCGATAATGCTCAAATACTTTGCGTACGGGACTTATGATCGCTACTCAAGAGGCTATACCAGTGTGAACACTGAAAAATTGAGTGATTTTCGGGAATTTTTTGGAAGAAAAGTACTCAACTATATGTTTCGGAAAATTAAGAATATATTTGGCTATATTTGACCTGTATTACATAATAATTTCATAGAAACATATGGAGTTCCAAGCGACTTATGCGCTACCTTCGGAGGCGCCAAAAATTAAAGTTCCTCCACTGCTGACATGATTCCGGCCGATTGAGTAGCTGAAACCAAAAATGGAAAAAATGTCGTTAAACTGGAAGGTATTTCCTGTACAATGACGTAGGGTTTTCGAAAAATATCAAAATGGCGTAGTTATGAAAAAAAGTCTGTTTTCTTGCCTATAAAATGGTCGTTTTTTTTCAATGCCAAATTGTCAATTTTCATCCAATCAAAAATATCCTTCGTCACTGTAGAATTTCAAGTCAATCGGATAATAAATCTCATTGCGAGAAAAATGCGTTTAAAGATTTAACTATCGATTTTTGCAAGATAAAATGATATATTGTGGTTTTTTCCTTAGGATGTACGCTTTTTCACGTTTGTTACCTATTCTTCTTCCCCGCATTATGACCGTTCTTTCCTCTCTGTTATTACTCCTTTATCTCCATCTTTCTCCCTGTTCCCTCCTCTTGCGACCGCAGCTGACTTGTATTATATTCATCATGACATTTCTGTCATGGGTATACGGAAACTGCGGAAAACCTATATAGACCAAATACAGCCGGTCATCGATTCGCCCCCCAGTCGTGGAACTAGTCTTATTTCGCCGCGAAATGCCTAAAAAAAACATCTCACGATGAAATGTACCCGGCTGGATTCGAACCCGGGACCTCCCGGTCCGCTGGTTTAGTGGCGAGCACGCTAACCACTGGACCATCGCACTGGTTGGTAAAATGGTATAAATGATAATGATATTCTTGAAAGTATCAACTGTCGGAAAAGGCAAAAAAAATAATTTTTTGCCAGTGTCACACTAGCAAAAGCCCCACACTAGCCCCTTAAAGCTGTTTGGTGAAAATGACAAAAGTAAGCACCTCTGCCTATTACGGTTCTTTTCATCTAGTGAAAATGCGAAATTATTCACGTGAGTTTACTCGGCACGTAATGTGTCGAAAATCGAAGTGCGCATGCGCGAGCGTCTTCCTAAAGCAGCGACGACGCGTCCAAAGCTAACACATAACATGAGTTACTACGAAATAGCTGATTCAGAGACGGTAGCATCTTGACGCCGAATACTTAATAAAAATCGGCAACTTAAATTTTATATCGTAGCGAATAAAGTAATATTATCCGATAATGATGAATAATCTGCTGATCATTGTGGTTTTACGAGATCGGGAAAATCGAATGCTTTGTATACGACGATCACTGCGCGATGCCTTGCATAATAGTTCGATTTATTAACATAAAACAATAGTTGTATCACTGTAAGTTGTATAAGAATCTTCTTATGGTTTAATAGGATACAAAAATTACCAGTATTTTTTATTTGAGTGGCTGTACAGCAATCTTCCTCGTGCTAAATCTTCATGTTCTTCATGAAATCTAATAACATTTGTTTTTGTTTTTCGGTATTATTCATGTTGCGAACTCGGATTCTATTTGAACTTCTGGCTTATTCGAGTGAAGAGGTTATGTTTTTGTTGATGTTCACGTCTTTCCTTTTGGGCTGGGTTTGATTAGCGTGCTAGTATACCCCTTCGATAGCCTCGTGAAAATGTGAGATCACTAGCCAGAAGTCCCTAGTGATCTCACATTCGCGCCCACCAACCGGTAATGGAGTGAGTAAAATCACGTGAGATGAAAATGCGAGAAACGAGAAGTCTCACCCGAAAACAGAATAGGTCCCTAGGTCAAAATGATACCAGCGAGCTGAATTTTTTTTCGGCAAGTAGGGTAAAGCGACCTTATTTTAGCACTTCACGAATTATTGACACTTCCCTCTTACCTACACAGTGGTCCTCAAAGTGTCAATAATAGGGCCGTTAGAGTGCCAATAAGTGGACCCTTGACGTGTCAATAATTGGGCCCTTGAAGTGCCAATAATTGGGCAACTTACCCTATTCGCGATCCCCAAAAGTCTCGGAGCCTCTCGCGGCTTAAGGCAGAAACTCTACTGGTATATTAAACTTCGTCAAAATACATATGTAACAATAGACGAAATTTACAAAACCAAAAATTACTCGAGATTCTGCTGTGTTCCAGGGTGCAAATAGGATAATAAGAATAAATTGCCATTCCATAAACCACCTAAAGATAAAGTCGTTAAAAAAGAGTTGTTATGGTGACTCTGAAAATCACTATCTTTAGGCCATCAAGGCGCGTTTGTAGTCACCCCACAAGATTTTTTATGTCCAAGTTTATATTTTATAAATGATGAATCGAGCAATATGAAAAGTTATTTCTGTTATATACAAAGCATAAATACTATTTCGGACATCCCTTGTAAAAAGTATGCTCTGAAAAATAGAATCACTCATTCTCGAAACCTGCGAGTGACTTTCATAACCTTAAAAAATCTAAATCCAGAGTTGACAGAGCTGAAAAAAGAGCGGGAAATAAATTATCCACAGCAGTGGCATTTTTACAATCTATCATGAAAGTTAATCCAATAGCCAACTCGCAGGAAACCAAGAACAAAGTAATTGTTTACGTTTGACGCTATACTTGGATTGGCCACATTGAAATATCAGTACGCCACCTCCAGGATGTGAAAATCGCAAATATAACCCCTTTGGTGATAATCCTGTGCAGTTCGGGTGTGATCGGCAGTACGGTTTTTTTCGAAGGAAAATCGGCCACGGTTTTTTGTGCGGTATTCACATTACGCTTGTGGAAACCTCCCGACCGTTTGTCAATATATTATTTATATCTGATGGAAGAATCCTACCTCGGAGGTGAATAAATAGGTGAGGTTCGTCTAATTGGGGGACTAACACTTGGCGCGGTGAAAATGAGGATTCACAACATCGTTGTGAGACTATTGATTTTTTTAAGGGGAGGGTAGGGGTTTGCACTTTTCAAAAATTGATTTTTTTGTATTTTCTTATAGTTAAACAGTTCAAGAATGTAATCCCAAAATTTCAAGTCAATCAGAGCAAAACTCTCGAAGTTCGTGACTGTTTAGTCCCGCTCCTCTAACAATGTAGCTCCGACTTCTCTAACCTTCAAACGCGTTTTTCTCGAAACCACTTTTTCAAAGTCCGTGTTCCCTGCCATTTGAAAACTACATGACCGATTTATTTCAAATTTGGTACACACTTTCTACATGTAAAATACCTCCCTCCGACGGTTAGTTTAAGATTTTTTTTCCATCGAGGGGGTTTTTCACCCCCAAAATGGCGGAATTTTTCGTGAAAAATAGCACTTTTCACTTTCGTCGTGTTCGTTGGGTCGCATCATTTTGATACGAACAAGTGCGCATGCGCATAATGATGCGCATCACGCAACTGCGCAATGAAACGAGTCATGCGCAAAAAGAATAACTCGCATGACTCGTTGCATTGCGCATGATTATGCGCATGCGCACTTGTTCGTATCAAAATTATGAGACCCAACGAACACGACCTTTATATAACCGCCAAAAATTTAGAAATGAAAAAAAAATATCAAAGACTGTTGGGGGGAGGATTTGATGATACTTTGACTAAATTTTAATGGTACTTGATTTCAGATAATTTCTAGCTGAGATACAGTGAACACCGCAAATCGTGTTTTTCCAAAGGCGTTCTTGCAAAAGCTTTGTCACCGGCTTGTTTGTGGATATTTTCGCGTACAAATTTCACGGAATGTTCTTTAAATGATACTTACCAATGTACAAAAGGTTTCAATAAATTTACTCTATCCATATAGATGGAAAAAATTGGCAAAAAAGTGTTTTTTTTTTCACGCTGAAACCCCTACCCTCCCCTTAATCGCGAATTTGTGAGAAAATCAAACTACTAGAATATTAGTCTGTGCAAGCATGGCAACATCGCAGACGGCACAAATGTTACCTACCTTATCCACATTCGGTCATTACGCCCGGGGACCTCAAACTACTTACAAGAAACATCACTTACGTGTCCGCCTTCGATTTTGTTGAAACTCATATGTGTGATAAAGCATTAAAATTTATTTTATTCCACGTATTTTTTTTTCCACCGGCGGTAAAACGGGCTTAAGCGGTAAGGCCACAGTAGAATTTTCAAAAAATCAATTTTTTTCTTGCTAAAACGGTGCTTTATCATCATAAGAATACGTTACTATTCGATTTATAGCAAACATTATTTTTCACCGACTTTGAGCGTATAACGTAAGCTCAACTCTGGCACGGCCATAGAGTACCTAAAACTTTAAGCGCGTTTTTCGCGAAACAGCTTTTTTTTCAATTGGCGTGACAAATAACTTCAACAATTTTCACTCGATTTACTTCAAATTTAAAAGTTATGTTCCTTATTGCATTTCGCAGAGAAGTACGTACGGAATTTCTGATTAGTCGAAAACTTTTCATTTTATGAGCAGTTTTATACGAAATTTTTCACTGAAAGTTCATTAAAATACCTACAACTCAATTCGAATACCTACAACTTTTGAATAAAACAATATTTTTTAAATTCCGAAAGGTACTTCTCTAGGTACTCTAATGTAGATTGACGAGAATTTTTGTTTTTTGTTCTAGGTAAAAAATTGTGGATGCTAAATGTCACGCCGCGGAGCGCCTAAAAAAATATAACAAAAGAAAATATTAGTATTCGGCCATTTTGTACATCGAAAAGAAACAAAATTTTCTAACAGCTTGATATTCATACTAAATAGATGTGTAATTAATTTTATGAGTAAATCACGTTTTCATACGAAAAAAAATGTTAAATTCGCACATGATTTCACACCCGTTACTGTGGCCTAACCCCTTAAGGGGGGAAGCCACCCCTCAAAGAAAGGCGTGTCAGGCGCAATTTTGCAGTTTCACCCACGTACAGCGCACCGATCTGAATGAAACAAAAACAAAAATTCTTCTAACGCAAAGCAGTGAAAAATCGACTGTAGAAGTATTGAAAAAAAATTACATTAAGGGGTGACATGCCTTTCTTTGAGGGGTGTCACCCCCCCCCCCCCCGTTTTTCCGCGGATAAAAAAATACGTGCCTAATAGTTTTCAATGCTTTATCACATATATGAATTTCAACAAAATCGAAGGCGAACACTTAAATGGTGTTGCTTGTCAGTCAGGATAATTAATGAAGAATATTATTTGCTCTTATTTTCTTAAATAGTAATAATTAATATTAATTCGAAATCGATGTTCAGAAATGATAAGTTTCTAGGAGTATCTAAGAAAAGACAAAATACAGTGGAATATTTTTTCAACCAAAGATTTTTCTATAATATCGGGAAATGAATAGTTTTCGATATCATTCGGATTATAGACAGCTGCAGTACACACTTTTTCGTTCCATTGAAAGAATTTTTTACTCGGACTGATATTCATTGTCGACGATTTTGAGGTTATGAGCGAGGAACGTATGTCACTAACTTCGCGACACTTCTGCAAACCTGAGCATTATCATATACAACGATTTACGAAGTTGCCAATTCGTCACGCCTTGATTAAGCGAGACAAAATTATAGAAAATAATCGTACAAAGTAATGAAAACATTTCGTGTACTCATCGAAAGTTCAAAAATGCGATTTTTTATAGAGGTATAAAAAAATTGTTCGAAAACGTACGTTTAATATGACGATTATTATATAGCTAACAGTTGGTAACAGCCAATCGGCCCCATGCGCGAACCTAGCGGCCTCTCCTCGTACTTCACTCCCGATGACTAGACGCCATAGCAACCTCAATTTTACCGAACGCACATTTTTTTTCTTCTTTTTTTATTGATACTTTTCACATTCCCAAGATATTTGATTTCGTGATACATACAATTCGGCGGCATCCGTGTCCATTATGTCAATCGTCTCATATTCTCCCTCGCAATTTTCTTCTCCTCGCCCCTGCTTCTCTAAGTGCGCACACCTATGAATCCGCGAATCTCAGAATCCTTGATTCGCATGTTCGTTCACAGAGAGACATTTGTCGAATTTTTTCACTCGCAGCGCCCTCCCAGCGCGCTCTTTCGGCAACTTCCGGGAGCCAATTTCTACGCGAGTTCCCTCGCGTATGAATGCGAAAGAAAAAAATCAAGGAAAACAAATGGACGAAAAAGAAAATACTTTTCGCGATGACGCGCGTGTGATTTATTGCCGACGATTGTGCAATCGTGTAATTCTAAATAATATCAGATGATAAATGTGCAATCGAATATGTATATGAGTCAGAGAGGTGAACGACCACACACGTTATTATTGATGAATGCCCTCGTGCGATCGATTTCTATTGCATTTTTAACATCGTATCGATCCCCCCTCCCGCCCCTCCCTGTACCTCGAGTAATTCGATTGGCGCTATTATCATTATTAATCCCAGTATCACAGCATCGATGATGCGATGTACACACCAAAGAAGCGTTTTCTTTCTGTGGCCCTTAACTTAGACGATGTATACCCGACTGCAAAATTATACGCGTATGTACAAGCATGCCCGAACATCGTCACATCCGAAAGTTTTCTTTCCCTTCGAACTCTTCGGGATATACTCTTCGGAATTGTTTGATCAGTTTTTTTTTGCATCTTGGGTACAATGAGATCGCTTGTTTGTTTTTTTAATTACGCTTTCTCGATATGGAAACGTGTGTGTAGTGCGCATGCGCGGTTCGTGACTTCCGGTGAATTCGGGCGCGATGTATGACGATGATTTCAAGTTGTACAAATAAAATAGCGCACGCCGTGTATATTCCTGGCTGTTACTTTTGCTCGCTGGCGCGTTCGCGTACCGTAAATATCAATATGGAGTCGCGGATGAAACACGTTCGCGTATTCATTCGTTTCAATATTGCTCGGCTTCGTTCAACTGAAATTCTGGAAGACTGTACGATACACTGCACTACGAATAGACCAGAATGCATATGTGCGCCCATATGCATGTACAGTACGGTGGCACGAATTTGAGCTTTATTTTTTTTCCTTTTTCGCACTATCCAATTATTTACTTAAAAGAGAAAAAAAAATTGTGGCGAAAGCTACGAGCGATCAAAAAATATTTAGAGGCCGCTCAGAAGCCTTTCAAAGATTCAAAGTTTCATTAAAAAATCGGGTTTTTTTCGTTCACTTCAAACCTATGAATTTTACGCTTTATAATGTTTTTTTTTTTTATTAAGCTCGCGAAAGCTCTAGTCGGCCAATGAATATTTAGTGGTCGCTCAAGTGTGAAGTCGTGAATTTGTTTTCTCCTCACTCATAAATTTAACAACGTAAAATTTTCAAAACAATCCTTTTTTCTTTAGAAACGGATTTTTTTAATTTACGAACGAGAGGCTTAACGATTTTTTTTATGAGAACAAAGATTATAATTTTTGGGTTAGTAACGTGAGGAAAATTTGAAAAATCTGTCTCCAAAAAAAAAACGATTAACTGATTAGAAAATTTTACAAAGCGTCAAATTTATAAGTGAGATGGATAAAAAATCGACGAAAATTGGACATTTCGAAACTCTTGCGCGACCACTAAATATTCATTGACCGGCAAGAGCTTTCGCGAGGTTAATTTAAAAATTAAAAAGCGTAAAATTCATGGGTGAGAAGTGAACGAAAAAAAAAAACGATTTTTCAATGAAAATTTGAATTTAGCGAGGCTTGAGAGACGTCTAAATATTTTTGACCCCTCGCAGAAGTCGCTACAATTTTTTTTTTTCCTTCAAAGATATTTGGATGGTGAGAAGGAGGGAAAAAATAGAGCTCAAGTTTGTGCCACCGTAATGTACAGAGTGATCCACAACTGTGGGGTTCTTTTGGCCAGCGTATGGGACGTCGTTGCGAGGAAAACGCTTTTTTTCACGCACGACGGAAATTAGACGAGATATTCGCCGTGAAAGTCCGACGCTGAGTAAACAATGACACGGTGATTCCTCAGGAGGGATTTTCTTCTTCTTCGAGTATTGAACAATAAACGAAAATTTGTAAATCGTATTATCGATTTGCAAAGAGAGCTCAGTGTTCGTTATATTACAACGAAAAAATTAATTTGAAGAAGAAAATCACTTATCCAAAGGATTTGGACCTTGGCCTTTGGACTTTGAACGCGAATATCTCGGCCAATTTTTGTCGCACGGCAATTGAAGAAAAAGAATTTTGCTCGCAATGACACGGCCTGAATCCTCGCTAAGAGATCGCTGATAGTGAAACACCCTGTACATTTGGGTAATTAAAAAAAATTGACTATCTTTTTTTAATTCCCCTATTTAGTAGTTCCAGGAAGGGGAAATAAGGCGCCTGTTTAAGTATGCGCTCTTGATATTGATATTTAAAGGTTGCTTATCGCAATTTTGTGTTTCCCATGCTAATAGCACGGAGAAAACATTCCTTGTTACTTTTGAATTTTATAACCCACAGACGGCTAGACGTGCAATGCACTAGACATATTTTTGTAGGGAATTGGACACTGTGATAAATGGCTTTCATGGTTTTATGATAAATCTACTCTTTCAAAAGTTATCCAAGGTGAACGTAGAATTTATAGTAAGTTTCAGGAATTTTTCACTTTTACGGCTAAACTATCAGACTTATGACAAAATGGCAAAGGACCTTTTTCGTAGATCGTTTTATGTTCTATAAAATCATGTCATTAAATAATTTTTACAACCTAACAGTTTAGTAGTTAATCAAAATTACATATTCATTTTTTGGAGAAATGTATTTTTTGGAGAAATTCTTTTTTACAAGTTCATTTCTTGGAAAAATGTTGCTACTTCCTCGACATTAATTGTTATAATAACCAAAAATATAATAACGCAATTTTTAAATAAAATTACTTTTCATTGTTTATTTGCAGTACGAAAAAGTTATTGAAAATTTGTTTGCGTAACTTTTATTTTTAAAATTGAAAAATATAATGTCATAAAACGCGCAAAATACTGATATGGTCGATTTTTCATCAACAGTAAACGTTAAAAACTAACTTTACAATAATTGGTTTCTTTTTATTTATATTTTTCGTTAATACGACAATTAATGTGACGGAAAAAGAAACTTTTATCCAACAAAAATGAATTTGTAAAGCCGTTATCTATCAAACTATGGAATTTTTAAATTATTTAATGACATGATTTTGTAGAAAATGAAGTGATCTACAAAAAAGGTCCTATGACATTATGTCATGAGTCTGATAGTTTCGCCGGAAAAGTGAAAAACTCTTTAAATTTACTGTAAATTCAACTTTGACCTTGAATACCTTTTGAAAAAATTGATTTATCATAAAATGGTATAAAACCTTTTTTTATAAAGCGTTCAATTCCCTGCAAAAATTTGTCTTGAGCATCATTGTGCGTTTGAACGTCTTCGGGTTGTAAAATTCAAAAGTAGCAGGGAAAGTTTTCTCCTTGGCATTCCTTCTCCGTTAGCATGGGAAATAGAGAATCGCGATAAGGACCCTCTGAATATCAATATGAAGGGCTAATATTTCAAAAGCGTCTTATTTCATCTTACTGCAACCTCTGAATAGGGAAATTTGACAACGAAAAATAGTCGATTTTTTTTAGCCACCTCAAATATGTGCACACACGTAGATATAGCATTCAATGCGGCCCTACAACGATCAGTCCCAACAGTGGCTCCGCAAGGAAATTAAGTGCCTATCGATAATCCTGGCTGATGACGTTTAACTTTGCATCGGCGGAATGCAACGTTATTTTTGTTCTTCATTTCTCCCCCCTTTATTTCTATCATTATCCAAAGTCTCTTTTGCACATTGAGGACATCAATTTCTAATAAGAATATCTAGAAACGTTCGAGAGAATTTCACAGCCTAAATCGGCCAAAAAAAATATTCGAGTAATTATAAAGAATTAATTTTCTTTGCATTCCAACGATGCAATGTTCAGCGTAATTTTGGCCGAGGTTTGTCCTGCGTTGCTCAGTATTCGCGTTCATGAAACGCTGACGAAAAATCGGTATCAGTCGAAATAACGATCGAGCTCGATCGATCCTCCCCAGGACACTCGCACGCATCGTCATAACTGTCACGCTCATTCGTTCGCACTTATCAACTAAATACATACAAGTGTATACGCACTAGAATGGCCCAAAAAAATTGAATTCTTTTTTTTAAATTTTATTGATAATTTTGAGAATGACAAAAAATGAGCGCTGACCAACTTTTAGCCCTTTATATTAATATTTAGAGGTCTCTCGTCGCGATTTTCTATTTCCCATTCAATTAATATGATAAAAGTTTTGCGTGCCGCTTCTGAGCTTTATAACTCGCCTATGGGTGAACACATAGAAACGTCGAGAAATATTGTTTATGGAAAATTTAACGCTCTACAAAAGAAGTCCTTGGCCTTCATACGATAAATTCACTCGTTCAAATTTTATTCAACATTAAAGTTGAATTGATGATAAATTTCATGGTTTTGTGAGAGTTTTGGACATTTTCGACAAAATTATGGATTTTTTGTTGTTGTTTTTTCTAATTTATTTTGATAAGTATTGTATCCTTTTGAATTATTCCTCTAGATATTCTTCTAGATATTTATTTATCACGCTATGGGAATTGAATTCGGTTTAAGAATAGATTATTGTACTAATGTACTTTTAAGTAACAATAAATTTAAATGTATTAGGAATTTTAGATAAATGAAGAAATGAATTTAACGATAAATTCACTCGTTTGAATTTTATTCAACGTCAAATTTGAAATTATGATAAATTTCATGATTTTGTGAGATTTTTGGACTATTACAACGAAATTATTGATTTTTTCTTGTGTTTTTCTGATTCATCTTAAAAAGTATTGTATTCTTTACAAATCGTTCCCAGACGAATTTACATACGTTGCATACGAATGAAGGCTAAGGACTTTTTTTGTAGAGCGTTAAATTTCCTATAAAACAATGTTTTGGGCATTTCCGTGTGTTTACCCGTAGGCGAGTTATAAATCTGGGAAGCGGCAAACAAAACTTTTACCATGTTAAACGAATGGGAAATAGTTAATCGTGACGAGGGACCACTAAATATTGATATAAAGGGCTAAAATTTGCTCAGCACTCATTTTTTGTCATTTTAAACGAAAATTTCAATTGAAATTTTTTTTTTGGCCAGTCTGATACGCACGCACGATTATTCCGCGATAAACGAATCTTTCTAGGATTCCCGTGATGTGTATATTTACGCGGAAGAAAAGAAAACTTTATGCGCGTTTCGGTACGACTTCGTTATAATCATTGATAAACTTCTAGTACGTCTAATAATGTATTTACAAATGACGTTTAGCTGGGAAATAAATTTCAACGAGAGTAAGGGCGCGTCTTTCGTCTACTCCTCTTATCAACGTCCAGCCGTTATTTTTTTCTTATCGCTAGTCGCCGCGAAATATTAAGTACCATGTGTGTCGATGAGGCGACGAATTCGGAATTACGTATTGTGTGTGTGTGTGTGTGTGTAGTGGGGCGCTAAATTGCATCGCAATTTCCGGCTGTACGTACAGGGCTCACTGTTTCGGCGACGCGTGATTTTTAGTCTCGGACCGGCAGTGCTGACAGCGGAATTTCAATGGAAATTACGTATCTCGGGATATAAACGCGTTAACGCAATGTCGGAACGTAAACGAGAGAACGGACAAGTCGCGTTGAAGGGCACTTTGGCTTTACGCGCTTATCGGGCGACTCGAAGAACTCGTATTGTTCTTCCCTCACGCGGAGCCAAGTCATGAACAATTCCTACATTCTTCCATCACCGATAAGCGGAACAGCAAAATACTCGGCCATTGTTGTTGGTGCTTTTGAAACCGGGATACGCGCTCGCAACCAGGTCGTCGACAATTGTCGTTACTTCCGTTCTCTTCGTAGACTTTGGGGGAAGCTTTGGAGATCGAGCTATCGTTTTCGGCACACTGCCAGGAGCAATAATATCAAATGCCAAATTGAGTAAACTTATTGACTAATTGCCACACGAGGAACAATTATTTACAAGCGACCGCGCTCTTACATTGAGACATTGGTGCTGGCATGGATAACGATCAGTGTCGTTGCCTACTTTTGTCGTAATTTATGAGCGTCCAAGCTACGTGTACACATCGCGGGCTTCGGTCGGTAAGTGATCGAGGATTATCCTTAGGTGCGTTCCATGATAAGGTCTCGTTCCCCACTCGTTTAGCTCGTGGATAATTGGCAAATAAAATTGCGCTATACGCCCCGTGGGCCGTTATTGCTACTTTGGTTCGAGCCCGATTCCACCTCCGAACATTCGCCGCACGATTTCGTTCAAATTAAAACCGTCGAAGCGGCGCTTCGATATGGTGCCCCGAGTACAGGTGCGAAGAGATCGTCTCTCTCTCCCTGTGAATATCTATCGGAATACGATACATACACACACACACACACATACATACATATACATATACATATACACACACACACACACACACACACACACATATATATATATATATATATATATATATATATATATATATATATATATATATATATATATATATATATATATATGTATGTATGTATGTATGTATGTATGTATGTATGTATGTATGTATATATATGTATATATATATGTATGTATGTATGTATGTATGTATATGAGGCATTGCACGCCATTTCGCTCGGTCGTGACCCTGACCATTTTTTATATTTTGATTTTTTTTTATAAAATAGTATGCTATGCGAGGAGTATTTTCACAAATGCTTAATTTTTATCGCATGTATTGCAGAAGTTACAATTTTTCGAAAAATCTTGATTTCAGAAAGTTCGGAAACGTTCTGACGCCGACATCTCTCAAATTAATCGATATATCGAAAAATGTCTGCAGATCGATTTTTTCGTATTAGTTCACACTCATTAAAAAAAGGAAATTTATTTAAATTCATCGTTGTCAACATTTTTTTCAGCGTGTAAAGTGAAAACTATTTATTTTAAAGATGATTACCATTTTTTTTGTTTTCAAAAAATTCTGTGAAATAATATGATGAATTATATGAATTTTAACGCTAGTCCCATTGTGGGCCGATTTTTCGTTGTATTTAAAAAAAATTAATTCAATTTTGATTCACGAAATTTCGAGTGCTTCGTATGAATTACTAATAATTTTTATTGCTAATAATACTCGTAAGTAATAATGATTGTACTTATTTATAATTAGTAATTGTAGTGATAGTTTTACAATTAGTAGCCCGATCTAATATGCTGAAGAATTATTTTTCCATAAATAAATATCTAACTCCCTCCAGATAAAAAGAATATGTACTTAGTGTTTCATTTATATATTCCCCTATAATGCATCATTTTTACTATTTCTTCTAGGAAAGTAATGGAAAAATAATTCTTCAACATATTCGATCGGGCTACTAGTTGTAAAATTATCACTCCAATTACTAATTGTAAATAAGTACAATCATTATTACTTACGAATATTATTAGTAATACAAATTGTTAGCAATTCATACAAGACACTCGAAATTTTCGTGAAAAAAAAATGAATTTATTCAAAAAAAAAAAATACAAGGACAAATGGGCCCACAATAGGACTAGTGTTAAAATTCACATAATTCATCATATTATTTTAGAGAATTTTTTTCAAAAACAATAAAATGGCAATCGTCTTTAAAAAAACGGTTTTCACTTTACACGCTGAAAAAATGTTGACAACGATGATTTAAAATGTTTTTTCCTTTTTTTTTAAGAAACTGTGAACTAATATTGAAAAAAACCGATCTATAGACATTTTTCGATATATCGATTAATTTAAGAGACAACGTTAGAACGTTTCCGAACTTTCTGAAATCGAGATTTTTCGAAAAATTGTAACTTCTGAAATACATGCGATAAAAATTTAAAAAATTGTGAAAATACTCCTTGCATAGCATACTATATATAAAAAGAAAATGGTCAAGGTCACAGCCGAGCGAAAGGGCGTGGAATGCCATATATATTCTAGTTGTTTCGTTATCCGAAGATTCGCGAACGAGGCTCCGGATAACGATAGGGCGACTTTGCGAGTGCCTTCGCGATTACGAATTTTCTACGGGAAGGATCGATCACGAGTGTGTACTCTCGGATCGCCATTTTCTCCTCCCTCGTAAGCCCGCGAGCCATTGTTTCTTCATCTTCGTATCTTTGTATACCAGAGAAACAGGAACTATAACGAAACGACGTCGCTCGAAATTCGGGAGAATTTCCTTAGGGATGTCGTGACTCGTCAATGGTGGCAACCGGAAGTGGCGCCGCGGTCGATTGCACGCTCGTCGATTGGTGGGCCGTTGGAGGCGCGATGATACCGGGATTAATTCCGGTCGATGGTGCAGCTACGGGCAAGCTGGGAGCTTGGATCTTCGGGAATTTGCCGGCTTCGGGCACGACCGTGACGGTTTCCGTTCTACGAAGATAAGCCGCGGCCTCCTTCTTCGGTGGTACCACGGGTTTGTTAGGTGGCACGGGAGGCGGTACACCTCGCGAGATCATCGGCTTTTTCGCTGGCCCCGTTGACGTCGTGCCGGGCGTTGCGCTCGTCGCGCCGATCATCATTTGCCCGACTGTCCCCGTTGGTGGATTCATCACGGGTGCACCGTGATACTTATTTGCAGATGGCGCACTCGTCGTTCCTACGATCCCCACCGCGGCGCTGCTCAACTTGACGACCCCACTCGCTGTCGTTGGATTCGTCGCGAGCGTCGCCAAAGTTCCTACTCTCTTGTCCGTCGTAGACGCCTGGGAAAACGAAAATCAAACGGCGCACACCCGCACAGCCGCGTTATTAGAATCTTTCTTTTTTCTGCATGGCGATCGCGAAACTTCCTCGGGTTCGTTCGATCACTGGAAATTTCGAAATATGAAATTAGCGCGCAATTGTGTAACGGTTGCTTGCGGAACACGGCAGAGGCGCTTCGGAGATTCGCCTGCTCGTCCTGAGACCCCGAATATGTCGAATTTTAATTACGGTGAACATTTTACGAATTAAGGGGTCTTTTCAGTTTAGACGCTAAAAAAGGCTATTTTCGTGCATTTTTTTGATTGGGTTATATGATAGATATTGATATAAAAGTTGTTACACTTAAGGAAAGGTTCTGCCTTGCTGGGCCAAAAAATGTTCGATTTTTCACCATTTTTTTATACGAAAAGTATTAAATATAGAATGTTGATATTTGGTATGTTGACTAAGCGGTCTTTATTGAACATCAAAATATTTATTAAAGTTTGACAAAACATGGTGGTGCAAGTGGGAGGAGCCACGTATGTCGGTGCGCGGGCGATAACATTCTTCGCTTGCGAAAGTCCTAAGTCCCGAACAAGTGATCTGAAGCAAAAAAGTCTAACATATTTTTACTTTGTACAATATTGTGTATAAGTTGACCTAGAATCAAGAAGAAAAATTGAAAAATAAAAAAATAGTGAGCCATCGGGAGGAAGTTTGTTTTTTCCCAAAAATTTTCGCAGTTTTTTGCTCACTATTTTTTTATTTTTCAATTCATCTTCTTGGTTCTAGGTCAACTTATACACAATATTGTACAAATTAAAAATATGTTGGTTTTTTTTGCTTCAGGTCATCTGTCCGGGACTTAGGACTTCCGCAAGCGAAGAATGTCATCGCCCGCGCACCGACATACGTGGCTCCTCCCACTCCCAACACCATGTTTTGTCAACATACCAAATATTAATACTCTATATTTAATACTTTTCGCATAAAAAAATGGTGAAAAATCGAACATTTTTTGGCCCAACAAGGCAGAACCTTCCCTTAAGGGAGACTTTGTCCCGGATTGAGCAGCGGGAGATGTTAGCGACTCAACATGAGCAGCTAGAAGAAGAGGAGGGATGCCTCTATGGACCAGGCATTGCCGATTAGCGGTAATTATAAACACATTTGTGTAAACACATTACAAAACTTTAAACGCGTTTTTCTCGAAAACACGGTTTTAAAAATGGTTGACATTCTCCTGACCGATGTGATTAACATATCGACCTGAAATTTGGAGAGCATACTCAGAAAATATGTCTTTACGGAATGATGGATCGTTTTTTTCGATAGATACATTTTAGCATTTATTATTTATCTTTTTATGCGAAAAAAACGCGAAAATTCGATTTTTTTTCAAATTGCCGCCATTTTCCGAAATTTGTACTAAACGAAAAACCCATCCGTCATTCCATGACCAAAGGGTCACAGATTGATAATATGCTTTGAATTTGTGTTTCGGATCAACAAAGAGGGGGCAGTGATGTCAGCCGTTTACCTCCCGCGATTTGAGGACTTGTTTTCGCGGAGCTGCAACGGCCGCCATTTTGGTTTTTTTTTCAAAAAAAATTTGTTTAACGTTCTGTATATCATGAATAAAAGCAAGAAAAAAACCGCACTCAAAAAGCTTTACTCGTTTCCTTTAAAAAAAATAAAATGTAAACACCTGATATGTGGCACTCCAAGGACAAAGTCTCCCTTAATAAATATTTTATAATAATGTTTTTATTCATTTATATAACCCAAACAAACTTGAAACGCGTTTTTCTCGCAACAACGTTTTTCGACGGCTTGTTGATAAAATCTTCGAAACTACTGAACCGATCCTTATGAAATTTTCACCACATATTCTTTACAACTATAGGTATAGCGCATATCAAGGATTCTTTTTAATTTTGATATTTACTATTTAAAAAAAAAAACTGAAAAAACACGTTTTTTTTTTCGAAAAACGTCTGCCATTTTGTTATTTTTGCATGTAAAAAAAATCGTATGATATGCGCTATAGCCATTAACATACTGAATCTAAAACCGTTCAGTTTTTTTGTTTCGGATGATCCATCTCCGAGATTTCACCAACCTCGCAGACCTACCATTTTTCAGGACAGTTTTTTTAACTACTACACTGAAAAAAAAAAATTCGTTCATTCATCCAAAATTCAGTTGGTTTAACAAAATTGTATCTTTAAATACGTTCAACTTGATTTTTGATTGGCATAACAAAACAGTATAGTTGGGCAGTAACCAAAGATACATTTAAACAATCTGCTTATTTAGCATGTCTGAGCAACTGTTAGAACAACAAAATTTCGAGACAACAAAATGCATTTTGCACATTCAACGATTCTTTTTTCTCGGTGCATTGTCCTCTATAAATAGTGACTTGAATAAATAAAAAATTGTTTTTATGTATTTCGAAAGTGTGTTTGTTAAACGTGACAACTTTTATATCAATATCTATAATATAAACGTATCAAAAAATTCATGAAAATAGCCTTTTTAGCGTCTAAAGTAAGAAGATCCCTTAAGACCGTCGTTTAGTGTGATGGTTCGAAAAAATCAATGGGGATATTACAATATCTGTGGCCCCTAATTTGGACCACGTGGCCTTCGTTTTTCGACAAATTTTTTCATATAATCTTTGGGCACCTTATTAGGTTATATAATTTTTTCAAAATGATCGGTTTGGTACGCTAAAGTGAAAAAAAAAGAAACAGACTTTATTGATATATTTTAGTTATATATCTATATAACTAAAATATATCAATAAAGTGTGTTTCTTTTTTTTCCCTGTGGCGTACCAAACCGATCATTTTGAAAAAATTATATAATCTAATAAGGTGCCCAAAGATTATATGAAAAAATTTTCGCTATTGTAACCCAAGTGGATTATAGTAAGAAATAATAAAACAAGGAACATTATTTTTTTTTTCAAACCTTAATCTTTCGCAAGATGTTCTATAATTTTATTTCGTAATACGTTTGATCGGAACAAGTACCGAAAAAAAAATAAAATCGATCCACCGTACCGTTTCCGGAATTTTTTTTTTTCATATTTAAAAAAAATTCATTTTTGTAAAACCATTGCGTTGACGGGCTTGAAATTTTCAGATATTTTTTTTTTTTTTTTATACCTCAGAATATACTCCAAATTTCGCTGGAAAAAATGCGGGGGCAATTTTTCCCTATTTACCCGACTATGGCCTTTGGATACAATATTCATCGATAGTTTTTCTCGTTCGCCACTTAGGGGTTTTTCATTTGATTGAACCATTGCTTTTTTATGCAATGTGTATGCAATCCAAAATCGTCGGAAATTGCGAACGAAAAACTAATGTCAAATTAAATGGTCGCAATTCCGTCGAAAATGAAAATTAAAAAAAAATCGTACGTGGCGAACGAGAAAAACTATCGAAGAATATTGTATCGAAATTTGGACAAAATCGGACAAGCCGTTTTCGAGATACATCTTATACCGACTTTGAAAACTATATTTCGAGATCATCGCGTTTGAATTGCTTCCAGTCAACGAATTTATTTTTAAAAATTCCTAAACATACCTCAATGTACATATTTTCCAATTAAAAAAAAACCCCGGATTCAATCGAAACATTAGTTTTCGAGATAAAAATTCCCAAAGTTTACCTGTTTTTCTCGCCGTTTACTCAGGTACCTCCCCTTAATATACGTGTAACTTCGTTAATAATTAACATTTTTCAATCTGTAAAAACGTGTTCTTCATTTCTTGTTCGATAAACCACAACCCGAAATGTCCTACATCTGATGATTTTCAAAAAAAAAAAATTCAAAGTATGACGGCGTTTCTCTATCTTCACACTAGACGACGTCCTCAAAGCGTACAATTATCCTTTCCTCCAACGAACACAAAGTCCCATCACGTCCAAAGCGAATAAAAATTTTAAAAAAGCTGCATACACCGCATCTCCGTTCCACAGGCAGAGAAGCGTTTTTTTTAGCGCTGCATATTATTGACAGAAGCCTAAGTCCAGTTTTTGTACACCTTCGTTTTTGCGATCTTTCGTCCGAGGCTCGATAAAAAAAAACCTTACCTCGTTCCGACTGTTTTATTTTCTTTTATTTCATTAACCTTTTATCGCGAGTGTCCGCGACATTTGGTATGCAAATCAGGAGTAATAACCCAGCACACGAGGAAGTGGGGGGGGGGGAAAAAAAGGTGAAGAAGAAACGATGCCCGTGGGTATCGTCCGTGGGTGAGGTAATAAAATATACAAGGGGCAAGCAGGTAAGATGTGTAAATAAAGCTCAGAAGTGAGAGTTGCGTACGACGTTTTTAATTAAGGAATTAATTAATCATACATACTAAATAATAATAATAATAATAATAATAATAATAATTCTTATGTACACGCTGCGAAATTCGACATAACAAAGTGTACTCGTCCGTAGGTAATTAATGTGTTTGCTTTAAAAATGTGTGTTTCCGTTAACTTAACCAAAAGATAGTTTGGATGTGTAGCAGCCGCGAGAAGAGAGGACTCGGGATTGGGTAAAGACGTGGAACGATCGTACGAGAACCGGAAGTATCATTGGTTACGTACGATCGAGAGGTTTTCGCAGACCGGAAGACGATTCACAAGCGGTAACACTCTCGTTCATACACGAACGCCCTATCATCGTATCTCTCGTCAATTCGAATCTTCGGTTAAGTTTAAAGCGTAAAACATTATCGTACAGCCGTCGTCGTGACGCCTCTATTCCTATACACACGTCAATCACAATAATAGTTTCGTAAAAGTCTCATGCAATAATTGCCAAACGCTCGATCGTATCCTCAACGTAAATTGGAAAGAGAATTCCAACGATATCAATAATCGTTACAACATTAATAACAACACACGATTCGAGTATATAGTTTGGCGACGGCGCACTTTGGACGAAACGCTCAAACAAAAATGGTTGAATTGAAATATAAGACTAGACGCGATCCTGCGGGATTATGATTCGTAACCAACGAACGTAAAGGAAGAACAGTGGCGCTAATGTCGTACTTTAAACGTTGTCGTGTGTCGATTAATCTTCGGGGGGGGGGGGAGGGGGGGGCGTTCGCGGTGGGGAAAAGGTCCCGAGATGGGGGAGGAAAATAAATAAGAGTAGCGCGCACGCGATGGGTGCCGATGCTCCGTTTTGTTCGTTCGTTTGTTCTAAATTAGTGTAGAATGTGGTGGGAATTGTTGTTGTTGTTGGATTACCTGTGCCTCCATAGGAGCGGAAGTTTCGACCGGTGTTGCCTGCTGAGGCACGCTAGCCCCGTAAGCCACTCCGCGTATCGCCTGACCCGGAGTCACGGAACGGGCGATCCCCGTAGCTGTGGAGAAACGAGCGAGAAGAGATATCAGCATCGTTTCGTTGCAGCTGAGATAGCAAGGGGAGTAAAAGTCGGGGGTACGTACTGGGACCACTAACGGGCACGCTCGTGACCGTAGCCGTCGGTTGAACGACTTTACTGCTGACCATGGGTGTCCCCGTGCCCAAGACGGCTCCCTTGACTGTAAAAACGAACGAGATATTGAATCGATCGCAATGAGAAATTTTACGGATGCGGTTAGGGACTGGGGCATTCGGACAAAAAGATTTATTTTGTTCTCATAAATTGGCACATTGGAACATAATTTATTGGAAATTCATAAATGTTTACTCGTTTGGAGACAGTTTTTTTGTGATTGTAACTACGGCATTTATTCGGCGTCACTAAATATGTTTTTTTACGCGCCCAATTTTCATATCAATTAAAAGCCACATTTAGAATAGAACATTTGAATAAATATTTCCTCAAATCAAATAAATACTACTTCCCAATCACGAAAACCTTTTATTTCGCGATTATGATACTAATGCGCGCATGCGCACTTTGTCCTTCAAAGCGACGGGCCCGACGGCCTGCTGTCGGGCTTGGCAGATGAAGCTCACGCATACGCTTACCATGTAGCTTCTTCCTATGCCAATGCTTTTGGCACAAGTGTTAAGTGTTGCGTTTCGGAAGTGAGGAATGATTTAAGTGTAAGTAAGAATATAAAGTGAGCAAAAAACGTTCAAGTGAGAAAATAATGACGGACGAAATGACACAATTCCTCGAAAAAAAAAACCAGCTGGAGATTAGGGGCTGTCCATAAATTACGTAACGCACAAATTCCTAATATTTGACACCCCCCCCCCCCCCCCCCGCCCACGTAACGGGACCGTAACGCTTGGCCAGAACCCCCCTCCCTATTCCGTTACGTAACGGGTTTTTTGTCGTCAATAATTGCGATTTTTTTCATAGACACAACTAATTATGAAAGGATAGGGTTTATATTCACTTTATGAAGTATATATTCATCTAGTTTTATACCAATTTTTATGATAAAATCTTGAAAATTAACCGAAATAGAGGCCTTGATTTGACGACGAAAAAAAAAAATTCTCTTCATTGTCCCATCGATATCTTTATGAAAGGTTATCTGTAAATTGAAAGTCAACAATTTATCGATATCTATACAACTGTAGATATCGTCATGTGTAGCCGTTTTTTTTTTAAAAATGCCGACAGTTTGAACATTTTTTTCTATTTTCAAGGCCTTTTTTCTGTATTCAAGCAGCCTTTAAAAATAGTAATTATAAAATGTTAAAAATGCAGATACGTACAGCCTTAGTCACTGCGATTACAAAAATGTTTTTTAAAAAATTGAAAATCGGTGATAAGTCTTTAAGTATTTGCTCGGACAAGGTCGAAAAAACTAGTTCCGAGGAAAACGCGTTCAAAGTTTTCGTTCCGTGTTTCTTGATACAAAGTTACGATTTTTTCTAGAATATTGATACTTACATTGAAGTATCTAGTCGCGGGCGATATTTCGGTTCTTCATTTTCATGATAGTTCACAAAATAATAAGAGCCTGTACTTTATCTATTGTAAATAATGCCACACCTGTAGGAACTGAGGCCACTAACCGGTCGCGCTAACTTTTCTCACTAAAGTGACTATAACTCCGTCAATTTTCGGACTTGTGAATAAAAATGTGGCCAACATATTTTTCAATACATGTACTTTCAAGAATGGTAAAGAAAAAAATGTCCTTCAAATTTTGCTTGGGGGATGTGGGAAAGCTACTGTGCAAGTTCTGCACAGTGATTTTCTCCCTCAATTGACATTGCATATAGAAAGCTGTGAGCTGTCCATGGTGAAATTGCACTCGAGGTTTAAATAAATAACTTGAACATGCAGAAATTTTGCTATTTCTGGCAGTTTTAAAATCGTGACGTAACGCAAACCTTGCCCCAGTGTACGTAGACCTTAACGCCTGGCCGACCCCTAATTGCGTTACGTAATTTATAGACGGCCCCTTATGAAGAATCCTATTAGATGTTAAGGGCAGATATACACCTAGACGGTCGAGGTCGAGGATTTAGAAGCCATGAACATTCCGTCGACCATAAAAAAACCTACACTATGGGCTTGGTATCGATGATTCCATGTAAGTTGACAAATTTCATGATTTATTCATTCCCAAATTTGTAAACGCATTTTTTCAAAACCACGTTTTTCAAATCGGTACCCAAAATTTCTCGAAAACCAATGAACCGATTGCCTTGAGGTTTTTTGTGTTTATTCTATACACCATTATCTAGTACTTGTCATAGGATTTTTTTTCCGTTACTTAGTTTTTGTTTTATAGGCAAAATAATAACTAATTTTTGGCCCAAAAATCACTATTTATGTTCAAACGTCCGCCATTTTGTCATAAATCGATATTTTCAAAATCGGCTATGACAAGTACTAGATTATAGTATCTAATTTAATAATCTTTTTGGTTTTTTTTCAGATGATTTTTGAAGAAACGCCAGTGGGTACCGTATACGCAATTTTTTTTTACGACGCTCCAAGGATCATACAATATCCTTGTATATTTTTGATATTTTTAAATAAAGAAAATTAAACATATTTTTGATTGTATATACTTTTAGATAATTAAAACCCCAATCCGAAATTTCAAATAGTTTTCCTTGAAAAAAATCACAAAAATGACCTTTCTTTCCGGCTCCTAGGTGTATATCTCCCCTTAAGAAAAAAACTCTATTTGTCGGATATAAAACACCTATTTCTCCTAACATATTTATCTTATTACATGTTAAGAATTTTTTTTAGTAAATCTTAAACATAAACTTTAATAAAAAAAAATGTCTTAGCTGTTAATAAAATCGTAGTAGGCCGGTATACGAATAAGAAACCATATTCGCCGGGAGACAAACTTCTTTGTCCTTAATAAATCTTTTTTCTGAGTGTGCGAGGTGGAGAAAGTTTTGATGGTCTTACTTGTACCCTGAGCACCGGCCGGTCTCAAGGTAGGCATAGCGATCAGATTGGCCGGTTTGGCAGGTGGCGGAGGCGGCGTCGCACCGACGGCACGTGCGACGACTCCTCGAATCGCTCCCGATGCCTTCCACGACTCCATTTCCGCCTTGAGTCTCTCCAATTCGCTCTCCAATTCTTTGCCACGTTTTTCCTCTTTGGCGAGTGCCTGCCTGTACTGTTGTCTCTCAATGTCAAATTGCGCGAGTTGTTTCTCCAATTCGGCCTCCATCTGCAACGACTTCTTGCTCTCCTCCTCCAGTCCCTCGGCCATCGAGTCTATTCTGACCTTTTCCTCGCTCAATATCTGGGCGAGATCCTCCGAACGTTTGCGCTCCTCGATGTACTTCATTATGATCTTCTTACGCTCGGCCAACAACAGAAGAACGATTTGCTTCTTTTGATTCTTTTCCTCCTCGAGAGCCTCGTTCTCCTTCTTGAGCTCGAGCTCGAGATGCTTCTTCTCCTGCCTCTCGAGCTCGAGCTCCTTCTTCAAGCGCGTTCTCTCCTTCTCAAGACCGTACGTTATGTCGTCACCCTGGGCCGTGTCGTGCTCGTGCTTTCGCTTCTCCTCCTCAAGCTCCTTGATCACCTGGAAACGCCGCGGATGATTTTTTTCCCTGGGTTTTGTTCTCGTGATTTGGAAAACATTGCGAGGGAGACGAGTGCACTCACCGATCTGTGTCTTATCTCGGCGTCCTTGAGAACCTTCGCCATCCTGCATTGCGTACGTCGTTGCTGCGTTACGAGAGCCTCCAGACTCGCCACTTGCTGGTCAACCTGATTCCCGTCGGAATCCATCATCGAACCTCCGACTATCGCGACGTCCCGCATCAGAGCCACGTGCGGGTCCGACGTGCCACTCCGATAACGCGAGCTCAACAGATTCTTCATCTTCTCCGACTGAAAATCACGAGGGTTGAACGCATTGGTACTCGAAAGGAGAGACGTCACACGGATATCACGTTTTGTATGGAAATTGGTCAATTTCCGGTACGATCGACATTGCGGAATTGAAAGGTTCCGACGATGTTGAAGTTTACATCGTTGGAACGCAACGAAACTAAATTCTTTTTTATTGATAAAATTCCTTTTTGGCCGATTTGGGATATGAAATTCAATTGAACGGTTTTACGTATTTACGACCTCAAGTTAAAGATAAACATTTTGAATAATGATAAAAATTAGAATATAACAACAAAAAATCGTTGCATTCCAACTATGCAAACTTCAACGTCATTAGTTTGAACGCAGCGGAAGTTAATTCTTTTCTTCTATCGTTCACTTTTTTTTTCGACTCTTTAGGGTACAAAGATCGCTCGAATGGTTTTTATTATCTTCATCGAAGATGTAGATAAGGCGGTCATCCCATATGACAGGTCCGAAAAATCGCAATTTCTCTTTGCAAAAATGTGTGCGTGTTATATAGCAGGTGAGTCATTTTCTTTGTGTACATTGTACGTGAACTTGTAAACGCGTATAGCTGCCATAGCTTTTTTTTAAGGGGTTAGGCCACAGTAACAGATCTAGAATCATGTGCGAATTTAACCATTTTTTTTCGTATGAAGAAGTGATTCACTCATAACATTAATTACACATCTATTTAGTATGAATATCAAGCTGTTAGATAATATATATTTTTTTCCGATGTACAAAATGGCCGACTACTCGAAACTTCTCGAAACAGCTTTTTTCCAATTGGCGTGACAAATAACTTCAACAATATGTACTCGATTTACTTCAAATTTAAAAGTTATGTTCCTAATTGCATTCCGCAGAGAAGTACGTACGGAATTTCTGATTAATCGGAAACTTCTCATTTTATGAGCAGTTTATGAGCAGTTATAACGAAATTTTTCACTGAAAATTCATTTCTTAAGTTCAAATACCGGCAACTTTTGAATAAAATATTTTTTTAATTCCGTACGTACTTCTCTAAGTATTCTAATGTAGATTGACGAGAATTTTTGTTTTTTGTTCTAGGTAAAAAAATTGTGGGTGCTAAATGCCACGCCGTGGAGCGCCTTAAAAAAAAGATAACAAAAGAGAATATTAGAAGTCGGCGATTTTGTACATCGAAAAAAGAAAATATATATTTACCAACAGCTTGATATTCATACTAAATAGATGTGTAATTTTGTGAGTCAATCACTTTTTCATACGAAAAAAATTTGTTAAATTCGTCAAGCTGACAAAATCGAAAAAAGATCACGAAACTTGGAACTTCACTGTCAAAATCGTGCCAAAAATTTAATTTTAGATATTTTTACTTTACTCCAGTTCCGGCGATAGTCTCAGGACTACAAATTAAAATACCATTTGATTATTTTATTTCCGATGAGCAAAACCTCCAGAATCATGGCAGCCGTGGACCAACTTTTCTTACACATGAGTACCTTCCGAACGGTGTAAAGTCGATTCAACTCGTTATTATCGTTTGATATAATTCCGAGGGACTGTAAAAATGTTAATAAATGTGTGGTAAAAATTCAAAGATAGCGTGTTGGATGGTACATAAAAAAAAAATTACCAAACAAAGCGCAAAATAATAGCTGTCACATGGGATGTGTCCCTTAATCTGTACAAAAACTACAGAGCACGATGATCAAAGATATGTAAGAAATAGAAAGGAACTTTCATCGCGCTCCACCTAAGCGAACTTCAACGCCATGCGTTTGGGCTTTTTGTCATTTTGAAAGCTCTCGACCCCTCACCTTTAGCGCAGCTATGACGATGTCCCTCGCCTGAAGTTCGCCCTCCAGATATCCCAACAGTTTGAGCAAATCCGTTTTGCTCAACTCCATCTTTGGATTGCGCTGAGTATAAAAAAGAAACCAATAAGATAAATTGCCTCCCAGACGCGTTCCAAGTCTAAAGTCCCCGGTGCTTGATTCCGAAGAACGTGAGAATTTCCGTCATCCCGTGCCAACTAACCTTGAGCGTGTTGGAGGAGCTTTTGTCCAGAGGTTCAAAGTTGTTGGACTTTTGCTGCTGCTGATTTTGTTGAATATTTTGGAAATTTGGAGATTGGGTAACTTTGGCGGCGGCTTGTTGGGTATTGGCGACGACGACGACGGCGGCCGGCTGTACCGGGCTCGCCGGAGCTTGGGTATTCGTCAAGCTCTGGCTCTGCGATGCCATTTCGATCTCTGCGGGACTCTCGTGACGTCGTCGCTTGCGACTTTTCTCGGCTGATACGGCGAGCGAAATTTTGCCGCCGCTACGAGCCAACGACGACAAAAATACAGCTGGTAATTTTCGCGCTGACGAGGTGGACTTGCCGGGCTCGGTTATCGCGGGATACGTTGTGAGATTGACCGTTCCTCGGGCACTCCTCCATCACCTCTGCGGCTACACGAGGGCTGTGAATTTCTTTGCCGCGCGCGCGATTCTACTCGTCAACAGCGGGACGATAATTTCACGTCGTGAAAGCCGCGTCGACGGCGACGAGCATCGCAACATTTCGACATGTTTGTCCGAGGTAACGGAGAAAGAGGAAGATAAAAACTACGAGACGAACGTCATGCGTTTGCGAGAGAAAAAACCGATCAATTCGTATTCTCTACGGGAGCTTTTGTGGTAGAGGCTAAAAACTCGGACGAGTTTTCCGCCGATGCTCGACGTACGAACGTGTCGCTGTGTGTACCGCTGGGGACTCGGCGAAGCGAGACAGACGAACGATTCCTCCTTCGATTTTCACATTGTCGGGATTCGCCTTGAAATACGGCCGAAATAAAGAAAAAATGAGAGACGTACGGCGGAGCGAGAGAGAGAGAGACGGAGAATGAGGTAGAACGCGAATCAGGCGGATGGCACAAAGCGCGTTTGCCTTGTCCGCCACACACTGCAAACGTCCTCCAGGCCAGTTGTATATACTTTACACATGTATATTCCTCCCTCGTACACTTTGTGTGTAGTATCACTGAACTCACCCACGCACCACGACGAACGCTTTAACCACTCATAACCCCCACCCCATCCCCCCGCCACTGTAGACGAGTGAAATTCTTTCGTTACCTTCTCCCTCCACTGACTCGCCAGAAGCGAACTCTCCGTGACTTTTCCTTCTCCTCCCGCGCTCTGGGGGACGAGAAAAAATAATCGCAACCCCTCCCCGGCCGAAGCTTTTTTTTTCTTACGTGTACGCGCAAGCCTGAAACGAGAGACACGCGTGCGGATTAATCGCGACACGTTATAATGCGCTTATGAGACGCGAGGACCCTTTTTTTCTCGTTTGAATAGTCAATTATGTTCATTCTAGGTGAGCTGCGAGGATCGCCTCGCTTCAACGCCTGACCGGCTCTCGACGCGTACGCAGACTTTGCGGAGAAAACGTACAGAAATATGTATAGATATACGCGCGTCAGAACGCCCCACAGTGGTTCCAAACGCCGAAAAGCTGGCCAAAAATCGAAATCATCGAAAAAACGGATGGTGGTGGGTACATATAGGTTTGGGGGTCGCTGAATCCGAATCTGATGTTAGTTTTTCGAAAAAAATGAGTCAAAAAGTCAAAAACAATATGGCGGACCAAACAAAAATTTATATCAACTTTAAACAATAAAAAATGATGTTATAAGGAGTTTTTGAGGTCGCTAAATCGAAATTTGACATGAGTTTCATAAAAAAATGCAAAACAAAGTCAAAAACAAGATGGCGGACCAAAAAAAAAATGATTATAATTCTAAATGATAAAACCTGTTGATTAAGGGATTTTCGACGTCGCTGAATCAGAATTTGACATCAGTTTTTCAAAAAAATGGCAATGAAAGTGAAAAACAAAGATGGCGGATCAGTTGTGTGTAATAAAAAATGAAACGACATGTCAATCAGAGATGAAATTTTTTATTAATGGTGTACAAACTTCTTATAAGTTAATCTTATTTAGTACTCATCATCATCGGAATGAAATGATTCATCAGAGCTACTATCACACACTACCCCACTAAAGGGTTGAGGATCAACGTGCTCAGAAACAATCAATTCTCTCGCTTCAAGATCCAGTGATCTCAGAGGTTTACATGGTAGTTTGCGGACACTCGATATCAACGGATCTGAAGCAACCAAAAGTCGTAAAAAAACATCTTGCATGTTTTCGGTGCGACTGGTTTTTCGAGCGAAATTCATGCGGTATTGTTTTATAAATTTGTTGCACGACTCTTGAGCTTCTTCAGACATTTGTCCGATTGGTAGCAACGATGACTAAATTATTTTTGCACCGTGAATTAAGAATTTGTGCACAGTTCTTGGCATGTAAAACCAAGGATACAACTCTACGAACAAACGAGCTGTTCCCAGCGCATACTCTTCAAACTTTGGAATGTTAATTTTGAATCCAGAACCCAGTGCTTGCAAAATTACGTGAAACCGTTTTAACAAATTTTCGTTGATACCCGTGATCGCGGCACTGACTTTTGCATTTTCAAAGAAACGACGAGCTATGTTTCCATCATTTGAACTTCCAAATCCCTGTTTTGGTTGATCTATCAATAGTCCTAACTGTTGACGAAACCCTTTCTGAATGTTTTCTTTTCGTTTCTTAAGAGCTTCTTTTTCTTCTTCAGAACCGCGTTTTGTCCATTTTTTGATGTCTAACTTATACGAAATGTGCAGAAGACATTCAAAAAAACGAATTTTCGCATGCAAAACAGAGATTCCAAACTTCAAATGATCATCGTTGATCGGCTTCCTCAAAACGAGATCTAAATCGTTAAACTGTTTAGAAGTACAATTGCAAAGATAGCACCTCATGGCTGATGCTGTGTTTGTCAGTGAGTTACATACTTTTCCATCGATCATAGTCATTGACAATTTAAAAGATACACTGACTTCCTTACCGTCAACAATAGTTTCATAAGAATCTAGATTTTTCTCCTGCTCCTCTATTTTGGCAACTTCAGCTTTAGTTGATGCAACAGTTTCACGCATGAATGCAACTTTGATTGGCCGACAAAATCGAGGAGAAGAAAGGCGAGGATTTTTCCAGATAATTGTTTCTTTTTCAACTGAATCATTGACGGAAATCAGGCGAAGCGGAACAAGTGAAATAAAAAAAATATTGGAGTCTGTCATAACACCGTCATTGTCATTATCGAATCTTTGTTTAAAAGTACTCTGATCGGAAGTTCCGTCACATCCCCATTTACAAATTAATTGCATGTTACTAACATCATCAGCACTCAGGTTTTGAATCACTTCATTTTGAACTGCTAGTATTCGCTTTACAGTGAGATCTAATAACGCTTGCAATTTGATCTCACTGTAAGTTTCAGTTCAGATTGTGTATTCGGTTGTAGGAGGATAACATTCTTTTTTTGCTACAAGGATTTGTTTATGAGACGGATACAATTTACAATTTTTCCGTATACTTGAAGCCCTAAGATTGTTGTATGCAGCTTTGGCAATTTTGTTTTCAATGAGAAGTGATAAAGCTTCTTCTTTCGTGTAAGGTGTTTCACGTACTTTTGCAAGAGACGATCTGTACTTTGAAGCAGTTGCCGGCTCACCTATGTCCTTGACGATTTTGGCCGCATCTATTTGACCGCTAGCTCGGAGACTCATTTGCGTGGCATACGCTAGTTCATTAGGAGTAAACTGGTCTCGTAACGCTTGTGTTCGTCTCCGCTTAGTCCGGTAGCTCGATTCTTCAAACGATGACAAAGGGCGCCCTCGTACTCGTGAACTCGTTGGTGGAAACGCGTCTTTTGATGAGTCAGAGGACGGTACCGGCGCAGGCTCAGCAGGCGCAGGGGCAGAAGGTGCGGGCTCAGCAGGTAATGCCTCGGTGAATTGGAAGTTTTCGTCTAACCAAGATTGATTCTCTTCCATGAATCTGTCGAGTGTCCTGTTGCATGCTTCCCATTTTGTTCTCATTTTATAAAATAATTTTCTCAACGACGCTTTACATTCGTTAGAAAATAAAAACGTCCGTTCGTTTTGACTAGTCAAATGTTCTTCTAAAAGATGTATAAGAATATTATTGTCCTTTTTGAGATGTCCTTTTAAGAGATCGAAAATGTTTTTCTTTGTAAAAGACATTTTTTGGGTTGAAAAAAACAAAAAAAATTTTTGTTAAAAATCATATTAACAATTGATTTGTAATCAAAAATAATATAAACAATATCGTTTTTATTGATACAGAAACATTTAATCAACTTGAAAAAAAAATTTAATTAAGTTTTTTGAAAAAAATAATTTATTGTTTATAACAAATTCACTGTTTATAATGTCAAAATCATTGGTAGTATGTATCCTCAACATTAAATAACTTAAACAATTTTTTTTGACGATATTGGGCTTCATATAACGTAAAAATCATATTTTTAGCCATTTTTTTAAGTAAATTTTCAAATTGCATTTTCTCAATTTCGGGCAAATTCGGGCCAAAGTTATTGGCGTCATAATTTAGTGCTATGATGCCCTTACCATATGCAATTAATTTCAGCCCGGGATCTAGCGGGACTTTCGAGAAAATGAGAAAGTAAAAGTGGCATAAAAATGACGAAATTTTGTGATTTACAAACAATAATATATAAACAATGTACAGGCACTTAAAATTTCAAACAAAACGTATTTTACCAACCTCAGTTATCCCTCTCTTCGAAACAATTCACTTCACCATGAATAATTAACCCTAACTTGTCTAAATTAAATGTTTAAGTCAGAAAACACGTGACATTCACGAAATTTAACCTTAACTTCACGACGCCACGCTGCCAACAAGTGTGTATTATTGGCATTGGTAATGCTGCGTTCTTAAAGTACAGGTACCAACCTAACATATGGCACACAAAAAAGTCCTATATTTAGTAACGCGATTTTCCCTATTTTTGGCCAGCTTTTCGGCGTTTGGAACCACTGTGCGCCCGCCAATTTCAAGTATTTTTCGTTTTACGAAATCGCACGCTTTGATCGCACAAATTCGCGTCTCAATCGCTTTTATCGAGTATTTCGAAATTTTCCAACTCGCATGCCGAGGGGATTTTTCTTTTCTTCAATCGCGCCGGGAATTTTTTATCGGGCGATTTAAAAATTATCGAGAGGAGAACGCGAGTGGTTGGAGTCGTCGACGCGTGGCGCCGCTATCGCACGGTTCACGGTGACTAGCAATTCGGAGTCGGCGGGCATCCTAACCTCCGAAAGCTTGACGGTTCGCAACGGCATACCCGATCACTATCCAAATACACTCGTTGTTTGGATCTCGGTTTTGAGATAAAGATTCGATAGTAACGTCAAGATGCCCGAAAGTACGAAGGTTGAGGCAAAACCGAGCAAAGAGACGACGAAAAATGGAAAGGAAGAAGAGAAGAACGATCTGGTAAGCTTCAATTGGTGGATCGCCGCCACTATGATTTCTCGAATCAAGCGCCGAGTACACTCTCCTTGTCGCGATGCTCCTATTTTTTTGTTTGACACTTATCCGTCGCTCGTTTGTTTTTCGTGATTCGCTACTATCCGCCGAGTATCTTTTCCCCAACGTGTATTTCGTTATTACGGGACAATGAGATCGCAATCGCTCGCGCAGGTCGCTGCGGATCCTCTCGATCGGATCGTTACCCAGGACGTCCTGCCTCCTTCCAAAGTCTCGTATTTTTCCCTATATTTATCACAGCGACACGGTCAAGGCCATCAATATCAATAAACATATTCATGCGTTAATGGTGTGGAGCAACTTTTGAATGACGAACAAAAATGGACGTCCGCCATTCGTAGAGTCACGAAAAATAAACGTTGAAAGATTTTGACATTAAAGGAACGGTAGAATGTAGAGACGAGTAACGACGCGTTAACTTTCAGTCGGAGGAGGACAAGCTTCTCCAGGAGGAATTAGGAAACTTGGTGGAGCGTCTTCAGAGCGGCAGTACCAAGCAGCACTTCACGGCCCTGGAGGCGCTCTCGTCGCAAATCCGAGCGTCCACGACTTCCATGACGAGCGTGCCGAAGCCTCTGAAATTCATGAGGCCCCACTACGACACGATGAAGAAGGTTTACGAGGCGCTGCGCGATACCAAGGCCAGGGAACTCTGCTCCGACATAATATCCATACTGGCGATGACGATGGGCGAGGGTAGGGAGTGTCTGAAGTACAGATTGACAGGATCCGCGCTGGAATTGGGCGAATGGGGTCACGAGTACGTGAGGCACTTGTCGGGCGAATTAGCCGGCGAGTGGGACGAGACGACGGGCGAGGATACCGAGGCGATGAACAAAAAATTGATCGGTCTGGTGCACGAGATCGTTCCTTACAACATGGCGCACAACGCGGAGACGGAGGCTTGCGACTTGCTCATGGAGATCGAGCGATTGGATCTTCTGGAGCAGTACGTGGACGAGAGCGCATATCAGAGGGTCTGCCTCTATCTGACGAGTTGCGTGCCTTACGTCGCCGATCCCGAGAACCGTACGCTCCTTCACGAAGCCTCCAAACTCTACAAAAAATTCAATCAGTATCCCCAGGCTCTGAGACTTGCGATGCAGCTCAACGATTTGCCCCTCATAGAAAAACTCTTTCTTAACTGCAAGGACTTGTAAGTACTTCATTTTTAGGAGCTTCCATTTAACTTGATTCGTTCGTGTGTCTTTTCGGTTCAAAATTTGTAATCCATTATTCAAGCACTTGCCGGCTCTGATTGAGCTGAAATTTGGCATACCTATGTAACTTCGGTGACAGCGAAATTATATGGTACCATGGAGATGGTGCGTCATGATGGAGGTGGGATGTGGGCAATGCACCTCCTCAAGGGGAAATATACACCTAGGAGCTGGAAAAAAAGGTCATTTTTGTGAATTTTTTCAAGGAAAACTATTTGAAATTTCGGATTGGGGTTTTAATTATCTAAAAGTATATACATTCAAAAATATGTTTGATTTTCTTTGTTCAAAAATATCAAAAATATACAAGGATATTGTATGATCCACGGAGCGTCGTAAAAAAATCTGCGTATACGGTACCCACTGGCGTTTCTTCAAAAATCATCTGAAAAAAAAAACCAAAAAGATTATTAAATTAGATACTATAATCTAATACTTGTCATAGCCGATTTTGAAAATATCGATTAATGAGAAAATGGCGGACGTTTGAACATAAATAGTGATTTTTGAGCCACAAATTAGTTATTATTTTGCCTATAAAACAAAAACTAAGTAACGGAAAATAAATCCTATGACAAGTACTAGATAATGGTGTATAGAATAACCACAAAAAACCTCAAGGCAATCGGTTCATTGGTTTTCGAGAAATTTTGGGTACCGATTTGAAAAACGTGGTTTTGAGAAAATCGCGTTTGAAAAATTTGGGAATGATTAAATCGTGAAATTTGTCAACTTACATGGAATCGTCGATACCAGGCCCATAGTGTAGGTCTTCTACGGTCGACGGAATGTTTATAGCTTCTGAATCCTCGACCTCGACCATCTAGGTGTATATCCGTCCTTAAGGCCTTAGGCCACAGTAACGGGTATAAAATCATGTGCAAATTCAACAATTTTTTTTCGTATGAAAAAGTAATTTACTCATAAAATTAATTACGCATCTATTTAGTATGAACATCAAGCTGTTGGAAAAAATATATTTCTTTTTTCGGTGTACAAAATGGCCGACTACTAATATTTTCTTTTATTGTCTTTTTTTAGGAGCTCCGCGGCGTGACATTTAGCATCCATGATTTTTTACCTAGAACAAAAAACAAAAATTCTCGTCAATCTACATTAGAATACCTAGAGAAGTACGTACGGAATTTAAAAAATATTGTTTTATTCAAAAGTTGTAGGTATTTGAACTTAAGAAATGAATTTTTAGTGAAAAATTTCGTTATAACTGCTCATAAACTGCTCATAAAATGAAAAGTTTTCGATTAATCAGAAATTCCGTTCGTACTTCTCTGCGAAATGCAATTAGGAACATAACTCTTAAATTTAAAGTAAATCGAGTGAAAATTGTTAAAGTTATTTGTCACGTTAATTGGAAAAAAGCTGTTCGAGAAATTTCGAGAAGTCGGCCATTTTGTACATCGAAAAGAAATATATATTTTCTAACAGCTTGATATTCATACTAAATAGATGCGTAATTAATTTTATAAGTGGATTCCTTTTTCATACGAAAAAAAATTGTTAAATTCGCACATGATTTTACACCCGTTACTGTGGCCTAAGGCCTTAATAGCATATACTAGAAGGGTCGAGTTTCTGCTCATTTATTTCGTTATCATGAGCACAATTCATTACACACGATGACCAAAGTCTGATAATGGAGGTGGGAGGTGGACACTGGAGCTTCATAATGACATATGTTAGGACCGTCGAGTTTGTTTGGGTTTGTTTTGTTATTATGAGCACTTTGCATTACACATGATAACGAGAGTTTCATGATGGAGGTGGCAGGTGGGAACTGAAATTTCCTAATGGCAAATGGTAAGACAATCGAGTTTGGGCTCATTAACTTTGTTGAGTTGAGCACTATTTATAATTACACTATTATAAAGTTTCTCGCGAAACCTTTGTAACCTGAGGCAAGGTTTTTGATTATGCTGATGTCTGAATGGCATGGGGGTCTGGCATGGCAAATAAATAAACAAATTCTAATGCTAAAAAATATTAAATGAAATAAACGTAAAAAATCTTTTTAAATGCAAGCTTTTATTTATCAATTATTGAACTAAAAAGTAAAAAATAATATGTAGTGTACGAAGTTAAATAGTAAAGCTACAGAAGAACCCCATCCTTGGTCACTGATCAAAGGCGCAGGCGGTACATACTTAATAAAACTTGGAAAAACATAGAACTTAACATTTTTTAAATATTTTCTTAAGAGCTTGAGGTGTGAAACGTCATTACACTTGAAATAAAGCCTCAAGCATTTAAGGAAATATTTAAATTTTCGAAAAGTTCTATGTTCATGTAAGTTTTAAGTATGTACTGCCTGCGCCTTTGATAAGTGACCAAAAATGGGGTTCTTCCGTAGCTTCATTATTTGACTTTATACCCTAAATATTATTTTTTACTTTTTCGTTCAATAGTCCATAAATAAAAGTTTGTTTTTAAACATTTTTTACGTTTATTTTTTCACCATTAATTTCTGCATTTTCTTAATGTTGTCTTCCATAATCATTGCAGATCGGTACAAAAGCAATTGGCGTTCATGCTCGGCCGTCAGCAGATATTCCTCGAGTTGCCCGAGTCGACGCTCGAGTACGACGACCTCATCGAGATTATGTCGAACTCCCATTTGAACAATCATTTTCTGAATCTTGCTCGCGAGCTCGACATAATGGAGCCAAAAACGCCCGAGGACGTGTACAAGTCGCATTTGGAAAATTCGCGTCCACCGTTCGGCGGTGGTCAGCTCGACTCGGCGAGGCAAAATCTCGCGGCGAGTTTCGTAAACGGTTTCGTGAATGCGGCCTTCGGTCACGACAAGTTGCTGATCGAGGACGGCAACAAGTGGCTCTACAAGAACAAGGAGCACGGAATGTTGAGCGCCACCGCGTCGCTGGGTCTCGTTTTGCTCTGGGACGTGGACGGTGGTCTGACGCCAATCGACAAGTATCTTTACTCGTCCGAGGATTACATCAAGTCGGGTGCGCTCTTGGCGTGCGGTATCGTCAATTGCGGCGTTAGAAACGAGTGCGATCCGGCGCTGGCCCTGCTCTCGGATTACGTGCTGCACAGTAGCAACACGATGAGGATCGGTGCGATCGTGGGCCTCGGCCTGGCTTACGCAGGCTCGAATCGCGAGGCCGTGCTCAGCCTGCTGGCGCCTGTTCTCACCGATCCGAAATCCAGCTGGGAAGTCATAGGGGTGGCTGGTCTCGCCCTCGGCATGGTCGCCGTTGGTTCCTGCAACGCCTACGTCACGACCACCATCATTCACACGCTCATGGAAAAAACGGAGAACGACCTGAAGGACACGTACGCGAGATTTTTGCCGCTCGGCCTCGGTCTCTGTTTCCTCGGAAAGCAGGAAGCGGCCGAGGCGATTATCGCCGCCCTCGAGGTCGTACCCGAACCCTTCAAGTCCATGTCGACCACTCTTGTGGAGGTTTGCGCTTACGCCGGTACCGGCAATGTCCTCAAGATTCAGCATCTTTTGCACATCTGCTCGGAGCATCACGAGCCCGCTAACGAGAAGGACGACAAGGCCGAGCGCAAGGACAAGGACAAGGAGAAGAAGGAGGAGAAAAAGGAGGAGAAGAAGGACGAGAAGGAGAAGGATCTGAGCTCGCGTCAAGCCATTGCCGTGCTCGGTATCGCGCTCATATCGATGGGCGAGGAAATCGGCGCCGAAATGGCCTACAGAACTTTCGGACATTTGCTTCGTTATTGCGAACCCGTGATACGTCGCTCCGTTCCACTCGCACTAGGCCTCATATCCGTATCAAATCCGAAACTCAATATTCTCGATACGCTTTCGAAATTCTCGCACGACAGCGATCCGGAGGTTGCTCACAACGCGATATTCGCTATGGGACTCGTGGGCGCGGGCACGAACAACGCGCGGCTAGCCGCCATGCTGAGACAGCTGGCGCAATTCCACGCCAAAGATCCCAACAACTTGTTCATGGTACGAATCGCTCAGGGCTTGACCCACCTGGGCAAAGGCACGCTCACCCTGTCGCCATATCACAGCGATAGACAGTTGCTCAGCCCGGTTGCCCTCGCTGGACTCTTGGCTACCCTCGTCGGCTGCCTCGACGTCAAGCACAGTAAGTACTATCGTCTCACCGTTAGGAGGGCCGTGAACGATCAATTGTATTGCACAATACAGTCCGACCTCCGAATAAGAAACCCCGCAATAAGAAACTTTCCCCAGTTTCTCACTCGAGCGCTCCCCCCACTCCGACTCGAACTCCGAGCGCGAGAATTTTGTGCGCGGAACCTCTGGTCTGGTATGCAAAAAACATTGTTAATTTAATAAAATAAGTTAAGTTTTAGTGAGTCATGGTTCACAAAAATATTGTTAGTTAACTTTGACACTTCATTTTGAAAAAAAAATGTACTACAGTACCCTTGGCAAGTTGTTTCAAAAGATGGCGCATTTAATCAAGATTTCAAAATGGTGCAACACTTGCCACTTTTCTTGCCATTAAAAATTTTATTTCTTATTTTTTTCAAATTGAGCTCATTTTGAACAACTCAACATTAGGAATTTTTGTTACTAAAATTTGTTATTTTTTGTTTCTGGTCTGAAATAAAATTATTATTTTTAGTAAAGAGGTAATTGACTCAGTTAATAACCAATTTTTATTGTAAAAAACATGTGTTTTTTACAATAAAAATTGGTTATTAACTGACTCAGTTATTAAAAATTGGTTATTAACTGGTAATTGAGTCAGTTAATAACCAATTTTTATTGTAAAAAACATGTGTTTTTTACAATAAAAATTGTTATTTTTATTGTTTACATTTAAATTATTATTTTTAGTAAAGAGGTAATTGAGTCAGTTAATAACCAATTTTTATTGTAAAAAACATGTGTTTTTTACAATAAAAATTGGTTATTAACTGACTCAATTACCTCTTTACTAAAAATAATAATTTTATTTCAGACCAGAAACAAAAAATAACAAATTTTAGTAACAAAAATTCCTAATGTTGAGTTGTTCAAAATGAGCTCAATTTGAAAAAAATAAGAAATAAAATGTTTAATGGCAAGAAAAGTGACAAGTGTTGCACCATTTTGAAATCTTGATTAAATGCGCCATCTTTTGAAACAACTTGCCAAGGGTAGTGTAGTACATTTTTTTTTTCAAAATGAAGTGTCAAAGTTAACTAACAATATTTTTGTGAACCATGACTCACTAAAACTTAACTTATTTTATTAAATTAACAATGTTTTTTGCATTAATTTGTAGTTGCGATTAATAGCATCGTTAATGAAGATCACGAAATTAAAAAAATCACAGCGAAATTGTGACATTGGTAATCACAGGACTTGAAAATGCGACCAAGGGTGTCGAATTTCAACTTTTTTTTTTGAATGTCTATTATCGCTGAACTGAGTGATATGGATTTTTTTTTTTTTTTTCCCAGAACTGGTATAACTTGGCCTTTCATCCGGTCTCAGATTATCGTTGACTTTTGGGACACCCTGTATAAATAGGATAAAACAATATGGACATAAAGCTCTTTGTCTAAATTATCACCTTGTGGCGCAGATTCTGTAATATTTTCTTCGACTTGTATACTACAGTCTGATCTCTTACGCTTCTTTACAGTTTCGGCCATTCTATGACAGTTAATAGTAATTCAGATACAGTAGTACACAATAATATTTAATAGTCTGTATATTAACGTGAAACAAAAATTCGCTAAATAAATGTCCACGCGCAGTCGAAAACGTTTTTGCATGGGTGATGTGAATAGTGAGTTGCAACTCGTTCGAGCGAGTTTCTTGTTGAGAGGATCGCATGCGAAAAAGAGTGAGAGAGACAGACAGAGGTAGTGAGCGCGGAGCGCGCGCCTGGTGGGGGTATGCGATATATAAGAAAAACTCTTCCCCTTGGGGGCTTTTGGTTTCTTATTCGGAGGTTGGACTGTATTACAAATGGCGGTGTTTTTTACCATTTAGAAGGTAAAAAATTAGGGTTTTCCGCTTTTTTAAGTTCATGTCAAGAATACTCATGGATATGTGTAACTCTATGTCGTTTTTTATTTGGTATTTTGAGTATGCGAAATGTTTTAATTTTATTTTTTTAATGCAAATTGCTAGTCTTGTACATCGATGTTCAGAGGAAGTCGCTCTGAAAATTTCCGCATTGCTGGAGTTCTCCCTCGCGCTGCAATTGTCAGAAACGAAAAGTCAAAATGATTTTTAACGGGTTACACCTAGTTCGCCGCCGGAAAAAAGAGGTGTTTTCGTGATTTTTTTGGGAAATGGGTGCAGGTTTTTAGCTTTCTTTCATGGTAAAGGGTATCATTTCAAGTGTCGTTGACAATTTTTTTTTTTTGGGGAATATTTATAAACGACAGAGATTCAGTAAATTGCACAGTTCGCTGTGTAAAAAATAAAAAAACAAACGAATTTAGTTTTTGTACCGTATTATCTAGTTTTTAATCGAAGGATTCAATAAAGTAATGATTTTTGACAAAATGGTCGCCGATCGGCGGTGATCGTCGAAATTTCGGTGAAAAAAAACACTCTATTTTCCTCGATATAAAAAAAGTATGCATCGAAAAAAAAATTCTTCGATTAAGGACTGCCTTTGGATATTTAAAGCAGATCGATTTTATTGTTTTTGAGATATTTAGGTCACCGATTCTGAAAAAGTGATTCCGAGAAAACCGCGTTTGAAGTTTATACCTGTAACGGCAAAGAGGTAAGCGGCCTACCTGTCAACGCCTACCTGTCAAGCCTATCTGTCAACGCTAATAACTCCCCCAATTTTCAACGGACCGACTTGAAATTTGCAGAGAATATTTTTGAAAGGTTATACTATAAGAATTCGTCAATAACGAAAAATCGATTTCTTCAAAAATTCCAACTAGGTGTAACCCCTTAAAGGTAACACCGATACGCTGTCGGTGAAGCAGGATTTTGGGAATATATGCAAAATTCACGAAATGGCAGCTCAATAAAGTCAATTTTGTGATTCTTCATAAAATTTTGGCTATATTTAAGGGCAAAAGTACGTTTCATTTTGGGAATTAAAATATTATTTAGGTTCACCAACAAACTGACGGTACAATAAAGATGTGTGACAAATTTCATAAAAATCGGTCGAACAGTTTCGGAGTAATCACTCCAGCAGTTGGGAAAAATACAATTCTCAGAAAAACACGCTCAAAGTTTCAACAAGGGAAAACTTAATGATTTTGATGTCTTACTGGCTAATCCGCGATTCCAGCACCATACAGGATTCCTTCGGCTTCCTCGTAAAAACGATTTTCCTGCTGCTGCTGCTCTCTACGGGCTTTCCGACCCGAAATTCAATAAACCGATAGATCAACAGCGGATTCCAACACGCTTCATCAAAGCTCGGACTAAAAAGTTTTTTGGCACGGGCACTCTGCCCACCGTTATTTTACATATTACGATTCATATGTTGGATTCCAAAAAAAAATCTCTTCCGTGAAGGTCTCTTAGGCGTTGCATGAGAATCTTTTGGATACGTGGACATTTTGAGAAACACCAAGTTCATAAATGACCCAAGGTGAATTTTAAAGTAACTGCGACGCTCCACATCGGCAACGATGGGCTCACGTACGACTACGAAACATAAAAGATCGGAGTAAGACGAAGCACAAACGCTCCCAGAGTTTGTCCGCAAAAACTCAGGCAATTCTTGGAATTTCACCTTAAGGGGAGATATACACCTAGGAGCCGGAAAAAAGGTCATTTTTGTGAATTTTTTCAAGGAAAACTATTTGAAATTTCGGATTGGGGTTTTAATTATCTAAAAGTATATACATTCAAAAATATGTTTAATTTTCTTTATTTAAAAAATATCAAAAATATACAAGGATATTGTATGATCCTTGGAGCGTCGTGAAAAAATCTGCGTATACGGTACCCACTGGCGTTTCTTCAAAAACATTTGAAAAAAAAAACCAAAAAGATTATTCAACTAGATACTATAATCTAGTACTTGTCATAGCCGATTTTGAAAATATCGATTTATGACAAAATGACGGACGATTGAACATAGTGATTTTTGGGCGACAAATTAGTTATTATTTTGCCTATAAAAAAAAAACTAACGGAAAAAAAATCCTATGGCAAGGACTAGATAATGGTGTATAGAATAACTACAAAAAACCTCAAGGCAATCGGTTCATTGGTTTTCGAGAAATGTTGGGTATCGATTTGAAAAACGTGGTTTTGAGAAAAACGCGTTTGAAAATTTGGGAATGAATAAATCATGAAATTTGTCTACTTACATGGAATCATCGATACCAGGCCCATAGTGTAGGTCTTCTACGGTCGACGGAATGTTCATAGCTTCTAAATCGATTTTTTTTACCATCTAAGTGTATATCGCCCCTTAATAATTGGACACAATATTCTCAAAGCATATAACTATCGATTTATGGACAGAAAAACATCGATTTTTTTCAAAATTGTAATCCCCCGTTAAATATTATTGCACCATATTTTTCCATTGCACCGTGTACGATTAGTATTGCACCGTACACTAGGGAAGTCTTGCTCACGCGAAAACAATGACGCTTATGGGCTGTCAAAGTTATTGCGTGATGATAATTGATCGTTTGGGTGTTATTTAATATTATTGCACAATGGAAGTATTGTACAATGTTATTGTACGTCTAGGGCCCGCCTTGTGCTAATCAGCGATTTCACTATGTCAATGTAAAAACTTTCAGTAATACTCGGACGCTCTCACTACCTGCTGTACACCCTCGCGGCCGCGATGCAACCGCGAATGCTCGTCACTTTCGACGAAGAGTTGAATCCACTCGCGGTACCGGTGAGAGTCGGCGTAGCCGTCGATGTGGTGGGACAAGCCGGCAATCCAAAAACCATCACGGGATTCCAAACTCACACGACCCCGGTACTGCTGGCGTTCGGCGAGAGGGCGGAACTCGCGACCGAGGAATATCTCCCGTTAACACCCATCATGGAGGGCTTCGTCATCCTCAGAAAGAATCCAGACTTCGTTCCCTAATCGCGCGGTAAACACAACAATTTAATATGCAAAAAATGTATTAACGTTTAATTTCTAATAAAAAAAACACATTAAAACGACAAAACAACCTGAACGTCCTTGCGCGCTTCGAACTACATCGCGGCGTGAGAAATCTCGCGAAGAAAACTCGAGAAATACGAAAATTTCGTTTGTATTATTATTTGTAAAAAAAATTCATCGTTGATAAAAAATACATTGTAAAGATTACATATAAAATGTACGTTATCGATATAGGTACGTTAGAGTGTACTTCAGTTTCAGATTTACGCTTTGAACAAGCGTGTACATGGCGCTTGTCGAGCCTCTCTCTCGCTCTCTCTCTCTCTCTCTCTCTCTCTCTCTCTCTCTCTCTCTCTCTCTCTCTCTCTCTCTCTCTCTCTCTTTCTCTCTCTCCATCACTCGAATTTTTACAAAATCATGCAGTGAAATATGAACACCCAAGTGTGCGACGCAATTCCGCAACGGCAAGATGGACAAACGTAAATTTAATCCTTTGCGTGGCAAGTTTTGGTTTTCGTCCAAATTCACATAAGATCTGTCGCACTTTTGACATTACGAATTCAAGTTAAATACTCCAAAAGTATGGAAATCGAGGAAAATAATCTGTTTTTCAAATGGCAGTAAAGTTGACGACACAAAATTGGGTTCGTGTATAAAAGTCTGTATACTTCAGTTCCAGCGGAGAAGAGAGATTTGTACGATCAACCGATCCGATTGTATCTCTTCTCCGTCTGTGTATAATAAACCAGCAGTCCAAAACCGCCATTCTATTTGCTCAACAGTAAATGCAAAAACCTGCCGAACCGGCGATCAAAAAAACTTCAATGACTGTCGTTGGAAATTTTGAAAATTTACTAAAATGTACGATACCAAACGAAAAGTATTGCAAAAAAATTGCACTTTTTTCCCAATTTTTATAAACCAAAAGATCACACGCGACCAAAACAATTCAACCGGTTCAGGATTTTCGACACAAAATTGTTCGGCAAATTTACACGCGACGAAAGTTTTTTCCCAACTCTCCCAACGTGGCTCGAGTTCTCAACATGTATACGTATGACGGAAAAATATAGAAAAGGCATATTCGTGACAGAGTTGGGCGTAATTCTATTTATAAATACGAATACGAATTTATTCACATCGCGATTTCCATGTGAGTTTAAATACAAATTTATTCATATTTCACGAGTAAATACGAATACAAATACAATTGTATTCGCAGATATTCTGAACATACAAATAAATTCACAGGAAAAATTGTGAATATTCACAAAAAATGTGAATATTTACAAAAAAATCCTGTGAATTAAAAAAAAATTCACATCAAAATCTGCGAATACAAATGTATTCGCAAAAATGTTAATACAAAAAAATTCACAAAATAAGTTGTGCATGTTTTTCGTATTTAAGACAAACTAAAATCAAATTCACAATGATTAGATTAAAATTTACACCAAAAGTGAATTCTTACGTATTTTGAGAGAAAACATTGTGTCGAGGCAAAGAAATTTATGCAAATAAGTTGTGAGTTTCAAATATTACATTATAAATATGAAAAAAAAATCACAAAATGAGTTGTGAATTTTCTCAAGTTGAAGAAAATTAAAATCGAATTCACGACAATTATATTGAAATTGACACCACAAGTGAGTTCTTACGTATTTTGCGAGAAAACTTTGGGTTGAACTCGACACAATTTTTTTTTTGTCCGACGCAATGTTTTCTCTCAAACTACGTAAGAACTCACTTTTGGTGGAAATTTTAATTTAATCATCGTGAATTTGATTTTAATGTGTCTTAAATACGAAAAAATTCACAACTTTGTGAATTTTTTTTGTATTTACAATTTTTTGTAAATACATCTGCATTCACGGACTCGGATGTGATTTTTTTTCAATTCACACGATGTTTTGTAAATATTCACATTTTTCGTGAATATTCACAATTTTTTCTGTAAACTTATTTGTACGTTCAAAATATTTGTGAATACAATTGTATTTGTATTCGTATTTACATTAAGTAAACTATGAATATATTTGTACTTATATTCACATGAAAATCACGATGTGAAAAAATTCGTATTCCTATTTATAAATAGAATTACGCCCGACTCTGATTCGTGACAGGACAACGACGTGCCGCAAATACTTTCGAAAAATATGTGAAAACTCGCGTTTTCTCTTTCACATGCACGCACACACTCACACATCTTACAATTTCACAATGATCAGTGCGCTCGTCGATTGGCACACTCGAGGTCAGCTTAAGATTCTACAATCTCGTAGACAGGTACGAACAATACTCTCACGTTTGTTTTACTGAACAACTTCGTTTTGCGAGGAATAAGTTAAAGAATAGAAAAACTGCATGATACTCGTACCGGGGACACGACGGGAAATCCTCAAGACATCTTCACTGATACGATATCCCACAAACTAAACCTAACAAGGAGACGTTAAAAATAACAGAGGATCTTAAAAGTGAAACGTCACGCGCTCGAAACGTAGCACCGTGCTTCGAGGAAGCGACATCGATCATTTAGTACGAGACAAACGAAACGCCCGTGCGACAAATATAGAAAGAATCGAGTTGGGAGTTAACAAAAATTGGGCTCCATGTCGCGATGTACGGTTACAGGGGCGAGAACGTGGTGCGGCGAGCCGAGATGAGTCGTGGGTGAGCATACTTGAGGAACGTTGCGTCGCGCGATTTCCGGCTCGGCATTGACCCCGACCACGAGGAGCGGCTCGACGAAGGTTTGCTGCTCGGAATCATCGTGCGGAGTCATGGTGCTGTAGCCGTGATCGCTGTCGCCGCCGGGTGGTCTTCGATAATTCGTCGACACGCGATAGGGCGATATCGGAGCGACGCTCTCGGGCAGCAGCGAGTCCAAATTGTTCTTCGACTGCTCGAACTCCGTGGGATCGTTGTCCGCGTCCAGGTGGGTCATTCGTAGATTGTCGGGCGACGCGTGAATGTGCAGACACTGATGCTCGAGTCCCGATTGTACGCTTCGTAGTCTGTAGCAGAAGAGCGTTATACCGAGGATCAGAACTATCGCGAGTATTCCTCCGGCGACCGGGCCAACCGACGGCCATTCCCGAGAAACTCCCTCGTCCGTGGATTGCGAATCTGCGGATGAGAAGGCAAGTTGTTCAAGCGTCGCTTCAGTCCTAGCGTCGCAGAATGGTCGGAATGGTCGGAATTGCCGTAAAAGTCGGCGAAGGTCCAAATTTCAACGTTTGGTCAGAGTTGGTTCTGACGTGGAACGTCACTTTGGTGTTCTCCGATTTTGTTGAAACTTTTTTATGTGGAAGAGTATCAAAAACTGAGACACGTATTTTTTTTTATCAGTGGAAAAACGGCTTTGACGGGTGAAACGCACCCTCAAAAATGGGGATGTTTTTCGTTTTTTCGGCGAGAATTTTTAAACGGTACGAGATATTAAAAAATTTCACGTTGCAACAATTTTTATTTTTTTTTGCGTACTATACATTGGTGATGAGAACGACAACGTTATCGACGAAAAACGAAAAACACCCCTATTTTCGAGGGTGCGTTCCATCCGGGGTTGCAAATAATGCATTACTTTTTGTAATGCATTAGGGTTTTCATTACTCATTACTTGACATTTTGTAATGAAAACAAAATTCATTACCCATTACATTACATCCAGTAATGTAACAAGTTTCCATTGCTCATTATAATGCATTTTGTAATGCAAACAAGTGCCAATACACACTACATTGGATTTTGTAATGTAAATTTTCTTTACTACTCATTAAACTAAATCTTGTAATGTAAAAAATATGCATTCCTCATTACATTAGATTTTGTAATGTGAAATATTTTCATTATCCATTACAATGTACTGAGTAATGGATTTTTTTACATTATAAAATCCAATGTAACGAGTAATGGAAATATTTTACATTACAAAATCTAATGTAATGAGCAATGGAATTTTTTTACATTACAAAATATAACACATTACTAATGCAATGTAAAAAATGCCCATTACTCATTACAATGTAATGAGGATTATGATTCGTTTACCATTAGGGGCAGCGGTTTTTGCACTGGGTCGATCTGACCCGATGGGAAACAAATAATAATCCACATTACCTTGTAATGAGTAATGAAGATTTCTTACAATACATTAGTAATGTGAACAAATTCCATTACTCACTACCATATATTTTGTAATGTAAAACATTTCCATTACTCATTACACTAAATTTTGTAATGCCAAAAAATTCCATTACCCATTACATTGGACTTTGTAATATAAAAAATGTCCATTGCCCATTACAATGTAATGTGTAATGAATTTTTTTGTCATTACACATTACATTGCATTTTGTAATGAAAATGTTTCACATTACAAAATGTAATGTAATGAATAATGGACATTTTTTACATTACAAAATCCAATGTAATGAGTAACGGAAATTGTTTACATTTCAAAATATAATGTAATGAGGATTGGATTTTTTTTACATCACTGAATGCAATGTAATGGGTAAATAAATATTTGTTCATTACTCATTGAAAAAGTAATAAATAATGCATTACTTTTTCATTACAAAGTTCGCAACGCTGGTTCCACCCCTTTAAAACCGTTTTTCCGACGATAAAAAAATACGTGCCTCTTAGTTTTTGATACTCTTCCACGTAAAAAAGTTTCAACAAAATCGGAGGAGAACACCAAAGTGATGTTCCGTGTGAGATATGTTTAAGGCGTTAGCCCACAGTAATGGGTATAAAATCATGTGCGAATTTAACAATTTTTTTCGTATGACAAAGTGATTCACTCATAAAATTAATCACACATCTATTTAGTATGAATATCAGGCTGTTAGAAAATATTTTTTTTTTCGATGTACAAAATGGTCGACTACACGAAACTTCTGGAAAAAACTTTTTTCCAATTGGCGTGACAAATAACTTCCACAATTTTCACTCGATTTACTTCAAATTTAAAAGTTATGTTCCTAATTGTATTCCGCCGAGATGTACTTACGGAATTTCTGATTAATCAAAAACTTTTCATTTTATGACCAGTTATAACGAATTTTTTCACTGAAAATTCATTTCTCAAGTTCAAATACCTACAACTTTTGAATAAAACAATATTTTTTTAATTCCGTACGTACTTCTCTAGGTATTCTAATGTAGATTGACGAGAATTTTTGTTTTTTGTTCTAGGTCAAAAATTGTGGATGCTAAATGTCACGCCGCGGAGCGCCTAAAAAAAGATAACAAAAGAAAATATTGGTCGTCGGTCGTTTTGTACATCGAAAAAAATATACATATATTTTCTAACAGCTTAATATTCATACTAAATAGATGTGTAATTAAGGTTATGAGTGAATCACTTTTTCATAAGAAAAAAATTGTTAAATTCGCACATGATTTTATACCCGTTACTGTGGCCTAAGGCCTCAAGAGGGGTTCACTGCGCAGATTACCAGAAGGGCAGAGCGCTGACTCACGTATTTAGACTACAACATTTATCCAAAGTGAACCGCCGCGACAGTAGCTAATGCTACCTGCCGCTGCTCGAAAACAAACGCGATATATAAGGTCTCGGGAACTTTTTATTCAAGTAATGTTTGTTGTGTGCGATATGGAGGGTATTCCTGGAGGTATGTAGAATATATTTATGCATCAACTGCATATTTTTTCGATAATTGCATGTTTCAAACGCAGAGACGAAGAATACCTTGCAACTAGCATCGATTTTTGAACACCTTGATCGAAAATGATCGGAATAGATATGATTCCAAGAGATCCTGCGCTCTTCGAAGTTTAAGCACATGCGGGATAGTGTCGAGTTTCGGAATTTTCGAAGAAATGCTTCGGATTCCTTCAGACTCAGATTCACAGCGATATTTCTCGTCACTGGGGGGCTCAGTAGGTAGGAGGGCTCAGCTCGACAATAGCAAGCATCCAGGTGTACCCGGATGCTTGCGTTCTATATACCGAGTTTTCTTATATTAAATAGTACTCATGAACATACGCGGTGTTTTTTTTTATTTCTCCAAAATTTAGTATCGCTGCGAAACATCAAATGAAAAAAAAGTTGCCATAGCCATTCATTATATTCTTATCCATAATTTTCTGACTGATCAACGAATGTCTTCGACAGGATCCGGATCAATGACATGTACCAAAAAAAAATGCAATTTTAAGAGGAAACTTTCAAGCGAACGTAAACACGCAGATTGGCATCTTGGAAGAAGACTTCGGTCGACATGAAAAAGATTTTAACAAAGCGAACTAAAGAAGATGTAACTTGAAATCGAGATGGAAAGCATCATGCAGTAAACTAGATCCATTCTATAGTAAAAATAAAAAATGGTTGGAATCTTCAGTCATTTTGAAGGTAAAAACTTGGAGAAGTTATGGTACGAATCGTAAAATAAATGTTATGATAATAAACATAACATATAGCAATAATAATATATGTTTTAGTCCTCGTTTCAGAACATACGGACGCGTACTAGAAGTAGATCGTCTGATGCGATAAGAATGGGTCGACCGATCACGGAGGAGTTTGAAACGGCTAGCAAACGTACGAAGAAACGAAGGACAGATTAATTTCATTCATTCCTAAGTACATCGGAATTGGTTTATGCGACTCAAAAAAGTCTTCGCACCTCCGGATGCGTGGCCGCAGCCAATGTTGTGAAAGATATCATCGTCATCATCGTCTCCAACACGAGTACACTATACACCGCAACACCGCGCTCAACCGAGATGTCGCCAGATGAGGCACTGGTGGACTTCGTTAATTTAAAGTGGACAAAACAACAGTACCTTGACCTTAGAAGCTCGTTAAGCGAAAAAAATGTTTCGCGTATCCGCCGTACGATAAAATTTTAGAAGCAAAAAACCGTTGTTATCCTCTGAGAATTTTGAATTTTGCAAATTTGTCGAAAACATAAGTACACGGAGTTTTACTCGAATTCAATAAAATGTTGTGCTATCGGTCGGCCATATTGGGTCCACCATTTTTTATTTTGCAAATTTGACCTCAGATTCGCGATCAGCGGCCTCGAAAGCATAAGTATACGGACTTTTAATCAAATTCAATAACATTGTGTGCTATCAGTTGGCGATATTGAATCCGCCATTTTGAATTTTGCAAATTTTACTTCAGATTCGTGATCAGCGACTTCGAAAACATAAGTACACGGACTTTTACTCGAATTCAATAAAATGTGCTAACGGTCGGCCATATTGGGTCCGCCATTTTGAATTTTGCAAATTTTACTTCAGATTCGTGATCAGCGACTTCGAAAACATAAGTACACGGAGTTTTACTTGAATTCAATATAATTTTGTGCTACCAGTCGGCCATATTGGATCCGCCATTTTGAATTTTGCAAATTTGACTTCAAATTCGTGATCAGCGACCTCGAAAATATTGAATACCAAAATTTCGTTAAAATCTCAACCTCGGTGTACATTTGCCGACTTGTTCGGCGATTCCGACCACTGTGCGTCGCGACGCTAAAATCGTCACGAAGCGAAGAAACTCACTGTAGGTACCATCGGCGTAAGGTAGAAAAGACCCGAGCACGCCTTTGAAGCAGAGATTCATGTCCGAACAGAAGGGTCTCTGCAGGAGGGATTCCCCGTCGCTGTCGATCGAACACCACTGACAGCCCACGATGCCCATGCACTCGCTCGCGGTCTCGTAATTCTTGCAATTCAAAGCCGGACAGGGTTTCAACGAGGCGAGTTGAGCCCAATCGGCGCTCGAGCTGAGGCCTTGCTCGTACGGGGGCGCACAGGTCTCCAAATGGCTCGTATTCGGTTGGGTGCAGCCGGCGGTGTAGAGGGAACACTCGCAGGGGCATTCGCACTCGGTTTGCTCCATTCTCTTGCAGTTCAGGCAGAGTCGATCCATCTGTGCGAAGAGTCGGCTCGTGAATGGGTTGCGCGTGTTGAAGGGTAAAAGGCGAAATTGTGAATCAGTAGGCTCTCACCGTACTGCAGGGACAAAAAGCTCTGAGGCTGCAGGTCTCGTTGATTATCCCGAGGAAGACGTTCGTGCCGGGGACAGCGGCGACCTGGTACTTGACGCAATGTTCACCGTGTACGATATTCGTCAAGACCTCGTCCAGCGAGGTATTGAACTGATAATAACGCTGGGCGGTGCCGTCCAAGTGATTGGCGCAAAGCTTCTTCTTCACGAACAACTCGTGATTGAGAATGTCATTGGCGACGAGAAGCTCTTTGTGCGTAAGGTGCTGGGGTTGCTCGAGTTTGCTGCCGGGCTCGAGAAGAGCGGCGTGAGAGACGAGCCAGCCCTTGTCGTCCATGAGGAAACACTTGATCGTCGACTCGTTGCAGAAGGGAAACATCTCGCGGAGCAAACGTGCCAAGTAGCTCATCGGCAAATCCATCGACATCGTGGCGTAAACGGGATCGTCGTTCGAGTGCAGAGACGCCGAGCGACCCTCGTAAATCGTGTGACCGAGGCTCACCACGTAACCGGCCCCTCCCGCGTCCAGATAAGGCGGCGTCAGTATTATTTTACCCGGATGCTCGAGACTCTTGAAGTACCAAGCTCGTCTCATAGGGTCGAGACTCGAGTCCAATACCATTCCCGGATACACGACGAGAGCACCGCTGTCCGCGGCTACCACGTATCTGTCGTTTTGGACATTCGTTATCGCCATGTAATAATGATTTTAGGACGTTGAATAAGTTGTCGCTGTTTTACAAGAGATGGCGTCACCAGAACTGCGTGCGTGTGGTTTAAGGCGGGATATACAGTGTCCAATAGGAAGTTGCTAAAACTAAATAAGTGTCTCTTCCCTCCATGAATTCAATACGGGTCCCTTTTTCTAAGGCGCATACCCCTTAGAAAAAGAGAGCCCTTAGAGGCCCCGCAGTTTTATTCCAGCCGTGGTTGAAGTACGCGCGCGTCAAAATGAGTGAGCTCACCACGGAAGAAAAAGTATATCTTTTTGGGTGCTTCTTCTCGAGGGGAAAAATTTATATTAATGCGTACAGATGGTTTCGTACTAAGTTTGGAACTCATAGAGTTACCAGCGAAAACACTCTGAAAAGGTAAGAATTTAATATTTATTTATATTCATCTATCACACAACTTGTGTTTCAATTCAATTAAACTGCATTGAAGTAATTTTACGTTAATTTCTGTAGGATAATCGATAACTTCGTGAAGTATGGTACACTCCAGGGCAGTAGACACGAGTTACCAGGTCCATCTGTTACGGTGACTACACCAGAGAAGATCAACGAAGTTGAGAATTATTTCAAACAAAATCCAAATGATTCGATTCGGAAAGCTGCTCAAGCATTAAAAATAACCAAATCATCATTACACAACATTTTTTGAAGTTTCATCCGTATAAAATAAGCACTCATCAGTTGTTAACTGAACATGCCATGACGAAACGCATCGAATTTTGTAACACTATTAGGGGCATGTTTGAAGCCGACGAACTTAATGAGAAATTGATTATTTATTCCGGTGAAGCACATTTTTGGATGAATGGGTACGTAAACAAGCAAAATTACCGGTTCTGGGGAACGGAAAATCCCAACATATCGCTAGCGAAGTCCCTTCATCCACAGAAAGTAACGGCATGGGCAGCGATTTCAGTAAAAGGAATTTATTTGCAATTCTTGGAATCTACAGTACCAGGAGAGAGTTACAAACAGCTGTTGGAAACAAAATTCTTCCCTTATGCAAAAAAGAGGGGACTGGTAAAAAATGTTTACTTCATGCAAGATGGAGCGACGCCGCATCGGACTCATGAGGTGTTTGAAGCTATTCATCGCGTATATGGGACTCGAGTAATCGGTCGAGTAAAGATCATTGTTACGCTAAAAACCCCAGCACAGCAGAAGAACTGATCGTGGCCATCCAGGAAGTGGTTCGCGGCATTACGAACGATATGTTGGACACAGTTTTCAAAAGAGAATTGATTTTTGTGCACAATCTAACGGTTCACACTTCGAAAATATCTATCATTAATCACTGTATTTTTTCGTTATTTTTATAAGATGTAATAAATTGACATAAAAAATATTTGACTGGGTTTTATTTATGTGCGTTTAAAACTGCAGAGTTTCCTCTATTTAAAGCAATTTGGCTTTTCTGATTCTGTGCACGTGTTTTAAAATGACAGTCGATTAGTTTCAGCAACTTTTTATTGGACACCCTGTACATTTAGACAGGAAACAAATAAGCAGGATTTAGGGATTTTTTCAACTAAGAAATAATTATTCTACAATCATCAAACTTTAGTTATACTTTAATAGTATATTTAAGGATACGAAACAATTTCTTTAAATTAATTCACCATCAAAATGGCGGAGCTGTGGCAGAGTGTTACAGCAAGGTCGCCGCGGGATACGCGAATCGGCGTGCAGTCTAGCTTCCCGTAGACTTCGATTTGCAAGAAAGTTCAAATATTTTTTCAGTTAGAACATGTATAGGTTCTATGTGGCGGTAATTAAAATTAAAAGAAAACGCGAATTTGAGAAAATGGCATGCATTTCCAAAAACATCAACATTTCACGCAATATTTTTGTAAAATGTGGATTAAAAATTCGTTTTTTTCCAATTTTTCAAAAACATATTTCGTCAAGTAGAAGGTACCAATATTATCAATATTTCTGCAAAGTTTCAAGTCAATCGGCTTAATAGTTTTTGAGTAATCCTGCACGCCAATTTCGATAATGCTGTTTTGAGAAAAACGCGTTAGAAGTTCACGCCCGCTCCGAATCCGAGCGGTGAGGCACAGCGTTGACGGGGTGTAACGTTTGGAGTTTTTCGAATTTCGCTTTGAAACTTTGGGAAAATATTCTACATATATATTTCTATCGGTTAAAGGAAAAAAAGAGATCGATCTTTTTATCATTGTAAATGTATATCCCGCCTTAAACTTTATACGTTTACACCACTGTAAACGTATAAAATTGAGTGATTTTTGGCGATTTTTTTTTGCGTGAAAGGACAAGTCGTAGGTCAATAATATTCAATGATGTTATTAGTCGTGCACGATTACTCAAAAACTATTAAGCCGATTGAGTTGAAACTTGGCAGAAATATTGATAATATTAGTACCTTCTACTTGACGAGAATTCTTTTTGAAAAGTTGGAAAAGAACGACTTTTTTAATCCACATTTTACAGAAATGTTGCGTGAAATGTTGATTATTTTGCAAATGCGTACCATTTTCTTAAATTTGCATTTTCTTCATTTAAATTACCGTCACATAGAAACTATACGTGTTCTAACTGAAAAAATGTTTGAACTTTTTGGCGAATCAGTCTACGGGAAGCTAGACTACATCACTATTCGCAACTCCCGCGGCAACCTTCCTGTAACACTTTGCCACAGCTGCGTCAATTTGATGATGAATGAATTAAAAAAAAATGTTTTGTACACTTAAATGTACTATTAAAATATACCTAAAGTTTGATAATTGTAGAATAATTATTTCTTAGTTTAAAAATCCCCCAATATTGCTTATTTTCTTCCTGTCTAAATGTATACCCCGCCTTAAGATGGTAGGGCATCTATAAAGAAGTACTATAAGCAAGCTTGAAATTCAGTGTGTGTCATTATGCTAAAGTGTAAACAACTTTTTTTTCATGCATGTCAAATTTCGTGCCAAAAACGAGTATTTCCGGGGAATTTTACTGCACTACTTTATTAGAAAAAAAATCTGCAGCTGAGGCACACAGAATTATTGTTGAGACTTACGACGAACATGCCCCGCCGGAAAAAAACATGCAGAAATTGATTTAGACGCTTCAAAAATAATGATTTTGATGTGTTGAATTGTAGGCATTACTTCATGAAGACTCATGTCAGACGTTAGCTGAACTTGCAGAATCATTAGGACTTGACCACACAACAGTTTCGAAACGTTTTAAAGCATTAGGAATGATTTTTTTTCAATAAAGCGTTCATTTTCACCGAAAGAAACAGCGAGAACTCATCAACATCCCAACAATTACGAAAAACAATTTTTTTGTGATTTTTCGGTGCGTAAATCCGTACCTCCGAACGATAAATTTGTGAAAGGGACTGTCAACGTGGCGCTCCTTGAAGTGATCCAAGATCTGCGCGAGCGTAGCAACGTCCGATCTCACGGACGCGCGTAAGCCGGGATTCGTCAGGAGTCTCGTGGTGTCCTTGATGTAAGCCATGTAACTTTGCACGGTCACCACCGAGCCAGTTTCCAGAAGCTCCAATTGCTCCATCGGCGATTTGAAGCACCACGGCGACAGATAAACTACTCCGGTGGCTAAAGAATTGAGGTATTTTTTTTATTCTTCTTCCCGATTGAATTGCCGGCCGGTGATTAATTACGATTCGTCGAATATCATACCCAGAGTAGCGATGTTATTCTGATAGGAGCACAGATCGTCTTTGCCGATGAGCGAGTGAGGCTGAATAAGATCCAATCGATGGTGCAAAATATTCGAGGGCAAACGCGGTGCGGTTCGAGATGGCGAACGGGGCTCTTCGTTGTTCTCGGATACGACGCAGGCTATCAGGTCCCGATAGGCCAGGTGTATCCACCTAAATTGTCTCTGAGCGAAGAAACATCGTCTATGCCGTTGGTTGTGAAAGATAATTCGAAAACTGATGATTTTCGCGCGTTTTTACCTTGAACCCGAGGTCGTTCGTCGCTTCCAGCGTTCCCGCGGTCTCGTTGATCATTCTGTCAACGTCCACGTTTTCCATGTCTCGCAGGTGAACTTTGAGCGGTTGCTCGGGCAGTGTCTCGACACGAGGAAAGTACTTGTGCATCCAGACTATTCCCTTCTTGTCGAAGAGAATCGAGTAGACGTTCGGTCCGGCGTTGAAGTACGTGAAGTCTTCGAGAAAATCGCGAAGTTTTACGTCCAGCGAGAGGAGCGCCGTGTTCGTTATGCGACCGATCGAAACGCTCATAGATTTGCCGTAGTGCTCCAAATACGGATCTGAGAGATAGTAACTCTTTTTGTTCTCGTTTGGACACTGAAGACCGGAGAAAAGTCTTGCCAGCTCGTAGCCGAGAACGTTTTCCGTTGGTAGAGTGATGACGCTGCCGTTCGACGACGTTTCCCTTATGTTGATGTGAGGCTTGAGATCTGCTTAAGGAATGAAAAGAACGCTAAAGAACGCCAAAATAAAGGTGTTTTTTTTTTTTAATTCTTCATTTGTACCTGAGAGAATGAGGACCGTTCGAAGTTGCGGCGTCAACCGAACGTTCGTTATCGTATCCACGATATTTTTAACGTTCGATAAATCCTCCAGGGTGTTCGTCAAGTGTATCATTACAAGATCACCGCTAAGATCGGCGGTCAGAGCCCGGAAGTCGATGTCGAGCGTTTCGTTGGAGTCTGCGATAACGCGATAATTTTGAGCTTAGGACGAGTGCGATTTTTTAAATTTATTTCTCACCAGTTCTGGCGATGCCGTCGACGTGTCGCGCCAATTGAAATTTATTGATATCGTTGGCCCTCATGAGGCCTTTCCGACATTGAATACGACCGCGTCCCGCCAATCCGACTACCGTGACTCTATCCAACTCTGACAGCATGTCGACTATGGTCTTGGCGGTGACTTGGGCCAGCGCGAAGTCTCCCTCGGACATGAAAGTTGCGTGCTCCAACAGCAGAACGACGTTTTTGGGCTTGTCGCACTGGGAGAGCAAGAGGGGTCCGACGTTGTGCGCCAAGCTGGCCGGCCCGCACATCAACCCAGGGTACCTGACCGGCAGGACGTGAAGATTCTTCCACTTGCCGTTCTTCACGTGAGTCACCAAAGCTGCAACACGGATAAAAATGCATCGTCGGATCGGAGAATTGGGAACGGACGTACCAACCTTCTTCGATGCGCGAGCAAAGATCGGCGGACTCTCTGGCCGAGCGGGTCGAATCCACACTCTCGTCCGGATAGACGTAGTAACGTTCGTTCAGCAATATGTCTTGTATAGCCTTGTCGCATTGTTCCAAAAGACGATCGTAAGAGTTCAGCTTGGCTTCGAGTCTGTCCACCAGATCGCTCAGCGCTTTGTCAGGGCTCGTGACACTCTTGGCCAGGTCCAGCCTGTCCAGCATCTCTTGGAAGGCCGTCAGGCCCAGCTCTTCGGTTCCTATCGAGCGCAGAGCTTTGGAGAAACGCACGACTATGTCCTTGAGGCACATACCAGCCAGCGGCTCCGCCTCAACTTGCTTCCGCAGCGGCCTACGAATCTGACAGTCGTTGCCGCCGCCTGTGCCATTTCTCACGCCGGCGACTATCGACAATTGCACGAGCAGGCCGAGTGAGAGGTATACGCTTCTCGAGGAAAACATTCTCAGTCGCGACGCATTAATAAATATCACGGTCTCTCATCGCTCGGTTGGATGGGCAAAAAAACTCGTTGAGGCTGTTCTTTTTCACGGAAAAACGATACGAAAGTAGAAAAGCGCAGGGTGGATTCGATATCTCGTTCAATTCTTTTGTTATTCGTGCCTCATCACTCCTACGCACAGAACGCGCGTTCTTTTTTCTTGTACGCATAGACGCGAACATAAGGTGAAAGCCGATTTACACAAATTCGTTTCAAACCCACGAGATTCTATGTACTTCCATAGTTTCAAATAATCCGAATTTCCAGCAGAGTGACGCTTTGAAGAAGTGCTGAAACGCATTCAAACGAAAGATACGCGGGTACGAAAAAAATGGCGTCCCTTTGAGGTTAGGGACATCCCGTAGAAAGCACAGACCGCGATCGGTCCAGAGATGAGTAGGGAGATCGCCGATGACCGAGTTTTCGGTGATCCCGTCGCAACATTTTCGACATTGTCGTTCACCCCTCGCAATTTTAACGAGCAGTCAACGGAATATCATCGTTCTTGCGCGAATAATTTTATCAAGCATTTCGTTGAAAAATGCAGTTTTTTTTTTTTTTTCGAAAAATCATATCGGCCGCCGTATCATGTCGCTGTTGTCAGTGACAATCGCGGAAAAAAATAATCCAGCGGACTCCAGCACGTTTTTACCTATATATGCCGCGATCGTATCTTTCAGCGGCCATATTGCGTTTGAATTCTGGCGCGAAAGCCTTAAGAGGGAATGATACCTCATCGCGGTCGGTATGGTAGAACAATTATAGATTCCCAAAAAATCTCGAAAATGGCTCTTCAGATCCCGTCGAAACTTTGCCAAACGACGTCAAATAGATAGACGAAGAGCTGTCTTCCCCTCCAATTCTCTGAATTTGAGAAAAAAAACTAGATTGGCTTATGATAGGCGATGATACCGCGAGGAGGTATCATTCCCTCTTAACTCGGCACTCGAAATCGATAAAAAGTGCATCTCATTTAAACGATACACGTGTGACTGCAGCGCAAATCGCAGCGTGAAAATTCGGTAAATCATTATAAACGTTTATCAATCGAGAAACAACCAAACTCGTATCATTCGTATAGCTTTATTATTGTATACAGTCGTGCGATTCGCATATCGCTTGTTTATCAGGATAGTATTACACAACCATTGTCTCAGCTCCCACAACGGTCGTCTTTCGTTATTTTTTGTACAAAATTTATCTGGCCATCGCGACGTGTTTTACGGCATAGTCGAATATCCTCTAAGCGTAAACGTAAACAAAAATCATACAATTGTCACACTCTTTCTCAATCACTTTTAATTTTCCTCGCACGTATCCACAGACATTGATTGGTCACGCGTTCTTCGGGTTCCTAGCGCGGAGAGGAAAGAAATTAACGAAAAAAAAAGAAAGAAAATATGTATATAATCATTACACCTATTGAGCCCACGTCGTTTGTCCTTGTGTAGAAATTGTCAAAGTGAGGAAATACGAGAATACGGTCAGTGGCATACAACATGGAGTCTGTATGAGAGTCAATTAAAAAGACGATTATAGTAACGATAGAAGCAGTGGCGGCGTTGAGCTAATCTTAACTCTATGGGGTATTTCGCGTATGAGGGGTAGGGAGAATGGTTTTTCGTAGCTTCAATTATTAATCCTCGTTTTTCGACGCGACAAATACCTTAGAATCAATGAAGAAACGAGAATGCGTTTGTTTCGTCGGGAGTCGTCGTTGATTCTCCGATAGCCAGAAATCGGGTAATAAATAAATTATGTTATATATATATGGATATATATATATATATAAACAGGAACGGGACGGAGGACAGATATAGACGAGAAAAATATTCGATCATATTTTGCTATTCCGACCGTACTCCAGAATTTGTTTGTGGTAGAAGAGTAAATATCTGTAAAAAGAATAAAAAATCGTCGTTATCATTGATTTCAATAATAATAATAATTATTATATAAAATAAAATATATTATGTTCTCTATAATATATTATTATATATATATTACGATAATTAATAACAATTATAATAGATAATGATATTATATTATACATCATACATTGTATTATATAATAAGCAGGGTTGGGCATATTCGAATTTTTTGTTATTCATGAATAATAACGAAACTTATTCAAAATTCGTTCCGAAAATGAATAATCAATCCTACTAGATTCAGTATTCATTTCAAAATAAATAATCAATCCAACTGAATAAAGTATTTATTTCAACACAAGTAATGAATCCAACTCGATTCAGTATTCTTTCCATATTCGGATATCATCACATTGAATAATCTGGAAAAATGGACGACAGAAATGGGACAAATATAATGTCCCTTTTCTACCCCCACTTCTTCAGTTACTAGACACTAAGAGCGCGATTTCCCTTGGGTAAATATAATGTAATCGAACGATAATGCTTCAATAGAATAAACATGTTTTCTGTCCATTTTTCCAGATTATTCATTTTGATGATATTCGAATATGGAATGAATACTGAATCGAATTGGATTCATTACTTATGTTGAAATGAATACTGAATTCAGTTGGATTCATTATTCATTTTGGAATGAATACTAAGTCCAACTGGATTGATTATTCATTTTCGGGACGAAAACTGAATTCAACTGAATTCATTATTTATTCTCAAAACGAATACTGAATCGAGGTGGATTCATTATCGAAAAAAAAATGAATATCCATCTGACATGTATTCGGTATTATTTTCCTACTCGAATACTAAAAGTATTCGAGTATGCCCATCTCTGATAATAAGTATTAGTAAATTTATTATATAATAATAACATCGATGTTATTATTATCATTGTATATGGGCCCAACTCACCCCTCGCTCGTCAAGACATCCTTGAGTCTTGCCCTCGTAATGAGATGATCGTCGCACTTGAACCACTGATCCCTCTGTTGCCGTATGAAAGCCGTGTAATGTCCGGTCTCAAGGGAGCCCTCGTGATTGATAACGGCAAAGAGTGAATATCTGTTGTCGCTGAAGGTCCCGTCCTCGCCGTTCGTAGCCAATCGATCCATGGTCGTGCTGTTGTTATTGGCGTTTCGCCGATGCGACATAAAGGGCGTCATGTCGAGTTGTTCCGGAAAGGAGATGAAAGTCGATATCTTCTTGTCCTGTATGCTCGAGTGTTCGAAACGCTTGAGATGAAAGCTGGCGACAATCGGCAATTGTTTCATGGTGAGTTGCTTCGTTGATTCCTGATAGGTCTGACACTTGCTGCATTTGATTTTGGCGCTCGAGCCGAGATGCTCGGCGCGCGTGAATCTCTCGAGGCAATCGAGCAACGAGGTCGGCGGCCCGTTACTGTCGGAGCCGGTTGCACCGGCGGTGGGCCCGAGATCGAGCGATATGTCCCAAAAGGGATCAATCGTGGTCGATACTCCGCTGGGGAATGAAGACGCGATTTAATTGCGTTCTTGAGATTTTTCGGGTTCCGAAGGGGGAGAAGGGGCTGGCTCACTTGCAGGATTGACAGACGACGTCGCTCTGCAGACCACCGGTGAAAATTTGATCGATTATGCAGTTGCAATGATGGGGATTGTCCTTGACGAGGATAGGCGCAGCCTCGCAGTGTCGATGCAACACGTCGAGGGTGGCGATGAAAAACTCGTGAGCGTCCTGCTGCTCGTAACCCGCCAGGTGCCTCGCGTGCGTCCATATCAGATGCAAAAGCTTGTGGAGCGTCAGCGGCGCCTTGCTGCCCGAATAGAATTCCTGAAAGAGATGCGATACCTCGCATACGAGACAACGGCTTGGCTGCGGACAGTGATGACGGTCAGCTAGAAAATAGTCTCGCAGCAGAGGCGTGTGAGTGAGCGCCTGAACGATGCAATTCATGAAACACGTGCTTCCTAGATTTATGAGACCCCTCAGACCTGCCGGAAAACACAAAGACTCATCAACGTCTCCTCCGCGCAATTACTATCGTAACGTATTTTTCATGACAAATACCGATCGTCGAGTTCTCGATTATGCGACGACGGCGCGGATGCTTTCTCAACAATTCTGCCTCTATCTGAGTCGGCTCCCAAGCTCGGTAGAACTCTCCCAGGCTCAGGGACTTTGCTGATTCGCTCCATTGCGACTTGGCAACGGCGAGCAGTTCGCGGTCATAAACGTAGTCGCCGCATTGAAAGCACAATATATTGCCGTAACAAAGATCCACCGCTGTCAAGTCAGAACGTAACGGAATTAGTTCTTGTACAAGTTTGTTTTTTATTTTCCGAGGGTCCGGAGGACTCGACCTACCCAAAAAGTGCTTCTTGGTCTTGGCGTGCTCCTGGATGTGACCGTTGCCGTAACAGCCGAAGAATATGCAGTGGAGACACGAGTGGAGACGATCCTTGTACGTCTGACAAGTGTGACAGAGACAGCTCACCGCCTGGAACATTTGTGGATGTTACTATCGGCCCAGGTGGCTCATACGAAGATATTCATGAAAGAATTTCGTCACACGCTTTTCGATAGTTTGGAAAAGTATTTGATTTTTTTTAACTAAGCTTCGAGAGAGTGCGCAATTTTTATAATATTTTCGAGATTATTGCGATAAAAATGATTTTGCACAAGATCATCGTAAAAATAATGATTGTCTTGAATAAGCAGACGGAGCTTGGCAGCAATTAAGGATTTCTCGGCGACCTCGAATTGACCTTGGAACCGACTGCGTTATGCAGTGACACGGCATTTGTGTATTAATTTCATTGTGCATCGAGATTTTTGGACATCTCGTAATTCCGAAGGTACGCAGTGCACAATTTGGGCATGAGCCGGCTGAAAGGGTTTCGGGACGATCGGGGTGCCCGAGCGGCGAAGCGACGATCCTGCTAAAGTGAATGAGTCGTGGCCGATCGTAGGAACTCGATCCCTGCGCGCGAGTACGTACGAAAAGAGGGAAAAAAGTGACCTAGCGTGTTGACGACTGGAGCTGGGGAGGGAGCGGGGAGCTCGAAAAAACGATTCGCAGGGAGATAGAAAGAGACGGACGAGTCAACGTGGCCGTGCGAAATGGACATTGAAACATGTGCAGAGCCGGTGTAATAAAAAGAGACCATTCCGACTCGCATTTTCGAGCACGTTCAGACAAAACGAACGAAAATTCATTTTAAACGAAACATATTATTCCGACGCCCGAAAGCTTAAAATCGCCACAACTTTTCGAGAAAAAAAGTGTCCTACTCTCGAAAAGAACCTTTTGTCTTATCAATTTCTTTACATTAATTTTCCTATTCATTCAATTTTATTAATACTTTCGATCCTTTTTCGATAAATGTCTCGATATTTTTTACAATCGCAATGTTTGTACGACGCGCGAATTGGCGGATGAAAGAGTGGGCAAGCGAGAAATGTAGAAAAACGTAGGATAAGTGAGGATCCCTGTATTATCGGCATTTTCGCACCTTTCTCACGCGTGCCTCGGCCGAGGTGCTCGTCACAAAGTATGAGTGTATAATTTTGTACGGTTGTATTCCCTTCGCAGCTTTGAAATTATTCAAGTGTATGCAGCCATGGTCGCTCATCTCAGTCCTAATTTGACAATGTTTGATACAAAGATCGTGTCCCGCCGTTGGCCGATTCCCCGGGAACGAGCGAGAGCTCGGCCGATGCTGCTGTTGTTCGCCTCGCAGTCGCTTTCCGCGTTCAGCGGCGAGACGATCGTAGCACGAGCGAATCGCCGGCCACTGCTCCGCAATCGTTTATTTTCTTACGACTCGTCACGCAGCGTAACGCGAGGCTGAGGATTCTCGAGTCGGTACAGTTCTCAAATTGTCCGAGACGCTGGTAATTGTCGGAGGAGGAACAGCAGGCAGCCCGATTGCACGAGAAAACGGGCCTGTACCTGGGATATTGGTCGTCGGTCAGAGGGGCGTAGCACGCTGGCCTTGGCAGGGTCGCGCGTGTCGTTGACATGGAAAAACTCGTGAACGTCTTTGTCAAAAAAATTTATCGTTTTGCTCGTTTTCCATTGAATCAATCGTTTTCTGGGCTTCTCGGTGTTCCTTCGGACAAGAGAGTAGGAGGGTGGGGGAGTACTCGAATGTCCTTAGCTCCGAACGTTCGGCTGTTTTTTTTTCAAAATATATTTATTTTTATTATTTTTCATCGGCATCGAAGTTACGTAGAATCTTGTTTGTTATTAACAATTAACGAGACGCATCGAAGTTCGTGTTGACGCGAAGCCTCCTCCGAGAGCTCGACGTCTCGTCACTGAACAATCCACACCTCACAACTACACATTATATTCACGCACCTATGCACGACACACACACATAGACCGAGGCGCGCTCTCTCTCGTGGCGGAGAGGGAGAGAGAAAGCAGTGTTTTTCGGGGGGCCCGCACGTTTCGACACCCGGGCGCTCACGGACACCAGCCGGTCACTGCAGCCGTGCCGGTAAACCATCGAGCCCCCCCACCTACTTACGCGCCAACGCTTTCCCCTCTCCGACGACTTTTCTTACACGCTTGCCAATTCCAAACGCCCGTGATGCAGGGCCGAACGCACTCTGGCCCTGCCGCGGTGCTTGATGACAATTCGAAAATTTCACAACGGCGTGGACGTCGCGAGCGGCGCTTGAATTTGGGAGAATTTTCCTTTGGAGATTTCGAAAAATTGGTGTCGAGTGTTCGCGTGGTATGGGACTAGAGAGAAATCGTGACGCACCGCGTGTCGACAGGCGCGAGGGCGCCAGGGCTGACGCCGTAGGTACGGGCCTGGGCAACGCGAAATTCCCCGGCGCTGGTTTCCCCTTATCCGCAAGTAACAGCTGCTCGAATCCACATTACGGTGCAACATCCATTTCGTCCTACCCCCTCTGAGACTCGAAGCATTTTCGAATTTATTTTATTCAACATTTATTGCCACACGTTGACCGTTTTATGCTATTTTCTTTTAATTGCCGTACTTTCTCGCAGTCTCGATGTTATATTAAATTACCAGCAATTAAACATTTCGAATTTTCGCTAATAAATTTACGAAGCCACTACTGCAAACGAGAAAGAATTATCGGCCTTCAGAATTTTCTATCTTTTTTGGTAATTTGTGCTTGCATTTCTCGCGTGATTGTCGTTTTTGGCAAGCATTTGCACATTCTGCAACTTTCTGCCGCGAGCTGAAGCGTTCCGCCATCTACCGGCTGACCGCTCAAGCTCGAGGCACTTCTCCGTCGACAATATAGGTATCTATGTTACCGACTGGTAACGTAACGCTGGGTGATAAGGTTCTACACGGTATCATCCAGAGGCACAATAGAACGCGTTATCACAGCATGGAACGCTATTTTGCCGACTGACGGTAAGCCACAAACCGGTATAAAGATCCCGCTACATTGGCGAAGATTCCATACCGTAAACTCCGACCAAATGTATGCACATCTGACGATTTATTTAAATTCAACGAGAAATTGGTAGGTGGACAAGTTGATTAACCAGACGCGATACGCGTGTTGATGTTATCGATGACAATTTTATTGGCTCGTTTGGCTGCATAGAATGTGCATGCCAACGGTAAAGTATACATGATAACTCGAATACACAAATTACATTATAATTAGACATAAATCATACAACGCGAAATATACATACCTATAAATAAATCTTCCTACGATTTAACATAAAATATAACCTGCCAAATACGAATTCCTGCGTGGCTACATCGATAGAAAATATATTAATTTTATTCTCTATATTATCCATCTTGTATTAATATATAAGTGCGTGTACGTTTTTGAACATAGCAGTACCGTCTTTTTTTTCGACTGTACGCCTTCACTTAACCCCTGCATTTTTTCTTATAAAAAAAAACGTCAAAAGTCATTTGATTTCTAGTCTAAAAATACTCTATTGTATATGTTTATCTGTAACGCTTGCACCCCGCGCGCAGCACTGACCAAGCGTTATTAATTCACGAGATAAAATCTGCATCTTCTGTAGTGGATACAAGGGTAACTCTTTTTTCGCAAACAGCCTCACTAGTGTGCACATTACACTGACTTTTTGTCTTCCTTCATACGAACAAAAAAATATGTATGTATATATTAAACTAAAAAACGAGTCCTTTGGATTTGCGGTAAGACTCGATGCTCGACAAGGCAATCGTCCAATGGTCGATGGTGAGTGTTGAGGCAAATAAGAAAAAATGTCTGAATAAATACGACGATACGCAAAGTTTATTCACATGATGTGCGTTTTGTTTTTCTTGTCACCTCCAATGACTTGCAAGCTATCGTATACACAGGGTGATTGGAAATTCAAGATATTCCTTGAAAGACGTTTCACTAGCGGTCATTTGCAGCAAATTAACTTCTGTTGACGAGGGGTCGGAAATGAGGGGTTCCCAAGTTATGATGGTTTTAAGATTTTTAGACATTTTCACATTTGTTATCAAAGACGAATAATTGCAAAAAAACTACTCCACTCTGGACACTCAATTGGTACTTTCCTGAAAGTTGTGATTTCTACGCCAAATGTCAGACTTTTTCGGGTAATTTTTGTTGATTAAAAAAAAATCCCAAAAAATAATTATTCTTGCCACTTAAAGTGCTTCATTTCTGATATTTTGGGAAATTTAGGCATGCATTTTTTTTAAAGTGATCATTCATTTATCAACTTTCAGAAAAGTATCAATTAAGTGCCCAGTGTGGATTAGTTTTTCTTACAATTATTCTTTTTTGGAAACAAGCCTGAAAATTTCACAAAAATTAAAACCCACCCTAACTCGAAAATCACTCATTGTCAACTCCAAGTGGACAGAGGGTTATGTGTTGCAAATTATCTGAAGGGTGACGCCTTTGAAGGAGTAGGTCGAATTTCCAATAACCCTATATATATATAGTACCGGTGAAAAGTTTCGATCGCTTTGGATAATTGCAAAATCATATTAGAATAATATAATTCGTGCTATAGAACTGTATAGTATTATACTAAAATAACTATATAATAATATATACTAAACTAAAATAGTATGTAGAAAATAGTATTTACATACAATAATAGTAAAATAAAAAATAAAATGAATTTTATTATTCTAATATATAATTTTGCAATTATCCTAAGTGATCGAAAACTTTTGAGCAGTACTGTGTATATGCTGTGTGTACATGTGTGTGTGTGTGTGTGTGTGTGTGTGTGTGTGTGTGTGTGTGTGTGCGCGCGCGCGCGCGCGCGCGTGAGTGTGCGCGTGTGTGTGTGTGCGCGCGCGTGCGTGCGTGCGTGCGTGTGTGTGTGTGTATTTGACACGAAGCTACGCACGTGTACCTAACTTCGGGATAAGCCCGACGTACGAATTACGCAGGCACCGTCCGGTGGGTCTATCATCGTTCTTTTATAGTTTTGTCCCATCCGGCGTACAGATACAAGCGTTGGGAATATCTCTCCCGTCTCCGTCGCCACACTTTGTCTCCTTCGCACGTATAACGCGACGATGGAATCACCGTGGTCATGTACACAAAGGCAAAGAGAGAGGGGGAGAGAGAGAGAGAGAGAGAGAGACATCAAAATTCCGATTTACGTCCGTTCAAGGCTTCACGATCGTTTTTTTTCTGCTGTACCTTTTTTCGTACTCTCGCGGATATAATCGCGCATCGTTCAATGCCTCGCGCGCACGTACGCGCGATACATATGTATACAGACGGGGAAAATTAATTCTGAATAGACGCGCGCGCAATGTTCGCATGAGTCACGCTTGCGCTCAAGAATGCCACGAATGAGAGAGAAAAACTTATCGCTTTCATGTAACAATGATCATAATGATAAGAATCGTTTTCATCATTTGTAATTTACAATTATGCCAATGCTAGTTTCACGCGTTTTCGTGCTGGAAAAGAGAGTGAAAGCTCGCGCGCATTGCGAGAATGATTTATTCTGTTTTGGTTTTAGGAGCCGGAAGGAGCAACACCGATGAGCAGCTACGAGAGAGAAGGGAGGGGGGCGAGAGAGAGAGAGAGAGAGAGAGAGAGAGAGAGAGAGAGAGAGAAAGATGAGGTTGGGTTAGATTTATTAGTGCTCTAGGACCAAAACATCCTCTAGCACACAATCCTCATACTACGTATACGGAAGAATACAACGGAATAAGAAATTAACTTAATACAAGAACAAAGAAAGATGGCTCTATATAAACAAAAGAAATATCAAATAAAAAACGCAAATGGAAAACAACACGCAGATTGAATACGCAAATAAAAATAGAATCGCGATAGAAAATGAATTAAATGGTACTAAGAAGAAAAATTCACAAAATTACAGAAACTATACAAAGACAATATATATTTAAAAAAAAGTGAAATGAATAAAAAATGAAATTAATGAAAAAGTGCGAAAAGGGAAAAAATGAAGTGTGTGTGTGTGTGTGTGAGAGAAAGAGAGAGAGAGAGAGAGAGAGAGAGAGAGAGAGAGAGAGAGAGAGAGAGAGAGAGAAAGCAACAGCGGGAGAGAGCAACGGCTAGGAACGAACAGTCTCGGTGGATGGACTCCTATATATTGTTTCAAAGGGTGAAGTATAAATCTGACAATTGTGTATGGATGATACGTTCGTGGGTGTGGGTGTAAGTGAGACGAGCTCTTTTAGACACTATAATAAGATCGCCGATCACACGAATAAATAATGAGGCATACTTTTTCCCAATTACTTGGGTGGATTTCAATCTCGACCACATTATCTCTGCCGCCATGCGCATGTGTTCGCGCATGATGAAAATCGGCGAGCTCGTGATCACACAAAAATCTTTTAGGCTCGCTATATATATATATATATATATATGTATGAAAGTAAAAGATTTTCATCAGCGTCAGCTCGCCGTTTTCTCACAAGAGGGTTGCGTACATTGACTCACGGTTCACGGCTATTCGAATCGTTCTCTTCTTTTTGCATTGAAATCTACGTGACACATACGAGGCGCATAATACAATGTGTATAGAGAGAGAGAGAGAGTCATTCACATGCGAGCAAACAAGCTCGTTCGCGAGTCCATTGTGCGTACGCGGCGGTTCTTTGGAAAACTGGGACAAACGCGGGGCCAAAGAGACCCCGAGGGGAGTTTAGAAAATTGCGCGAATGCGTGCGATACACATGTACAGAGGCGCGTCGCTGTGTAATCGTAAAGCGCGCGCGCGCGACCGGGCGTAAACAATTGTGGGAGAAAAAAAATGGCGCCGCGGATTACTCCTGTATTCGTACGAATGTGACCGCCAGGCCCTAGTATGAAAAAAAACGCGGCAATTTCAGCAAAGCTGATGAATTGGACTTTTCTTTTGTAACCAGAGATGTTTTTGATTAGTTTTCATTATCTTCCATGTTTATCGAAATTACTGTAGTTCGAAAAAAAAAATCTAGAGATCTATGCATCGTGTGCAGACGTCGAAAATGCTCGCCCGCGTTTATTCTCCTGCACGTCTACATCTCGCGGAATTTCTTTACTGATACGCGACTCTTAGTTACATAAATTGCGTGCAACATCGTCGTTAACCTCGCGAGCGCCTCAGCCGCCGAGTGCACGTATCGATTACAGCGCCCTCTGGTGTTCCCTTTCTCGTGAAATATTACATTTCTCTCGCTCGCTCTCTAGTCTTCCAAGCGTTTTCTTTCGCATGCCAAGAATCTCTCGATACTCTTGTACGGCGATGCGGAACGACGGGGGTTGAACTCCGTGATTGGATGGCGTGAACGTTTCGATGCGTCGAGTGATGACACGCGGGACGATTCATATCGATCCTGGCGTTCTCTCTCGCCCGATAATTTACGTTGAATTATTGAAATTGAATGTTTCGACCGCGCGACTCCCACGCTGCGTTTCGCATACGCAATTTCCCGGATTAATCGACGCGAGATCGAATACACGATGAGATCGCGGAATGCCTAGAATCAGCACGATTCCCAAAGTTCCGGTCCCTCGTCCAGGGGGCTGGCACCCCTATCCCTTACCGTATATAAAAATGCTACGCTTTTTGACCGCTTTATTTAGTTCTACCTCTCCTCGTGACGCTAGTAGGTCACTGTCAATATTCTTATAGCGCAGGCGCGAGGCCCGCACGGCGTACTTAACCACCCAGTAGGCCTATTCTGTAACTCGTTATATCTCGGTATCGACAGTTTTCGTTATCGTTCACTAGCGACAGCCATTAAGAGGACCCCTTTCGTCTTTGAGCGTGCATGCGATTGGCTGTCGCAAGCTAACGATAACGAAAACTGTCGTTATCGAGTTATAACGAGTTACAGAATAGGCCTACATGCGCGGAATACGACTACTTTGAAGTTTGGGGTTTAAGCCGCGGTGCGGAATTGATGAAATTACCGAAATTACTTATACTCGTGTCCTAATGCCGTGTGTTGTGCACGGTTGTACCTCAGAGTACCCGCGTAATCCTGAAAAGGTGCATTTTTCGCCGTACTAGCCGATCCTCGCATTCGAAGCTATGAAAAGTCTTCGAATTATATGTGCGCGTGTGCGTATATATACATAGCCCCTGCGCGCGCATCAGGATTGTTCGAGAACTAGCGCTGCGATTGTCAGAGTAAGACACTACAAACAGAGGATATTTTGCGTAGCAAAAATTCTAAAAGATGCCAGCCCCCTGCCCTCGTCACTTCTTCGATAACAGTTTATTTTCCGTACAAGCCTCGTCACTGCCCCGAGTGCAAATTTCGCGAGTAGCTTATTTGTAAAGTGGCGCAAAAACAAAAAAAAGTAACTGGCGATCGCGTAGTCGTACTTCCGTTTGCCGGTGGCGCCCTCGGGAGTTGGGCGAGCGAATCGTAGTAAAATTTCGCGTTACTTCATGGCGAAAGCGAGAAGCACAGCGAGACAGGTGGCGAGTGCGAGATTGACGCGATCAGCGCCGGCGACGATGTCCGGCAGATCGGGCGCCATGGAATCGTTGTAATACTGATAACTTCTCGCGGACGTTCTCAAGCGTACGACCCGATAGTTCGGCACGGTCACGTTCACACGACCGACGATGAAGTTTTGCAGGGAATTCGTGACGCAGTAGAGATTGCCGTGTTCGTCGAATGCAAATGTGTCGGGCCACTGCATTTTCTCGTGATCGCGGGATATGAGACGTTGTCCGGTGGCGAAGGAGTGCATCATCGAGGAGGCATTCCACCTGGCGATACCGTCGTCCGCCAGCAGCCCGTAATAGAGTTCACCCGCGGATGACATCATCATGCCGTCGGTTTGGGAAGTTTTACGGCCCCAGTCGCGCACGTACGAGCGTACATCGCCTACGGGACGTTTTATCAGCCATGTCGGCAGGGAGTAGAGATAGAAGGACGACAGCGGAGAGTAGAAGAGGTGGCGTTCGCGTGCGCTGGCGGGCGACAGAGCGATACCGTCCACGTGAACTGGCTGTATGACGTTGACACTGAGGACCTTGAAGCCAACCGCATCCTGAGCTGCCCTCATCGAGTCGTCGCGAATCTTCCACGAGGTGCCGTTCTTCAACGAGTATACGATTATTCCAGGATCGCTCTCGGCCGTGTCGGTTATGTAAGCCATGCCGCCGTCCTCGTGATCGAGTACGATGTCGTTCAGATACGAGGCGTCCGGCGGTGTAACCTCGGCCGGAAACTCGTAATTGCGCAAAACACGACCGTTTTTCTCGAGATCGAGTATAACGAGACGGGGCGGACAGCGAGCCTTAGCCTGAAGCGTCATTGTTTCCGTTCTACCGGAATCCAAAACCCACATTCGTCCACGGGGATCGATCTCCATGCTCTGGACGAATTGGAAGGCCCTACAGTCGCCTATCTGCTGCATCTCCCAGCTCGGATAAGCCTCGATTTTCGGATCGTATACACCGCCGACCGGCGTTACCGACGTGACGCCCAACGTCACCGGCACACCCTCCTTCCACCTTGGCACGCTCAGATACATCCTCTCCTTCCATACCTTTATACCCGCGATCGGATTGTTCTCGGCTATGTACTCGTTGCGCTCGAAGGCGCGGGACTGCGCCTCCTCCGACGGCCACGCCACCTCGATCGTATTCCAACGGAAAATCTCCTGGAACTTTTCCTCACCAGAGACGCAACAGGCGACGATCAACGCCAACCCGAGAATTATCGTTATCGACATTCTCGTTTCCATCGTTTTTCTTTTCTATTTCGTGTCTATGGATATTTTGTACTTTCGTATCGGCCAGTCTTCTTAATTCACGCTATTTCACGTATTCGTTCGCAACGCGAAGATCGCGCGGCCACTTGTTTCGCGCACTCGCCGCTGAAATTCTTCCGGAGCCCGCGCACGCATAAAGCTATTTTTATCACCGCTCAGAGGATGCGAAAGATCGTATTCCCGTTGCGGATTTTGAACGCGGCGCTAGGCGAGTAAGTTGGCCAAGTGTTACTCAATCGCGAGAAAGGGGACACGCTGCTTTGACGAGTCTCACGGGCAAGCAGGACACTAAGATGAAGCTTCCTGGTTTATGTGTTAATGCAATGCTCAAGTTGCTCTTGGTCAATGCGCGTTTGTGGTTGACGCCGAATTTGCGAAACGCGTACCGAGATCCATAGCGTCGGACACTCTGGCTATGACTGACTTTACGAATAATCGTGAAGCGCGCGAGAACCTCGCCGGTAGGTGTACACAGAACGGACTGAGGGAGCGCAACGAAGAGACCCCGCCGCTCTTCGCGAAGAGACGTTTCGACTCTCCCGCTCCCTGAGCCCACTAACCTCGGCACACGCATATCACGTGTGTGTGTATGTGTGTACACCGCACGCTATGCTGCTAGTCTCTTTTGTCAGTGACGTTCGCCTTTCGTATTTTTTCCGTTTATCTACCTCCCCGAGCGCTCTGCTCTTCTCGCCCCTGTGGATTCTCTTTGTACGCGCGCCACCCCCTTGGAGGGCGCCAATTTCAATTCGTCTCGCGATCTACGCGCTCCTTGTTCACCCTGCTTCAAGGGCGACGACTGGTTCACTAATTTCGTGGTCGTTTCGCAACCATGCCCTGCTGTCGATTGGATTTGAGGGAGAAATTTGTCGAGGCTATCAGACCGGAAGTATTTGAGCACCGAAATAAAAAGTGCCCAGGTAGTTAAATGTTATCTGTATGGTATCCGAAAGATATCCAAAAACGGATATGGATAACTTTTTGGTTGTCCAAAAAGATGCCAGTTTGGATTACAAATAGTATCACTAATGACCGTTTCACGGACAACTTGTTTGTATCCAATTAGTTAACTATACGACAACTTTTAATGGTTGACAAGTTGACATCCAGTGGTTAAATTTTTTCGGTCGTCGGTAAGTTAGCGTAATGTTATCAAATCGATGTATCCGAAAGTTATCCTCTTAAAGGCATGAAAATGCCAAGATGCCACAGGCATCTTAAAGTTGTCCAAAAGTATCCATAAAGTTGACAAAACGACATCCAAACGGCATCAAAAAGTGCTATCGAATGGATGTCTTTATTGGACGCGCGCACGCGCACGCACACACACACTCGCGCGCACACTTTTTTGAACTTTTTTCACCACCAATCAACAGAGATAAAAAATAGTTGAACGTATGTAATTCAACGTGCGGTTAGATGGGCAAGATTTTCACACTAAAGGTTATGTAATTTTTTTTTGTTATTTAGCACCAAGATAAACCATTTCTAACAACGGATTAACGCAAACTGTACCTTTGTAAACATTTAGAAAAAAAAATCCTCATCTTGCCCATCGTAAACCATGGGCCAATAATCTCGTGACATAAATATGAATAGGCATCATTATAAATTACTCAAAATTTCGTTGTGAATTGTATAAAACATTCGTTGTCGTAGTTTTTTCATAATAATCATCGATAATGTTATACTTTTTCAAGTTGGTAGTAAAACAAAAGTTTTTCTACTTTACGAAATAAAAATATTAAAATGCATAAATATTCCCTTTAATTATATATTTATAAAAATTAGCATATACAGAATAAATCTGTACCTCGCATGCATTTGTTTGAGGTTCAATGAAAAAAAAAATGAATAAACCGTAATTTGACTCAACTGAATCGCTCCAACCTCCTTAATAGCCTAGGATATTTAATATAGCCCAGTATTACCTATTTTTAGATATTACATGGTGAATATCGTTAATAAAAGTTTCTATTTGGACGCGTAAATACATATTCACCAAAGCAATAACCAAAAATAGGTAATATTGGGCTATATTAAATATTCTAGACTATTAATAAGTTGATTTTGATAAAAAGATAGATAAGATAGTGTTACGTCGGTTTAAAGTGGGTCGTAAATGAAATATTAGCTGATTAATCAAAAGTGAAATATAATGTAATATTACTAAAAAAATACAGTCATGAATTTTTATCGTCGTTACGGAGACATCTTCTGTCGGCCGCGAGTTTCCCAGTCTTTAGCCGGCCATCCCCACGGCGAAGCTATTCCCTGATGCGATTTTCAACGTCTGTGATAGCCTATTACCGATGTACGAAAGACATCATGAAAAAGTCATCTTATGTGATTAGTCTTTAGGATATCCTTCGGACAACATTTAATTCGATACAATAGATAACAGCAGATGGTAACGTTTTGATACCTGAAAATAGTCATCGATTGTATAACACTTTGTGATACCTTACAGACATCCGTTTTCACCGCCAAAAGATATCATAAAAAAGATAACTTCACGACAACATTAAACCTGATGTCGTTTGAAAGATGTCAAAACCTTATCTTACGGCAATGTCTTGGAGATAACCTGAAAATGGTAACGTATCCGCGTCAATTCGACATCTATGCTACCTGGGTGGGTAATAGGAAGTGGCGCTGCGCACTGTTGGGACTTGTTTAGAAAGTTTGATTCACGATCCCCAAAAGTCTTGGCACCTCTTGCGCCCTAAGATGGAAGCTCCACTGGTATAGTAAACTTTGTCAAGATACATTGATAATAATGGACAAAATGTAAAAAACGAAACATTACTCGATATTCTGTTGTGTTCGAGGGTGCGAGACGGATAATGCAAGTGAATTATAACATGAGCTACCTAAAGATAAAGGCTTTTAAACAAAGTAGTTGTCGGCCTTGAAAATGACTCTCTTTAGGCCATCAAGGCGCGTTTGTAGTCAGTTCACAAGATTTTTTCTTTCCAAGCTTGTATCTTTGTAAATAATAAATCGAGCAATATTAAACGTTATTTCTGTTATGTACAATGAATAAATATAATTTCAGACGTCCTTTGTAAAAAGTGTGTTCTGCATAAACGTAAAAAAAATTTTTTAAAACAAGCTTTTATTCAAAAGGTACTATACTAAAAAGGAAAAAATAATGTCCAGTAAAATTGAAAATCAAAACAGTATAACTACAAAAAAGTCCCTTCCTTGGTCACTCATCATAGGTGCAAGTACTTAAAAGGTACAGAAATTTAATATTTGTAATATGTGAAATACAAATTTTAAAAGCTTGAGGCGTCAAACGTCTAGTACTAATACTAGTTAAAAATTTTTGAAAAAAATCCTCGAGCTTTTATAATTTATATTTCATGTTTAAAAATCTACGTTCATGTACCTTTTAAGTACTTGCACCTATGATGAGTAACCAAGAGACTTTTTGTAGTTATATTGTTTTGATTTCCAATTGTACTAAACATTATTTTTTACTTTTTAGTTCTACAGTACCTTTTAAATAAAAGCTTGTTTGAAAAAGTTTTTTTACGTTTATTTTATTTTGTACTTTTTAGTATTACAATTTGTTTATTTATTTGCCATGCACCCAGGCCATTTAAACATCGGCGTAATAAAAAAAAACCTTGCCTAAGTTTATAAAGGTTTCACGAAAAACTTTACATCAGTGTAATTATAAATAGTATTCAAGTGAACAAAGTTAAGAGGTTACGTGGGTTTTGAAGAAAAAAAGGCATGTGTTCTCTATTTAAAAAGATATAATATATAAATTATTTCATTCAAAATGTTAAGCACATAAAAGTGTGCAAAATTTCAATGAGATCGGTGCATTCGTTTTTGGGCAATCGTGTCCACCGACTTCAAAAATAGTGTTTTGAGAAAAATGTGATAACCCAGCCGGTCTTTCCCGATGGAGGGAATTCTCAAAGGCTCTCTCTCTCCTAGACTTTTACTCCGATTGACTTAAAACTTTGGGAGAATATTCTAGACATATTGTACTATAAGATAAATTTAAAAAATTGACTTTTTGAAAAATTCTAACCCACGTAACCCTTCAATGAACCCACACTGGATTGTCTTACCATTTGCCATTAAGAAATTTAACGAAAATTTAACAAATTTTTTCGTATAAAAAACTCATTCACTCATAAAGTTCAGTATCTATTCAGACATGAATATCAAGCTGTTGGAAAAAATATATATATATATTTTTCGATGTACAAAATGGCCGACGACTAATATTTTCTTTTATCTTTTTTAAAGCGCTCCGCGGCGTGACATTTAGCATCCACAATTTTTTACCAAGAACAAACAACAAAAATTCTTGTCAATCTACATTCGAATACCTAGAAGAGTGCGTACGGAATTGAAAAAATATTGTTTTATTCAAAAGTTGTAGGTATTTGAACTTTAGAAATGAATTTTCAGTGAAAAAGTTCGTTATAACTGCTCATAAACTGCTCATAAAATGAAAAGTTTTCGATTAATCAGACATTCCGTACGTACTTCTCTGCGAAATGCAATTAGGAACATAACTTTTAAATTTGAAGCAAATAGAGTGAAAGTTGTTGAAGTTATTTGTCACGCCAATTGGAAAAAGCTGTTTCGAGAAGTTTCGAGGAGTCGGCCATTTTGGACATCGAAAAAAAATTTCTAACAGCTTGATATTTATACTAAATAGAGATGTAATTAATTTTATAAGTGAATCACTTTGTCATACGATTTTTTTAATCCGCACATGATTTTATACTCGTTACTGTGGCCGAAAGCCACTTAAATAAAAGCTTGTAAAAATAGAATCGCTTCTTCCCGAAACCTGCGAGTCGTGCTTATAACCTTAAAAAATCTGAATCCAGAGCCGAACAGAGCTAAAAAAAGAGCAGAAAATAAATTATTCACTGCAGTAGCATCTAGACAATCTACTATGGAGGAAAACCCAATAGCCAACTCGCAGGAACTTAAGAACGAAGTAATTGTTTACGTTTAAGGCCATACTTTGACCGGCCATATTAAAATATCGCTGCGCCATCTCTAGGACGTGAAAACCGTGAATAGACTGCTGTGGGCGGCCACCGGAAATAAAACTCGTACGCTTGTTGCAGGACGACTCTTGCCGTGCAATCGTCGATCGACTCTCGCAAACAATAGCGACCTTTTCAATCATTACTATTTTTCTTCCGTACTCTCTTTGTCTTGAGCTATTCTATTATCGAGAATCGTGCCGATCATCGCGTTGACCTCCTAATAGGTGCATCATTGTTATTGCCGAGTGAATAATAGCTCAATCAGGAGATATAGGCTAGCCCGGCTAATTTTTTGCGCGGGCGTTTCTATCCGTTCGTTGTTACGTAGTCATGGGCGTGTGAGAGGTAAATTCAACGATTTCTATGACTCCCCATCCGTACGTTATTATATTTCATACGACTGGTCGATTTGTAACGCCATCTGCTGCTGTTAACTTCAAGCCCTCGCGCCCCACGCCCCTTCGTTTCGTGTGAACATTCTTCGCAAGGGTTGCTCCGCGCACCGCCGGGGGGCTAGAGATTAGGGGCCTTCAAATGTTGCGTGAATCTCTGTACCAACCGGATCGTTGCAATTTTCAACGGGAATTTCAATTATATACCGGCGAGGTCGCGGGGTAGAGTTGCTGCTTCAATCGACATCTGGGGGGCTATTATGGTTTGGGTGAAAATGCAAAAAGTGAGCGGGTCGCGCAATTACGGTTCTTCTTACGTAGTGAAAATGTGACATTATTCGCCACGAAATGTCGTGTCGGAAATCGTAATGCGCTTGCGTTAAGGAGCTAACCAGTATGACACTTTCAAAAAATCGATTTTCTTTGCCTTTTTCGACAGTTTATACTTTCGAGAATATCCTGTAAAAATTTCAAGGCCGTATCTCTGATCATTTTATCTTGCAAAAATCGATATTTAAATCTTTAAACGCGTTTTCTCGAAATTAGATTTTTCAAATTTGCTGACAATTTAACTCAAAGAGCAATTCTCCGATTGACTTGAAATTTGAACTGAGTACTCTTGAATATACTTACTCTACAATGACGTAGGATATTTTTGATTGGATGAAAAAGGACGATTTGGCATTGAAAAAAATGACTATTTTATCGGCACGAAAACATACTTTTTTTTCACAACTACGCCATTTTGTTAGATTTTGATATTTTTCGAATATTCCTACGTCATTGTACAGGAAATACCTTCCAGTTTGACAACATTTTTTCCTTTTTCGGTTTCAGCTACTCAATCGGCCGGAATCATGTCCGCAGTGGAGGAACTTTTTTTTTTTGCGTCTCCGAAGCCAGCGCATAAGTCGGTTGGATCTCAATTATTGTCTATGAAAAAAATATGTAATATAGGTCAAATATAGGCAAATATATTCTTAATTTTTCCAAACATTTAAGTGAGTACTTTTTTTCCAAAAAAAATCCCGAAAACGACCCAAATCTTCAGCGTTCACACTGGTATAGCCCCTTAACGTCTTTTCCTAAAGCAGCAACAATATTTTCATATACAAAACTTACGAGTATTTTTTTATATGATCTACTGGACCGCGTCTGTTTCGGGCTAATTCTTCATGTTGTTTCATTTAACCTAAAAACTTTTTTCTTGTTTTTCTTTAGGGGGTTTCGAGACAATTGACGATATGATACTATTTGGTTCATATTTATACATGAAATTCTCTGTCATATACTGAATGCACTCTCCAAATTTTTAATTTTTCGTCTACACCGTTTCTATAAAATTTACAATTGAAGAAGCACTTTTTGACATAGGGAGATGCCCACGCTCATCGCTGAATGGCAGTTTTACCCACGAAATAGTGTGAAAAAATGTTTTAAATGTTATGAAAAGATGTCAAATCACTCACTACACTGAGACAATTTCGTCCCCCTTTACATTACGACGATTAGGCATCTTCCAATGTCAAAAAGTGTTTCTTAAATTGTACATTTTAGAGATGTGGTGTAAACGATCGATTAAAAATTTAGTCAGTGCATTCAGTATACGATATAGAATTTACTGTATAAATTTGAATAAAATGGTAATATATCGTCAATTGTCCCGAAACTCTTAAGCGGTCTCGGTGCAGTCTTATATTCTATTTTCGCATTCTGTTTATCCTAGTAAAGAGGTTATGTTTTCGTTGATGCAGCGTACTTTGTTTTGGGCTGAGTTCGATTGACCTGCTTAGCGCATGGATACTGGTTTTCGATAACATCGAAAAACCGGAATATCGGACCAAAAATCCGAAATTAAAAAACCGATATTGGAATCGAATAATACCAATGTGTATTTCGATATCATAGTTATCAAAATTTGAAATATCATTATAATTGTTATTATTTCTATTGAAGTTACTTTTACTTGTTTTTTTGAAATATGTTTCTGAAAGATGAAACTTCAGATGCCCTCTGTTTTTTGCGGTAATTGTTTCAATAATCTCAGTCTCGCCAATTGAAGTGACCATGCTGTTGCCTGCCTATGGTGTTGCCACATACCAAGTATGCCATTTGTTTGCATTCTGGTAGCTACTACTGCGCTGACTTGCATAAAACTTCGTAATTTTACTTTTGCTTGTTTGCTACTTTTTTTATTTGCATAAAAGGTCCTATTTTTTGTTCGTTTATTTGTTTATGTTGGTTTTGGTATATTTGAGAACATAGCAGAGTATGTTCAGCAATGTATATTAAATGAAAATCTCAATAAAAAATGGTGCTTTTGTATAAATTTCCCTATTATTTCTATGACTTCCATCTAGGTTTCCTATAAATAATACCGAAATACCGGTATTCCGATATTACAACTTGTTTATATGGAAACAATACCGGCAATAGAAAAAGCTCCGATAGTCCAAGCTCTAGGCTCTAGACTAAAGCTCTAGCTCTAGACTAAATTTCAATGGGGAAACAGTGAACAAAGTGTCCCCGAAAATGCGAATAACAGGAATGGCGCGCCGATCGAACAGACCCATATATATAGTAATCTATCGGTCGACGAGGTGAAAGTGATCGGACGAGGTTCTAACCTCACAACAGACCGGTCGTTAGAGTACATTACTTTGAACGGCTTTGTTCGTTGTTTTCGAAATGTCCACATAAACATTTTGAGAGAAAATCTATTTGAAAGGCAAAAACGTGAGCCTCTTTAGAAATGTCATCATATCTGTAGGTTCAAGCTTCGTAACACATACTCGCTTTGGTACTCGGATTAATTACATACGAGAAAAAAAATTCAATATAGAAAACTGAGCATTTGCGTGCAGTAACTGAAAAAATGAAACTGCTTTATCTATACTGTATTCGTACCAATCAGCGTATAACTTAATCTTTTTTTGTGGAGTCAGTGTTGTAATTTTATTACAACACTGACTCCTAATTGAGGTTAGTTAGGTTAGCCATCTTTCCTACAATCGGAACCGATATTGTATATATATACGAAATATGTATAGTGTATCACCCGCGAAAGACCGCAGCGCTGCCCTCAGTATTCGCAATTTTGGTGGCGATTTGAAATGCCGAGTTTGGACTCTTGTATCTAGTCTTCATAGGCCAGCTGGAGTACCCCTTCTACGGCGACGTGGAAATGTGAGATCACGAGCCGGAAGTCCATAGGGATGCCACATTTTAACTCGACCGATCCATAATAGAGTGACAAAATTCACGCGTCATCAAAGTGCGAAACGTGGAAGTATTTATCCGAGAACCGCAATAGCCCCCTGGTGAAATGCGCTTCAAATATACGTACAAGAAGAAGATTCTCAGGCCATTTAATTTTCGGCTGCGCATTGTCTCGGCTTTATTTGTTGAACGATATTATCAATTGGAAATTCCAGCAATATAGTGGTTTCTTGAGTATTTAAACGGCAGACTGTATACATATGTGATTAGGAAATTTTCGAAGATATGGCCGCGCGCCAAAATACGCGCGCCTCGACCGAAGGCAGCGCCACCCTCGCGATCTAGCAAGCGATAAATAAGTCTGACGAACTCGGTACGAGTTAGTCATTTATATATTTAAATATATATACAAAGGGTGTCTCAAAATGACTTGACATTTTATTTATTAATAAAACGTTTTATTTATTTGAAAAGTACGAATATTTTACTTTTCATATAAGTTTGATATAATTTTAATAACACATGTTCTATGTTAATTGGATCTGGTAAGCATGCATATGCAGATCTTTCGTCAAAATTTGCTGCATAAAGTATCTTGAAATGTTCAATTGCCGAGCACGATGACGAATCGAGATGGAAGGACTTTCGTCAACACTCTCACTCATTGCGGCTATGTTTTCATTCGATCGATCGGTACGAGGACGGCCACTGCTTTTCGCGGCCAGGATTGAAACAGTAACCTCAAATTTTGAGATTAAATTCACCACAGTGTTGCGCGATGGTGCGTTATGATGACCAAAAGACGTGCGGACTTTTCGAACCGTCTCTGCAAAATTTTCACTATTTTTGTAGTGAATTTTCACAACTTCTATGCGTTGCTCGATCGTGTAATTCTCCATTACTAAACCCCAATACTTCCTGAAGCTAGTTGTCATAGATTAGTACTCTTTCTTCATCTCGAAAAAAATTGCGCGCAATTTAAAATGTCAAATCATTTTGAGACACCCTTTACACACACACACACACACACACACACACACACACACACACACACACACACACACGCACACACACACACACACACACACACACACACACACACACACACACACACACACACACACACACACACACACACACACACACACACACACACACACACACACACACACACACACACACACACACACACACACACACACACACACACACACACACACACACACACACACACACACACACACACACACACACACACACACACACACACACACACACACACACACACACACACACACACACACACACACAATTTCCTAATCACGCACGCACGGACGCACGCACGTACGTACGCACGCACAGGTGAGAAACTCGTAAAAAGAGGAGAGATACAGATTACACACACACACACGCACACACACACACACATACACACTGGCGTCTTCGAAATATTTCGCTCGGAGCTAGAGTACTACGGACTCGCCACTGACACGTCTTTACCCCCCCCCCCCCCCCCCCCGTCGTGAGTCTATATACGCGTGTAATTGAATTCAGATCACGTCATGGTCTAATAGCGACTGAGCTGCAGTATTCGTTGCGATGCGTAGAATTTGTAGCGAACGAAAAATTAAAAGCCACTGATCGCGAGGCTCCTACACGCAACCTTCCTAATTAGCCGTTGTTCAATAAGGTGACGCGAGAACTTCGTCATTTTTGTAATGGATATAATAAAAACGATGTTCTATCTGGACTGAATCCGCGATATCGTATCGAACGCAAGCAGAAGGAACCCCTTAAGTGAGCTCGGACTCGGTCGCCGTTACCTTGACACGTTCTCTCTCTACGAAACTTCCATCATCGCCCCCGGAAACGGCTAGTGTACGCCGCGCGTTCGTACTGTTTCTACTTTCGTCGCTCCTACACGACCCTCGTCGCACTCCGTTGCGATGTAACCAAAGCCGCGCGGAAGAAACGCGGTGGCCCTCGATTTACAAGGTTGGACGTGTGTTTCTCCCGATATATATATATATATATATATATATATATATATATATATATATATATATATATATATATATATATATATATAGACGGATGTATGTATATATGTACAAATAATAAAAGGAGAAACGAGCACGATAATGGGAAAATATAGTAGTGATGTCACGGGCCTTTTTTCCTTGATTTTGCCACCGTTAAAAAACGTGCAGGATTTGTCAACAAGCGTGCACTACCACTGTATATCCCCGTCTCTCTTCTCTCGATATACGAAAGTTTCCTCCTATTATGTCTCGACTTCAATGACACCGACTCTGAGTCTCTCGCTACTCTCGGGTTCTCTACGAAATTAAACAGCCGCAACGGCTCGCGGTTATGTGCTTACGAAAAAATGTTAAGTATTCTCAACGCGCGCTCTTTTATTTCGTGTGGTATTTAGGAACTATACAGTCCTAGTCCTGTTGTGCCATCCCTCATTTTTCATATCACAATAAACATTTTATAATTATAATAAATGAGGTATAGCTCGTGCGATTTGGAGGCGTTGAATTATTTTGAATATGAGTATTTTTTATTGTGTTAGCTATGTTTGATAGCTATTTATTATTTTTTCGATCGTTATTGTGCATCGTGAGTAGTTATTACCTTCTGATTTGTCATTCTTGTTAGATCACGAGTGGCCAATTGTTACTAACTGCCATTCATTTCAATTAATCTATTAATTCAATTTTGATTAATTAGTAAGTTAGCTTTAATTAATAAAATGATTTTCATGAAGGTAAAATTTATCAATAAAAATGAGTTAATTAAATATTACAATAATTGATTAATAGTGAGTAACAAATTTAAACTTCGTTAATATAAGGAATCGTTTGTCGGTTTTAAGGACTTTGACTTGACTGTTAAAATCTCTTCATTCTTTGGTTCTTTTCACGTGGGTGCAATGTTAGGTTTACCTTTCTGACTATTCCCGTTATTTATGTGAATTTGCCAGTCAGTTACTAATTATTATTTTTGGTTATAACCTTACATTGAAGGGCGTTTTGTGTTGGGTTTGGGTAAAATTTGGAAAAATTCTGTTACACGCCCCAATCTCGAGAAATGTTGTCCAAAGTCTCTTTATAGTACAGTTGTGCTGTCGTTGAAACACCCCGTACTCGGAAAACATTGGACGGCCAGTTTTTGGACAGGTGATTCTGTAGGTGCTGCGGGTGCCAAATCCAAGTTTGCCTAAAAATCGGGGTGCAGGTTTGTTTTAGGGGATGAATCAGTATGGGGGTGGATTGATGCCAAACTACACCCCCTACGAGGACGGCATCGTGAGACAAAATGTTCAAAAAAATACGAGCTTTAGTTTTGCCCACAACGCCGAAGTGGTTGTAGTTAATTTTGGTTATTGTTGGGCGATAATATCTTCACCCCCAAAAAAATGGTAGAAAAACAAACAAAAAATTGTTTGAATAACTCAAAAACAATCGATTTTTCGCGTATAGTTTAAATGTACGGAATGTATCGAATAATTTTCTCTATATTTTCGTTTCTATGGACAACCCTTGAATTTTGATTTTCAAATCCTTCTTGGGGATTGAAAATCGGAAATGAAATTCTGGGAAAACTATTGACCGCACAAATTCGCCGCCGTGGAACAAATTGTAGCTTGAATCCTCAGCTACATTTTTGTCCACAGCGCCAAACTCGTATCTGTTTATTTTTGGTCAATAGTTTTCCCAGAATTATATTTTGAATTTTCAACCCGCGAGGAATTAGGAAAGGCAAAATTCAAGGGTGGTCCATAGAAACGAAGATATAGTGAAAATTATACTCTACATTTAGTATCTTTAAACTTTCCCCGAAAAAAAAACGATTGTTTTTTAGTTGGTCAATAAACTTTTTTTTTTGATACTTCAACAATTTTTTTGGGTGTAAAGATATTATCGGAGAGGGATGATCATATACTCGATCGACGCATCTTTTCAAGGGTTACAACGTTCCCATTTGAACCAAAATTGTAGGAATTTTTCCCTAAGAGTTATCGAATAAAAACTGATTTTTTTTAATTTCACCCCACTTTTTCATCCCCAAAATGAACTTCCACGACTTCGGTGCTGGGGACAAAAATAAAGCCCGGATTTTTCTGAACATTTTGACTTCCGGAGCCGACATCGTGGGGATTGTAGTTTGGCATTAATCGACCTCCATCCCCTAAAAAGAAACCCTACACCCCGATTTTTAGTCAAATATCGATTTAGCACCCGCGGCACCTACAAAATCATCTGTCAAAAAACTAGCCTTCTTCTAATTCTTTTCGATTCCAATATACAGCACGACTGTACTCTTATTCAGTCTTCGTTTTTGTATTTCTGCTTTACATTTTTTTACCGATTATTCATGTTTGGGAGAAACTTACTAGTTTATTTATGATTAGTCTGTTTCGTTTGCTTTTTATGTTCGAGGTGAAAATTAAAAAACCCCCGTTAGAAATGGTGATCCTAAGGAGTTCAGTTCAATAATTATCTATATTTATCATTGTTTTGGTAACATAGTGTTTATTACATTGTTTTTCTCTTATGCTAACTATTCCTATTCCTTAGAATTTAACTAGTTATTGTTCATGTCGTGGGATTTGTTTATGTGTTTATCAGTGCTTTGGCAAGGTATTTATTTGGTATCACATATTAGAAATTGAAAAACATACCCGTGTTTTATGTATCCTTATATCTAAATAGAATTCTCTTATATCTAGGCGTATTTACAATATTTACAGAGGATGTGGGTGCTTGAGCTGTTCATGCTATAGGTTTACCTGAGGAGGATTTGGTGGGGTAGTTTATACTTTATTTTAAACGGTGCGTTGTCTTGTGCTAGGGTGCCCACGTCTTGGAGGAGAGGGATGTCTTGGGTTTGATCAGTATAGTACTTTTGTGTCCTGTCATATATTTCTTTGTAAATATCCTTGACTCCCGTTTGGTCTTGGATTTGTTTGTTTGTTGTGTACCATTCAGCTTTTGTTATGTTTCGTAGAATTTTGTTTTGGACGATTTGAATTTTTTTAATGTTTGTTTTGCACGTATTGCTCCAGACCGCGTAAAGCAAAACCGGTTTGATGATGGCATTATATAGCAGTAGCTTATTTTTTATGTTAAGGACGCTTTTCTGGTTAACGAGATAGTATAATATTCCTTTAATTTTTTGGGCTTTACTTTTAATCGCGTTTATGTGTTTGGTGAAGGTTAGTTTATCATCCAATATTACTCCTAGGTATTTTGCTTCTTTCTTAAGGGGGATAACTATAGTGTTCATGGTAAATGGGGGTAAATCAACATGTTTTGTTTTCCTGCTGAAAATGACTAACTCTGTTTTGGCTTAATTAATTTTAATTTTCCATCTATTGAAGTGTTCGGAGATTGCCTTTACGTGGGCCTCGACGTTATTTTGTGCTACTTTTTTGCTCCAGGAGCTCGAGAATACTGCGGTGTCGTCTGCGAATAGGGCTCGCTGAGTTTTATCTGTTTTGGGAATGTCGTTAATAAAATAAAGGAACAATACCGGTCCAAGGATGGAGCCTTGCGGTACTCCTGCTGCTATGTTCTGTTTCGTCAAGGGTTCTCCGTTTGCCATGACCGTGAAAGATCTATTTGAGAGGTAGTTAGTTATCGTTTTAGTAAGATATAATGGAATGTTTAGATTGTCCAACTTGAAAATCAGTCCCTTGCGCCACACTGTGTCAAACGCTTTTTCTATGTCCAGTAATGCTATCGCTGTTGCTTTGTTAATGTTAAATTGGAAACTTATGTGGCTTGTTAATCTGACGAGTTGTTGAGTCGTGTTGTGTTTTTCCCGAAACCCGAATTGCTCCTGTATGAGGTGATTGTTTTATATTTCATGTTGCTTGAGGCGATTTAGAATAATTTTTTCAAAAATTTTACTACAGGTGTTGAGGAGACTAATAGGACGATAATTTTGCGGGAAGAGCCTATCTTTTCCTGGTTTGGGGAAGGCTAAGAGGTTTGCGTGCTTCCATGGTGTCGGAAAGTGGCTAATTTTAAAGCATGCATTGAAGATGTATGTCAGCTGTACTATTGCTTTCGGCGGCAAGTGTTTGAGGACAATGTTTTGAATTTCGTCTAGCCCCGGGGCTTTTTTGGGTCTGGTTCTCTTGATTGCTTGTAAGATTTATCTGGGAGAGGTGTACACTATGTCTAGGACATCTACTTGTTTGTCGCAAATTTCTCTGAATTTTCTGGTTACTAAGGCACAATGGTTGTTGCTGCTCATGTTTTCTGTTAAATGATGGACTTTTTCGAAGTTTTCCGCGAGGGCGTTAGCTTTTTCTTTATTGCTGATTGCAAGGCCCTGCGTTCCGTGTAGTGTGGGAATGATCGCGTCTGACTGCCTAGTGAAGGCTTTTGCCATCTTCCAGATCGAGTTATCCTGTATTTTCAAAGATTTCAATTTTTGTTCCCATTTTTCATTTGAGTGCTCTAATCAATTGCCTGACCCTAGCTGATACTTTGATTTGTATGATCTTATATTGCATATTTGGAGTCCGTTAGTACAATCTACGTGCTCTATTCCTTGCTTTAATCAGTTTCGCGATGTTTTCCGAGAGGGTAATGCATACGCTGTTACATATGGTTATGGGAATCGTTATCTGCATTGTTTCTCTAATGAGATTTGTGAGTTTAGTCGTGCAATTATCGATATCTGTTTTGGATTTTAAATTTGAATCTATTGTTATTTTGTCATTGAGTAATTTTGTAAATTCTCCCCAGTTTGCTTTTTTATAGTCTAGGCCCAATCTCTCGACTTTGCGAATGCGTGCATTTCTTATTGTGAATTTAACTGGGAGATGTTCGGAATCCAAAACATTTACCGTTTCTACTGAGATATTATTTATGTTTTTAGCTAGTCCAAAGTCTACCACGCTTGGGAGTGCTTGGTTGTAGGAAAACAGAGTGAAGTTGTCTGGGGCTATTACCACTGTGTTTGTCAAATTTGTGTAATTGAGAATGTTCCTGCCGTTCATGTTGCTGCTGTAGCAGCGCCAGCTTGCCTGTTTGGCATTAAAATCGCCAATGGCTAAGACGGTGTTTGCCAGGTTAAATATTTTGTTCAGATCCGCGTGTAGTATCATTGTCTGCCGCTTGGCATAAATTGTAGAGATTACTAGATTGTTTTTTAATTTTAATGCGTGAGCTTCTATAGAGTTTGTGTCCAAATTTAATTCAGAGCATTCAATATTATTTTTGCAATAAATTGCTACACCTCCCCCGGCGACATCGCCTGGTCTATCTTTTCTGAAACACTGGAATCCGGGAATTTTGCATTTGTGCTTTTGTTTGAGTTTGGTTTCGATTACTAAAATAATATCTATTTTCATTTTATCGATTAAGCTTTAGAGTTCTGCTAGATTATTTTTTAGCCCATTTGCGTTCCAATGAATAATATGTATGTTTTGGTCTATGGTCGCGACGTTGTTACACATATTTAAGTATGACGTTATAGAATGCTTGGCATTTGGCGATGTGGTCTGAGCACGTGGCTAACTGTTTGTTCAATTCTCTGAACATTTCCAGCATCCTGTTCATATCGCAGAGGGATTTGAGCGTTTGTATTTCTTTTACTATGTTATTGTGGGTATCGTTATTTGTGGATTGTTGGCCGGCATAGTTGTCGTTTTCGTCGATGACTGGGGGGTCCTGTCTAGTATGCGTTAGATCTTGGGGGACTGGCTTACTTCACGGTCTAGTTCTAGAGTCCCTAGCATTACCTGTGTTTACGTCTTGGTTTACCCTAGCGCTATAGGAGCTGTTGTTGTTGTGTTTGGTACGTGGTTGCGTTGTCCCTTCCTCGCTGGCCCTGAAGCGCCCCGTTGGTCTATTGGTGAGTGCTGGGAAATTTGTGTCAATGATTGGTTCGAGGTGTCGCTGAAATCGTTGATGTCTTGGCTGCTGGCTTCGCTGATGCTGCTCCTTCTTCCTTCTGAGGTGTTGCTGGTAGACTTTGCAACAGGTTGCGTTTACAGGGTGTTCTTTTTGGCAGTTCACACACTGCGGTTTGTCTTCGGCTGTTTTGAGGCAATCCTTCGTGAGGTGGTTGCCCACGCATTTCACGCATCTCGGCTCCCTGTTGCAGTACGCTGCCCCATGGTTGAACCCTTGGCAGCGGTAGCACTGGGAGATCTGCTTCGGGTTTTTGTAGTTGTCCCATGTAACTTTGACAGAGCAGATATATTTTGTGCTTTTGATTTGTCTCAGGTCTGCGTTAGCTTTGAAAGAGGCGAAGTAAAGGACTCGGTCTGAGTTGTTTGCTTGCGCTAATTTCATCTTTTTCATTTTTATTGGGTCGAGTCCTGCTTGGGATAGTTCGTCCACGATGTCCTTTTCATCGAGTTGAGGTAGTCCTTTAATGACAAATTTCTTCTCTCGTTGACTGGACGTCGCGTATGTGTGAAAGTCCCGTGAGTCATTTTTTAATTTGGATGAGATCCGACTGGAGTCCTCGCTATGCTTAGGATAGACTATAATTGTCGCTGTTGCAAATTTGAGTGTTGATCCCTTGTGGTTTTTCAGTACGTCGAGGTGAATTTTGGCTTTGGCTTCTGCGTCGAGGTTTGCGCTGTTTATCACTATCGGTGAGGGTTTTTCGGTTTTTACGCTTTTGGTGCTGAGATCTGAGTCCACTGTCATTTGATCCTCTTCGTCCGAGTCTAGGGCAGAGAGGCTGTCGTATCTGTTGCTTGTTGAAACTCCGATGGTCTTCTTCCGGTTCTTCGTGCTGTTGTCGTCACCGCTCGCGATGGCGCGTCATTTTTTGGTTTTTCCCATTGTCACAGGTCTGGGGCTAAGCTGTTCGTTGTTATCCTCGGTTTCCACCGGGATAGAATTTGTATTAGGGTTGTTTTTTATCGCGTGTATTTCGTTGGATTGTCTCGTGCGTGTTGTCGCCTTGACGTCTCAACGTCGAATCCTCTCAATGTGATCCTAAGGACGGTGGAGGCCTGCAACTAATAGGCATCCGAGGGCGTGATCTCCTACGAGACACGACGCCGCTCGTAGCCACCTGGCGGATTTTTCGCACACCGCGCGCGTAATCATACCAATCTCTCGCTTCGTACGCTTCCCCAGTACAAGACTGAAATGCGCATCGCACGTATACTTTCCAAAATACTATAAACACCAATTTGTGCTCGTTACGTCTACGTTCGTATCTTATATAATGCATATACGCGCAGACAAACTGGCGAAATCTGGATGTGCCTCGATCATTCGTTCTTATCTACGTTTATGGACAAAATTGGTGAAATCGCGTAGGCCCATAGCCGCGTTACGATACTGTACACGACGATTGCGGAGCTATAACGGTGCGGGTTCTTCGCGTCTTTATAACCAGCGCACTATCCGACGTTTGCGTTACGCAAGCCTTTCCGTTTCTACGTGTATGTGTACATGACGACCGAGGAGAAAAGCCGTGGTATCGCGGTGTATCAAAGTACAATAAGAAACATCGCGAGCCAAACGGACGCGATCGCGCCCTGCGCTCGTTTCTGCGTTTTCGTTCTCATGGTACCCTTTCGCGCACGCGACGACGGACGATTTATGCTTTATTAGGACACACGCTAACGAGCATTACACAAAGAACAGCGTCGATCAACTTGACGGTTTAATGATTTTAAAAAATGTCTTCGGAGAAAAATAGCAATGGAGGTTTGAGAAAAAAAATGAAAAAATAATGAAGCCTCGGAATCTCGGAACTTTTCCACTTATGTGCCTGTCCAATGTTCGTCAACCTTATTGCGGGAGTGGGCACGCTCGCGGTTTTCTCTCATGATGTTATGTACGACGCGTCACTTCCTCTTGACCCGTAACGCGTTCTCCGTGTCGTTGCACGCGTGTCTATGTATACACTGCGTACAAAACCGATTTGCACTCCTCGTTTTTTGAAAACAACGCTTCGAAAAAAAGCAGAATATTTTGGCAAATAATTTCATCCGATAACCCATTTCAAACAGAAAGAATACCCGTTAATGAAAATCCAGAAAAAACATTTACAAAAAATATGCAATAAAAATAGAAATTCCATATTGAAGTCAATATTTTCCGATGACGCTTTCAAGATACATTTACATGTTAATAGTAAAATTCGCCAAATGGAAAGCGTACCAAATTGATGTTTGGTATGCTTTCCATTAGCAACTAAAATTGCCTGCAGTCTTCTTGACGTTGACTCAACTAATTTTGTTGTTTCTTTTGAAATTTCAGGTCTTTTTTCATTGAAAACCTTAGTTGTTCTTACTTCAAAATTCAACATATGCCAGACATTTTCAAATGGATTTATCTCTGGGAATTGCGGAGGAGTTACCAGCATTCTACGAACGATTTATAAATATAATTCTTTAGTTTTTTGGCGGTGTGCGTTGGGACGTTGCCTTGGTGGAAACAAAACGCGTCACTTATACCCAATTTCGATGCACTGTTCACCAAATAATCACTCAACACCTTAAGGCGGGACATACATTTAGACAGAAAAAAAACAAGCAATATTGAGGGATTTTTTAAGGCCGTCTGCTGGTCTAGAGAGCCAAAATTTGGGGTTTTTTTGAGATGCGATAAAAAAAACAAAAAATATTTTTAGTATCTATTTTTTTACCACATTTTTATTTATCTTTAACATTATACAAAAAAATCCATAATTCCGATAGTTACAGGCTGGTAAAGTGGGGGCGGAAAAAACGGCCTCTCCTGGTTGACACGATTCCAAACCTCCGGGTCATCTGAAAAAAAAATGAAAACAGATTCTTAATTAGTAAGGATGTCATTATAGCCCCTACCTCAGGCAAAAAAATAGCAAAATGGCGGCTGTTAGGAAAACGGTCATTTTTTGCCGTTTTTTCTCGATTTTTTATTTTTTAAAAATAGTTATTAACAAAATTTCGCGATAAATCTGGTAGGGGGAAAAGAGGGGTGTATAGAGAAGGTTCATAAAAAAATTCAAGTAAATCGGTTCATTACAACTTCAGATATCATGTCAATCGTATCGAAAAAAAGTAGTTTCGAGAAAAACCCGTTTAAAGATTCGAGTAAAGTTTCAGGCAGTGTAAGTTATATAATGGTACATATACATACATTTCGTTAATCGGCGATTCTTGGTCCATACAATCACCCTTCTTTTTCATCAAAATCAAAGTTTTCTGATGTTCTTTCTGCTAGACGAGCAGTTCGAGCGGTAGTCGACCAGACTGAACCGTCTATTGTTCGATTTGTTCCGGTAGCGCCGGTGTAGATTCCACCTCACTAACCACGTCTGTAACTCCATAAATATTTGGTATTTTGAAATTTCTTTTGGAGGGTATATTCTTGAAAGACATTGAAAATATGCAAAAAAATCGATTTTTTTAAATTCTAGACTAGCAGACCGTCTTAAACTAAGAAATAATTATTCTACACATAACAAACTTTAGGTATACTTTAATAGTATATTTAAGTATAAAAAACAATTTTTTTAAATTAATTCATGTTCAAAATGGCGAAGCTGTGGCAGAGTGTTACAGCAAGGCCGCCGTGGGAGTTGCGAATCGGCGTGCAGTCTAGCTTCCCGTAGACTCTGATTTGCAAAAAAGTTGAAACATTTTTTCAGTTAGAACATGTATAGTTTCTATGTGACGGTAATTAAAATGAAGTAAATGCAAATTTAAGAAAATGGCACGCATTTACAAAAAACTCAACATTTAACGCAACATTTCTGTAAAATGTAGATTAAAAAAGTAGTTTTTTTCCAATTTTTCGAAAACAATTCTCGTCAAGTAGAAGGTACCAATATTATCAATATTTCTACCGAGTATCAACTCAATGGGCTTAATAGTTTTTTAGTAATCCTGCACGCCAATTTCGATAATACCGTTTTTCAGAAAAACGCGTTTGAAGTTTACGTTCGCTCCGAATCCCAGCGGTGAGGCACAGCGTTGACGGGCTGTAACGTTTGAAGTTTTTCGAATTTCGCTTTGAAGCTTTGGGAAAATATTCGACATATATAGTTCTATCGATTAAAGAAAAAAAAAAAGAAATCGATTTTTTGATCGTTGTAAATGTAGCTCCCGCCTTAATATAGATCACAGCTTTCATTGTGCCTTCGATAAAAGCAAAATGTTCAACGCCACTGGAAGCCATGCCGCCCCAAATCATTACATACCCTCGGCCGTTTTTGACAGTAACCTGCAGATCTTTTGCTTCAAGGCAACGTTCGGTCTTCGCCATATAAATCTTTCTCGTCAAATCCGAAAAGATTAAATTTACTTTCGTCGGAGAATATTCGGTCTTTCCAAAATTCTACAGGCTTGTCGAGATATGTTTTTGCGAACTGAAGCCGTTTTAATCTATTCGCTTCGCTAATGAAGTGTTTTTTGCTTGCCGTTCTGCCACCTAGTCCATCATTATAAAGAACATCCACCATTATGGAGAAAATCTCTTACGGTTTTCACTGTGTAGTAAAATGATTTTTTCTCGCGTAGATACGGATAGTTCACATTGCTTAGACGACATAGTTGTAGTAATTGTAATTGTAAATTGAACTAGTTTCTTTGGAAACTTTGTTTACATTTTCACAGTTCACATTTGCCTATCAGCCTTTCAATACATATCGATTTATAAATGAACTACGAGTCGAATTCGTAACGCGCAAATTCTTATTTGACTACGGATTTCCTGTTAGTATTGAATCATTTTCTTGTTAATGTTTTTTCTGGATTTTCATCAACGGACATCTTCATTAACGGACTTCTATTTCAAACGGGCTATCAAATAAAATGACTTGCCAAAATATTCTACTTTATCGAAGCGTTATTGAAAAAAAGAAACTAGGTATGCAAATATTTGTTGTATCCATTGTACGTGCGGGGCGGGGGCGAGTTTTGCCGTCACCCCGCGTTAAAATCCGATTCAGATCTTCAATACATTTCCTCTCGCGCTGTTCGCGCCTCCACCTCTTTCTGTGCGCTTTTCCACATTCCAAGGTCGTCCTTTTTATCCTTAAAGGAAGAGAAACCTTTAGACGAGAAAAACGTAAAACTATAGAATCACGGCTCCAGAACAATTTCAATGCCAACATTTTTTGCCACGAACGCCTTTATAATGTCATCACTATTGATATTCAGTTGGAGAAGGCCGACATTTTTTTTTTTATTAATTCCATAAATTATGAGACTTTGAAGTTTGCGGAAACGAGGGACAAAATAGCGCATTATGGACACACACACACTAACACACACACACACGCACGCACGTGCGCACGCACGCACGCACGCACGCACGCACACTCACACACACGCGCGCGCACGAAGAAGTTTGAAAACAAAAAATCATGTTACGTATTTGTTTTTTACCCTCCACCGTAATGATACTTTTTAACGTTTTTTCTTCTTCTTCATATTAGGGCTTCCCCCACCTCAATGTAACATGTAACATCGTTTTGTATCCATAACAATACCCCAAAAAAATTTTGGACCGATTTTGGGCTGGAGCCCTGATTCTATAGTTTTACAAAAAAAATAGCTGATTTCCATGATTTTTTAAAAAGGAAATATTTCTTTCCCATTTTTTACATTTAGGGTGTTTTATTACTACTTTTGGTTGTTACAGGGTATTTTTTATTTTGATTAATTTTTTAAAATGACAGATGTGTGGCACGGTCTTCTATATGGATTGCGGCGGATATTATCAGACGGCGTGACGCGTAGCGTCGGCGGGATTATTCTGAACCACTATCAAAGATTTTTCTTTCATTACAACTCATACGCAGAATATGAACCAAGAAAAATCGAGAAATGTTGGAAATCGATTAAATGAGACGCTTTGAAACAAAAAGACTGAACTTTCCGAAAAATTGCTACATTTTACAATCAAAAACTTTTTTTTTTCATTTTCAAAAATATTTAGGATCATATTTTAGACGATAAGGTTATAAAGATTTATACCAAATTTCATCAGAATCACTCGATTAGGTTTGTAGCTACACGTCACGCCAGTTTAAAAAATAAAGTTTGAAGACCGTGTCATACCTCCGCCATTTTTAAAGATTAATGAAAAAACCACCATGTAACAGCCAAAAGTAGTAAGTTGAGTCCTGAGTCTCAAAAGTGGTAAAGAAATCGTGCCTTTTAAAAAAAGATTATGACAATTAGCAATTTTTTTCCTCGCCTAAAGGTATCTTCCCTCTTAATTTCGCGATGAATCGCCCGCCGTGTTGCCATTCCGGCACGAGAAGCGCATCAACGCAAGCCTCTGCACTGAATGGCAAAACAAATATGCTATTAATCGTCATATTTAGTCGACTCGCATCGCGTAGCAGCGCCGATTACGAGAATAAGCGAAGAATGATCGCGTGCATAGAAAATGCTGAATCGCGATGAGCCTCCGATACCACCGCATGTATGTAACTCCGCGATTTATTCAGGAAGGTACACAAATAGTGAGGATTATGTGACAAGGAATGTTGATGGACGAGAATGAAGCGCTATCGGTGCGGCTCGTTGACTAAACAATCGACACACGCGTAACACGAGTATCCGCGATGATAGATGGCGACACGCACGAGCTTTTCCGGTATGCCGGATCATCGCACATTTACCGGGTTATTCCGGTTCGGCCCGTTATAATTGATACGGCCGTGATGCTAACCTCTTTCGCATTTGGTACTGACGCACGTTTTATTGTTATTCTCGCTGCCGTATTTTTGTTTAGCGACGCGAGAACGACCGATGCAAATTTTGGATCGCGCAAAAACACGACGGACGCGGAGGTGCTAATGTGTCACAGTGGGCAAACGCGTTTTCAGAAATAAACGATTCGTTCTTGACGGGATATTATATTTGAGCCTTCGGGGAATTCGATCTTGAAATATTTAGCACGCGAAGTTTGCTAGTAATTAGGAACGCGTTCTCAATTTCTAGAGTTCAATTGGCTATGTGACAATTACGCCGCTAGAGATACACATTAAACTTTCTATGTAACGTGTGTGGCTCGTTTTTGCAAGTTTTGCGCGTTTAATGTTATCCATTTTCATCTGGTGCATCCAGTCGCATTTCGCTGCGAAAAGAAGGACAAAACGGTGGTCGTGACGGTGAATATTCAATTCGATGGAAAAATTATAATATGGTGTAGACATGCATTCTAAGCGAGAAAATTCGTGCCCCGAGTCGAAGAACATATATTACATGGAAGCACTGGGCTTATGAGAGTGCTGCCACGATTTGTTGGGATGATGCATAGTTACCAGACTAGCCACCGCAAGCGCTACCTGTATCGATGTGCATGACCACCTCCAAAGAATATGTTCTTTGATTGTGTGGGGCACACCGATACGTCGCAGCGCAGTCTACCGGAGGAAATATATACTATATTTTCTGTGCTAACTATTAACACGGGACCTGTTCTTCCATGTAATATATGTTCTTTGACCGAGTACAAGAAGCAAAGCCAGAAAGTGGGGGAGCAAGGGAGAAACACACGTGCTAGCGCTATCTGTTTTCTAATTATCTAATGTGATACTGTGCGAAAGCACCATGCTATAGAATTTATCGAGTTGTTCTGTTCTGACCACGGTCTTACATACGGGTCTGGAAACTCGATGGCATTTGGTGGGGGTGGTTCCGCTATTGAAACAGAAATCGTGGTGTCGCTAGTATCGAGGAGTCAGTTTTGACAGCGAACACATTACTTGTATATGGTCGTCGAGTAACCGCGAAGTCATGCCGAAGTCCTGCTTAGTACCGGAGTGCAATAAGGCTCATAGAAGCCTAAAAGTGAAACTATCAACGTTTTGCAGCTATATAAACTGCTGTCAGTATATAGCGTGATTAAGCCTACAAAATATGGTAATTGTACCATTTACAGAACGACCTGAGCCGCATATTTTAATATCGGTAAGCGAACTGAAAGCTTTGAGTGGCGGAAAATCGGAACCCAAAATAGTCAAGTATCGTGACGAAGTTCGAAGAAAGTTACACGCCGTTTCAGATAAGGAAGAATGGAAGGCCGACGATGTCATCGAGTACCCTGTCGATCACGATTATACCCTTCCTCTGGCTATAGACTGTATAGATTATTACGCGACAGGTTTTTTAAAAATTTTAACTAGTTTTTCATGGAGCAGGCTTCGTATTAACTCAACGCCGGTAGCCGTGGAATAAACTAACAAATCTCATAGCACGATGGTAGAATCGTCGAAATCATCATCCCAGTACAAAGAATTGTTTTTAATTCTGTCGCTACTATTAATTACAGGTGATAATTTAAATAATATATATTTATCTACCATTATCGGTTTTATGTCTATCACGTTTGATGCGTTCCTTTTTACTGGGACGTAAGTTAAATTTAAGTAGAATCTTAGATTTGAATGCAATTTTTTGCACTTCGCAGTATTTATGTTCTGTGTTTGTCAATAAATTGATAAAACCATAACGTGCATACTTTCAGGGTACTTATGCAAGCAAGTTCTGAAGAGATATGATGCGTGTGTCATCTGTCGCGAAAGGGTCTGCTTGAGTTCTAATGGCACACCTGCGCTTTCTAAATTGGTGGATATGAAATCTCGTGACGGGTTAATCCATGCCAATTCAAAATTCTTTAATCTAATACACTACGTTGAAACGTGTTTTGCGAAGCATTCCTCAAAGGTTAACGTGTTTGATTTAACACTCGATGATGTATTAACGGGATATAAGTTTTCCTTTCCATGTGAAAAACATGGTTCGGATATCTTATTATACGCGATAATTTATTACATTAGGTTGCGCATGAGGCAAAACGCCTTTCAAGAAAATATGAAATTGAAAAAAAAATTGTCGTAAAAAAAAGATGTCTAAATTGACAAATCAATGAACGAACGATCAACAAAAAGTAAATAAAGTTTTGGTTTTTTCGTTATTTTGTACATTCCACCCCCCCCCCCCCTCCCTCCCTGCAGAACGATAATAACTGAAAATCTTTCTTATTGCCATTATAAGACGCCATTATTTGAATTCTAAGGGATAAATAATTGTTATTATATGATTGATAAACGCGAAATTATATTTTCGCTGTAATATAAAATGCTATCTCCATATATAGTGTTAGGAAAAACAACAGATGATAACACGTATACGTAGAAATATTTGCGAGTAGTAACTCCAAAAAGTACTGCTTGCACGCATTGGTGAGTGAGAGTGAGTATTGTTGTCTCTGTCGCATACTGACTCCTCGATCGCAGCGCCTCTCGCGGCGAACTTCAGCAAAGGAACCATGTGAACTAACGGAGTTTCCAGATCTTCATTTAAGACCGTGGTTCTGACCGACACTTTTTACCCCCCCCCCCCGCCGCTTTATAATCTAGCCGCCTTGCTGCCAATTTATCATTAGATTCAACAAAACTCCTCCACCCTAGCAAGCCACACTCAAGTCTGGCTGACCGAGATTTTGTATTTCTCTACTTTACATGACGATACGCTAGGGAACTTTAAGAATCGTCGAGAGTAAAACCGAAATGTTTACAGACGATTAAATTTTATGTCACCGATGGATCAATTTGGGATGCATGAATTGTCAAAAAATCAAACAGTTTCACAACATAATTTCGGAGACTTTTAATGTTCAAGTTGACACCCCATCCATTTGGCAATAGACATGGCACCTTGTAAACACTAGTTATAGGCTCATAGGGACAACAATAATACAGATTTTAATTTCAAAACCGAGCAAAACGTGATTATAGTGTCAGGAATATCGTTTCAAATAATAAAGTAGTTTCCCTACTTCGTTTATTATTAACACTTGGAAAAAGATGTGAATTTTGAGCTCGAACGGTTTGTTTTCGAACATGAACTTCGAGAATTTTTGTTTCATATACAATATATACTTTTGGAAATGAGTTTCAACGCTTTTTTTATTTAAAAAAAAAAGACAAAAATGCGGCACCAGCTCCCGTCAAATAAAGCCATGCACGGCTTGTTTGGGTCTGCGCGGGGCGCTTCACAATCTTGCCAGTTAATGTAAAACAAAAACGTGTTAATAGTGATGAAACTAGACTAAATTTGGGGGACCTTATTGTTTTTTGTTTTCTGGAAAACCCCTAGATAGAAAAATGTGAGCCGTTTGAAAAAAAGACCCAATTTTTTTTGCCCATTTTTGTTTTGTTTTACGGATGAAAAAAAGTGTCTAAATCAACTTTCGACAAAAATCTCTTCCTGATGGCCCCGCAAATAGAATTTCCTTTTAATTGCGCAGAGATTCATATGTGGATCTGTTTATCGGTTAAGGTTGTAGAGCGTCCCGCGCGCTGAAAAATGCCATTTCCAGAAAAACGATCCGAGTCCCTCAGCTACCGGTTTTCGAGCCGGCAGACGGTTCCGCGCAACAGACTGTAAATTCTAAAATGCTTTATATATGAAAATATCCTTCCACCCACGTGTTCTAAACACTGTAAACTCGAAAATTATGCAAAAAATCGATTTTTTCATCGTCATGAAGGGTAACTTGCCCTTAACGAACCTTGAGGGTTAAACGTGGCAATACCGCGTTCACTGGCTCTGTCGCGTGAGCCAGTCACGTCTACAGTCAAACATTAAGGGCTTAACACCACTGTAGATGTGTAAAATTACGTCATTTTTCTCGATTTTTTTGGGTGAAAAGACAAATAAAAGCATAATAATATTCAAGGATGTTATTAGTCATATTTCAAGTGAACTAAAAAAAATTATGTTGAACCTGAAACGCTCTGCGGCGAGCAGTATAACTGACGGAAATTTGAATTTGGAAAAAGATTAAAAATGTCTATTAATTTACACAAATTTGGCTAGTAGGGGCCATAAGTTTGGCTCATACGTAGGGGATTTCAAAAATATGAATTGCTGTGTAATTGGCAAGTATTTAAAGTAAAAACTCCATTTTCGAGAGAAAAAAGGACAATCATTTGTTAATAACTAATGCTATAATTAGCTCATGGAAAATCCCGTACGTATACCTCTTCAGAATGTTATTTTAAAGATGTGCTCAAAATTTGGGGTGAAAATAATGAAAATTATTGGAGTTATGCATGCGTGCCGTTTTGAATAATTGTGTTGCGAGAAAAACGGTCGACGTCTCGCACACGGGCCAGCCACTACCACCGCAGACCCACAAGGGCATGCAGACCTTTGTTTTACATGTACCAAACTTTTTCCCCTTATTCTAGATGATTCAGAGTATCTCTTGAGCCAACTTTGACATTTTTTTTTAATTCTACAGCAGTGTTACCCCTTAACTGGCGAGTATTTCAAAATCAGTATAGTATTACAGCATTTAAACTTTATAATAAAATGTATTTATACGTCCGCTGGACATTTTTAACGTTTTCTCAACTGTGTCGAATCGACAACTCTTTAAAAAACGTTGGACATTTTTCACTGTGTAAATAACCTGGAACCGACGACGCTTTAGCGATAGGCAGTCGTACCAATGATAGAAACGGTCGCATTTGATAAATCTATCGGTTATTTTTTCTTGAATAAAATTGCAACATTTTTATGTTTAATTGCAAAAATTACAACGATTAATATAATTTCTCGGCGTCGAAATATTTTTCAACAATATTTAGAGTTGGAAGTTCCGCAATCATAATTCATTTTTACATGAAATTCTATTCGCGAAAATTTGGCAGCCTGCTGAAAACTCATTGTATTTTCATCCCTACTCTTGCGGCCAAGGGACGGTTTCCGAACTCTTTAAATTGTGTCGACAAAAAACCATAGGGGCGCCTCATGCGCGTAGCATTGCTTACCTTTCAAAGCCACACTTTTGTTTATTTTTGCGGTCTATCATATCAGAGTTTGATGAAATCGTACAATCTTCTTCAAAATGGTTAGTACATTTTTAATGTTTTTTCATTACATGATATAATTTTTTTTCTAAATCAATCGTAAAATGAGGCCTGCATCTTATTTGACTCCCCCTTCTCTCTCGGCTTTAACGTTGTTTGGATTTAATGCTCGTAGTAGTTTTGATACGAGAGACGCTTCATTGAATAGCGACACAAACTTTTTTTCTAGCGGAACTAACCTTAGAAACCCATCGATATTTTTAGTACGTCAATCTGCCACACTTCGGTCTCTCAGGCCGACAACGTTTATCGCTCTATAACTCTCGAACAAATGCGTTCATTAAACCTCAATAGTAGTGAAAACGAAACGCCATACTTCGACCAACATGAGTAAACAATCGATAACTTCAAAAAATCATTTTTACTAAAGTTTAGACTGTTACAAAAGAAAGTGTTGTGAAAAACAGGTGCAAATGCATTCTTTAGCGGAAAAAAACGTCAATTTTTAATATGAAGCCGACACATGTTTTTTTCTGGTAGTCCTAAGTACCCTGTACAGTAATTAGAGATTATTTCACCTTAATTTAAAAACTGACGATTTTTTCCGCCAGAGAATGCATTTGCACCTGTTTTTCACAACACTTTCTTTTGTAACGGTCTAAACTTTTGAAAAAATGACTTTTTGAAGTTATCGATTCTTTACACACGTTGGTCGAAGTCTGGCGTTTCGTTTTCACTCCTATTGAGGTTTAATGGACGCATTTGTTCGAAAGTCATAGAGCGATAAACGTTGGCGGTCTGAGAGACCGAGGTGTGGCGGATTGAGGTACTAAAAATAACGATGACTTTCTAAGGTTAGTTCCGCTAGAAAAAAAGTTTGTGTCGCTATTCAATGAAGCGTCTCTCGTATCGAAACTACTACGAGCATTAAATCCAAACAACGTTAAAGCCGAGAGACGATTTCATTGAAAGAAATCTTTCCCCCCTCAACTATGCCGAGCTCGAGTAAGGAGGTTATGTTATCCAGGTCACGATCTTATTGCGTATACGCAAGTATTTGGTCCGACTGGTGAGGGCTCAAAAAAAATTACGGAAAAAAATGACTCGTGACGAGTGCGCGATTATTTGTGAATGCGTGTGCGCTGGGCATGTAACGTTTGCGCCAAATGCATCTCGTTCGCGCGATAACATATATGGTTGGCCGTCGAGTGCGAAGTTCATCGCGCGCGAGTCGAAACACATATTTTATATCTTGGTCGGTACGGTTGGGTGTAAACACTTCACACCCGGGTGTTTCGTGAACGTGCCAAAAGAATGAAAGGCCGCATAAATTCGTGATGAGTCATCCTGAGACCGCTAAACACGAGGGAACCACTTTTGGATGAACGCCCCCTGCCGGATACGCAAACTTTTTAGCAGCATATCCGGTCGAGCCCCCATTGATTGCGAACCTAGCGAACTCTGTGAATTCGGTTAATGCACTAATCCCTCCATTGGCGTACATACGTTACGTAACCGAAGACAGTAGGAAACGCATAATACATAAAGTTTTGTTGGATCTATTGCAAACTGAGAAATACCGAAAGCCCAAATGTAATAGTACACGTTTTTCAAATACCCAAGGCATATTGGAAATATGGTGAAAAATGTTTAAATGATAAACAACTTTGAAAATCTGTTAAAAAGTTGAAAAAGTTTGAATCCGATATTTTATAAACCTCGATTAAGGGGTTAAGCCTAGGTGTAGAAGCCGAAAAATCACGTTTTTCAAAACCAATATATTTTGACAGCACTTCATCTTATAAATGTTCTTTATAAGATGACGAAACTTTAAACGCCTTTTTCTCGAAAGCACGTTTTCAAAGTCGGTGAGCCCAATATCTCAAAAACTACTACACTTTTTCTTGATGTAAAAATATAGTATTGGATCGAAGGATTTCCGATGCATAATTTCGATTTAACGAACGAAAAATGCCAATTTTTTCGCAAAAATCAAGACTGACTTTGAACACGCGCCATTTTCTTTAAATTTTATATTTCGTCAATTCCTTCGATTAATCATAGGATAAACTAACATATTAACGAAATCTGTTGGATTTTTTATTAGATAATCTAGTTCAGAAAGGCATTGCTCCTCGCAAAAGACGTTTTCGAGAGGTGCTTCCCGGAAATCGGCTGTACATCGATTATAATACAACATTTTTACATAAAAAATTGAAGTTTTCTTCGGAAAATACTTTTTCAAAAACCTAATTTTTGTGGAAATGTATCATCATGATTTTTCATTTAACAAACTCTCAAACATGAGATTTTTTGGACTGTTACAAATAGGCAAACGAATGTGGGCCATTACATTCGTGTCCTCCCAGGCCAAAGTTCGCAGAGCCTCGTTTTTCTGTGGCTTTTCCGATAAAACTTGAAACGTGCGTTTGATGGCTTTTGTGGCCTCTCGATTTATATATGAGTAGATATTTCAATGGGGTTTCTCAAGGCTCACATAGATAATAAATATGCCAGCGATTCGATTGAGCGATAAAAATGAATATGTATCGCGTGCTCATCTATATATATATATATATATTATTGTAATGGAATTATTAGAGACTAGGCAGAGGCCGCACCCTGGGTCTTCCTATCCGTCGCTTATCCCCAGTGCCCCACTAAAACCGCATCGCGGCGCTCTCTCCTGAAATAGAATCGTAAAGAGCGAAAAGGATAGAGCTAAAATTGAGCGAAGCGGTAGGGCGAGTGTGCCGAGCAAGACGCGCGCGCGAGGCATTGCTAGAGGAGTAATAAGAACGAGTAGAAAAAAAGAAACGAGGGGAGATAAACAGAGCATCCATCGTGTGGCCTAGAGATCCTACTGGAGCTGCCCGCGCCAAACATCTCCGGAAGAAGCAAAAAGAAAATTCTACACCCAGTTCGACTGATGTCATTACTATTTCGTTCGGCATGATACGTACATGACAAGTCTGGATGACGAAAGGAAAGCGACGAGGCCAAGTAGCCCCGGAGAGGAAGCCGAAACGAGAGGAAAATAATAATATCTGGGCTTCTTCGCGTCGTGGAAATCCCAAATGTTCGTTGCGCAAGGCCTATATTGTGGTTGAAGAATAAATACGAGGCACGGAAAGCCCGGATGGCTAATGTAAGCGTGTGCGTGATACAATCTCACTTGGTGAAGATTCCCATCCTCATTGACAAATTTTCATACGACTATACTATCACGGTCTTGAAAAGTTCGTAGACAAAAGGGCGATACCGTCATTTCGAAAGTGATTATCCCACGACTCGTCTCCATTCTTCCAGACGTGAAAATCTCACGGTGTTTTAGGCTCCCCCCATATTCAACTGACATCCTGTGTTGGCAAGTTAATAGCACATGTGTGCAGCTCCTCGAGAAGTGTATATCGCCGTATTTACGTTGTAACATTACGAAGGCGTGAGCGCGAATCAGCGCGAGAGGAGCAAATAAATTGTACAAACGCCTTTGAGAGCAGCTCGATACCCACACGCCTCCTGATACACCGAGATCTATCCGTTTCGCAAGAGCCTTCAAAACGTGTAAATCAAATAGGTGTATGTGCCGTGGTTGCTTGTATAGCGTCTGTTGGATCTATTCAACGAGTTATCGAGCACGAGCTAACTGCCGAAGATTCATCGGTACAAGCCTCAACAGTCGTCACACACAGCGAGATCGCGGCGGGCAGTTTACACTAATCTGGCATGAGATTTATCCGGGTAACTTGAAAACAAAACAGAGAGATCGAGAACTCTCTTGTGTTCGCGATGCTCGATCGTCTGACCGTGACATCGATTATTTAGTACGTGTTCGCTGTACCTTGAGCTCCAAAGGCTAATAGAGCAAGACTGCGCGAACCAACGTTGGTTGTTTATGGCTTGAAGCGACCCTGTGAATTATGGCATCGTAATTGAGCCAGCCTTTTCCGTTTTTACCATCAACGAGCAATTCCCTGCGGCTGTCTGAATATTTTTATACTCGGATGACTTTTATGGCAGTTCTGTAACTATTTAGGAAAAAGCTACCACGCTTACGAGCACCGGCATTAACAGCCGACGGCCTGTCTGGTGAATCAACTTGTGGTACAAAACTTCACCGCTGAGGGCGCTGCCGGTAGTTTCTTTACTCTCGCGGTGCCATGGAGACTAGATACAGATGACCAAACTCCAATGGGGAGAGAGCGAAAACGTGTACCCGAAAATACGAATAATAAGGGTGGCGCGTCGATCGAACGGCCCAATGAATGGAGTAGTATATCGGTCGACGAGGTGAAAGTGATCGAGCGAGGTTCTAACCTCACAACAGACCGGGCGTAAAAGTATAGAGTGTCTCAAAATGACCTGACATTTTTATTTATTAATAAAACGTATTATTTATTTAAAAAGTACGAATATTGTTGTTTTAATATAAGGTACAAACATTGAGGTTATGTGTGGAACACAATACAGTACTACCTCCCTAAGAGAGCGGTCTAGGGCGGTTAGGGGAAGTAATTCTCGAGAAATTCGTCGCCGAAGCCTTCCCCCACCGCTAGGTTAGCGCGCTCGAAAATCGCGCATGGGGTAGCGTGTATGTGTTTCTCCACTCGTCCTCTATGAGAGAGCGCGAACGAAAGTGTTGAGAAAACTGTAAACAAGTTGCGGAAAGTGTACTGGCGTTTCGTCGTTTCATGCGTAAGTATATCTCATTGAATATTGATGTGTAAATCTTTCTTTTTCTTCGCGTTTTTTTTATTCTGCTGTTTGGTATATTTTGTTGTTGCAATATTATAACACATATGAAGGAAACATTTGTAAAACTTTCAATAATTGTTGAATTATCTTATTGTTCGCAAAAATATACGTAGTATATTCGTTATCGAAACTCGAACATATACAGTAGAACCTCGATTATCCGAACCAATTGGGACCGAGACTAGTTCGGATAATCAAAAGTTCGGATAATCGTCTCTACGATTCTTGGGGACGTCAACAGGACTCTATACTCTGATGTATAGTATATATGTTATGATACATACATATTGTATATGCTGTACGATATTTGCATTTATTACTATTACTCAAAAACATATCTCTAGTATAATGTAGCCTCGATAATTTTTATTAATATCAATAATATTCTATGCTGTGTTAATGTCTATTAAAATATTTTTTACTTGCATTAAATTACTACTTGAAATTTAATTATGGTGCATGTTTTTTTCTCCGACTTTACGGCTTAAACGTATATATTATATATATACGTATATATATACGTATATATTATATATATACGTATATATATACGTATACGTATAATACGTATATATATATATATATACACGTATATATACGTATATATATATACGTATACGTATACGTATACGTATATATATATACGTATATATATACGTATATTATAATATACGTATTGTAAGTTAAGTTGTATCGTTAACTTACAATATATATATACGTATAATATATATTATACGTATATATATATACGACATACGTATATATATATAATATACGTATATATTATATATATACGTATATATTATACAAAGGAATATTATCCATTTGACAATCGTGCGACGTGCGATTTTCTGAAATCGCTCGCGATCTCTTATCGAGGTGTCCGCGACAAACTCGAGAGGCCTCGGGTACACTGGACAGCTCGAGCTAGGTGGGGGAAGCCATAAAATGCGCTCAAGCGGAACGGCGGGGAAATTCTCTCTTAGGGAGGGCTCTCTTAGGGAGGTAGTACTGTATCCGATAAATCGCCGCCTCGTCCCTGTTTGAAAACATTCACTTTTTTGACGAAATTTTCAATAACATTTTAGCATAATTGCGGACTAATTTCATTAATGGTGTGTCCAATTGCTTCCTTGAGCTCCGCAATGGTTTGTGGATCATTGGCTTACACTTTTTCTTTCAGAAAACCTCAAAGAAAGAAGTCCGATGAAACTTCGTCTGCAATAACCATGCAGTAACACTGCAGCAAATAACAATTTCTATGCGTTGCTCGATCGTGTAATTCTCCATGACTAAACCTTAATACTTACCGATGCCATGTATCCCAGATTAGTGCTCTATGTTCGCCACAAAAAAATGGCGCGCAATTTAAAATGTCAGGTCATTTAGAGTCACCCTTCACTTTGAACGACTTTATTTGTTGTTGTACACGTGAGAATTTGAATTGAAAAAGCCATTTCAATAGCAAAAAAAGACGAGCGTTGTTTCAAATATTTTTTATTGTATCATTGTACCTCGATTCATAGCATACTTACTGGATACATTCTTTGGAATCGTGCGTAGTGCCTGTGAGGTGCTACATCAATACTGTATTCGTACCAACCAGCGTGTCACTTCATCTTCAATTTTATGACACTTAAACACTGACACAAACTTAATTTTGACATCTCAAACTTTATTGTAAACTTTATTATAACACTGAAAATTAAGGTTGGATAGGTTAGTAATGTGTTCTACAATCGAAGCCGATAATTGGTTTACATTAGAAGTATACATAGCATGTTACCTTCGAAAGAACGCAAGCACCACTCTTAATATTCGTGATTTTGGGGACGGGTCGAAATGGCGAATTGGACTTCCGTATCTAGCCTCCATGCACGGTGCAAAGATATATCTGCATTTAGAGAGGTTAGCGCAGTGTAGAGCTTTGGCCCGCAGGGTCTCGTCCGGCCCATAAAACTCAACCAGCCGTGTAACCTTCCTTCGTATCGTCACCCGTAAAGCCACTCGACGTGGCGACTGATCCCCCATAGAGGGACAAAGAATACCAACACTGCCTTGTGGTGTGTGTGTGTGTGCATAAAAACTCGAGCGAACTCTCGCGTGACCACGGAATCACGAGAGAGGCTTGTCAAATTTGTCAGAGACTCGCCCGACGTTCAACATTTCCACGTTATACATCACTTTACACGAGAATGCGTGTTCGTGATCTCGGGACATATATAGACGCTTTGAACGAGCTAAGTCTCTGCGCGCATTCCGACGATCCCCAAAACCCCTGACGGTCTATCTTTTCGTGTCTTTTTTCCCGTGGGGAAAACGGCTCGTCACACACAGATAAGATCTCCTTCACTCTTGCACAGAGCCGGTAATGCATTAACGGTACAAGGTCATAGGAATGACCTACAAACTGACATAACTGAATTAGCGAAGTGTATCGTTATTACACTGGCTGTAAATGGAATTAATGAATGCGCGGTGCTTTCCCTAATGAGTGTGCGGCCCACTTATCGGACCTCGACGGAACCTTGCCCTCGTATCCAGAGAAAAAGAGAAAAAAAACCGAATGACGAGAGGAAATGGTAGGAAAAAAAGTGGATGAGTGTAGAAGAGGAAGAACGATAAGGTCGACACCGTGCAAACAGAAGCAGGTCTCGGGATCGTCCAGATTGGAGGAAATCCAAACATTGCAAGGACAATATTGGATCACCTACACGGACACGGCAGTCAAACAGGGTATTTCGTGTATAGAACCAGCCCGTTGGGTGTACTTTGCACACATACGGATATGCGTTAAAGGTTTGCACGCCGTACGGATGAAATCGGGTCAATAATTTGCCTCCCCTGCTTTCTCTCGCTCTTTGGATATCACTCTTTGGCTAATGGAGACTAGTTGAAAGCATCATCATAATATCCTCAGGAAACGTGAACGCGAAGATCCGAGGTATTCCCGATGTGTGTGTTCTGTGGCTGGACATTTCGTTGGAGGATCCGGGGGAGAAAGTACTGTATCGCCGAATTGCCACGTCTTCGAGCGTCCTTAGCCCTTATCATCGGCTATTAGGAATTAGGGCAGCTCGAGTCAGCAGCACGCGAAAAAAAGCCTACGGTGGCGTGACTTGATTGATTGGCAACCGAGCCCAAAGCTTTTTTTCTTTCATCACGTTTATTAGTCTCGAATATTCGTCCCACATTCGTGCCCATAAACGCCCAGCTCCGACGAGAAGGACTCATCGAGCGCTACTCCTTTTTCACCACCTCTCGACGTGCATTCAAGCCTGTAAGCTTTTGGCAATTTACTCGTCACACCTCGAGAACTCTACGATCGATTTTTTACGCGAGCGTTCGTATAAGATAATCGGCCCAGGGGCCATTAGGGTCCTAGTGATCGTCATGTTTACGCAGTAAATAAGTATTTTAAGATCAAAATCAGTCCTTCGTGCAGATCTGTGCTGTATTAACTCCCGGGAGGTATTTACTATGTTGTATTACATTTTCACACCCGTAAGTATAAGTAGTCAAGAATAATCAAATTAAATATATTCCGCTACGATGTCTAGCTGTCATTTCGGCCGAATCCTTCATTAGGAGGTTAACGTGAACCATGTCACATCTCGGGTGATTCGAGAATGCCTGTGGACTCGCGTGAAGTAAGTTTTCCTTCAAGTGATTAACGAGGATCTTAGTTTTGTGTTCAGCATAAAAAATTATAGCTTTATGTTAATTTCGACGAGTTTTCATATATGGCAAGTACCGGTTCTGCCACATAAACACTCTGCCGATTAGTCGCCACGGCTGTCGATAACTGGGACAATGTTAGCAAAAAAAGAGTCTTACGAATCAAATATTAGTTAGTCTGAAGGATCCACCGATCAGTAATCGTCATACACATATTCGCGATAGTAGAAAGATATACATACACTTTGGATGATCGGAAAACAAGGCTTTTTGGGATTTAAAAAAATTCTAATAAAGCAATCAAAACGAGGTTTAGACGGTTTATTTCACATATCTGTAGGTATCTCCAACGAGCGGACTCGTTGGAGACGCACATGTGCATCCAGAAGAATTTTTTTTCCCCCGTAATCTACATGAGTTTTGCTACCGAAGTACACATGATTATTATAAAATATTTATTTTTGTCCATCTAGCCCGATTTTTAAGAAAGTCGCATTTTCGACTGAAACAACGGCCTTTGTTTCCAAAACCGCAATTGTCAATCGATCGTTTCCAAAACGGCAATTGTCAATCGATCGTTTCCAAAACCGCAATTGTCAATCGATCGTAAAAATCGTGTGTACATCGCTGTAAAATGTATGTAAGAAGTTATAGTTGAAATTTGAAGTCAATCGGTCAAAAAATGCAGGACCTACGAGTCCGCCCGATTTTAAAAACATTTCTTCATGCAAAACGCGTTTAAAGTTTTAAAACCATTTTTCTACACGTCTTATAAAAAATGTCCACCTAACATAACTTTTGCATATTATTTTCGACATGTTTATACGTAATTGAAGTCGATAAAAAAAAACAATTTTTTTTAAAACGCTTATAAGGCCTCAATCACGGTCTTACATACAGGTCTGGAAACGACCGTGGTGGGGGTAGGCACCGTTAACGAACCCACGTTTGTTTCCAATTTTCGCCACTACGTGGCATTGCTATCGGCGTGTGTGTGTGCGACAAGGACAGAACAGCTTCCGTCCGTCTCTCTCGCTCTTCTCGATGATCCGAAATGCACATTACCTTTTTCGTGGGGGAGCGAAGGGGCAATAGAGGTAGATGAGAAAGAATTGTGGAATAAGGACGGGGGATTATGGAAGAGAATAGAAGTGGAGCTTGTAAAAAGGGGAAGATCCTGTATGGCTGGAAGACCAATATAAAATTTTTTTAAATAAATAAAAATACTTACCTTTTCCGAGGGAAATGGATTTTTATTCGAATTTTATTCCGAGTTTCTTTCGATAACGAAAGTAAAAAAATACGCAACACATGGAATGTTGAATATACAAATACCTTTATTAGTTCGTCAGTTTAGAAAGCCCTGAAACAACGGTCCACCTTCGCCAGCTTTATGAATATATTTCAAACTACAAATGCTCGTTGATGCAAACCGAGGTTATCGAGAACGATGTAACAAAAAATGGAGTAATAAATGGCACGGGGCATGGTCGGAGACAAGGCAAGGGGCGAAGGGAGAGATCACAGAAGACCGTGAGTGGGAGGTACTCGCCGATAGTAGCGACAGCGGTGGCGGCGAGCGGAATGAAAAGTGAAGCTCGTAAAGGTGCCTCGCGACTCCATTGAAATCTGGCTTCGTTTCCAGACCTGTATGTAAGACCGTGGCCTCAATGCAGTTTGAACGCATGTGACGATTAGTAGGACGTTTCCATGGCGATTACCAGACCAACTATCATGGCGGCATGACGACGACTCGTACAATAGCATCTTATAACCTATACGAAATATTTTCTCGAAAACTGAACCAGGCACGGGAATTTTAGAACGGCCTTCTTCTTCGTAATATAAAAACTGGTTAAGAACGATTTAAACTAACTTTAACTCACTTCCCTAGTTGAGCTATATAAAATTGCAAAGTCAAGCGATCTGCTTAAAGAGACGATTACTGGGGCATCTACCTTATCCATTCGAATACCCGTACGTTATCACATTTTTATTAGTATCATCACCACCATCCGCATTATTATGATTATCGTTGTAAGAAAACTTCGTCACGTGCGCCCTATCAATTCCGCAATTATTTATTTATCCCAGCCAGTATAGAGTTTTATGCCTGGGCACGTGTGTATCTTGCGCTCAATAACGACTGCGCTGTTTCGTTAATCCTCTTTTCATGCGAACGAGCAGGATTAATACTTGGGCCGGTAGTCGAAGATCCAAAGAGCTCTCCGTTTGCTTGTGGAGCCTGCGTGTACGAAGTCACAAGGTTGTGTGTGTGCCAGACCGATCGTTCGATAGGATCCCTTGATAGTGAATTAAGTTTAAATATAGAGAAGCCGCGTGTAGGGCACAGCAGGACTGGAACTATCCGTACGGGAGATCTAGGTCAACGAGAGGAGTGTTGGAGAAAGCAGGGATGGGGAAAAGCTTAGGAAAAATTAGGCACGTAGGGTACGGAGCACGTATAGTCGAATCAGCCCCGCTAGCTCGTCAATGTGCCATATATACACATGCACAACGTAAGTGGAGGCACGCAATTACAGCTCTGAGAAGTGCATGGAGGGGAAAAAGGACGAGATGACAAGGTGCGATAGTGGGACAGTCTCAGAGCACATGGAACGGGTACATAGGGATGTCGCAGGCAAGCCACGTTTTATACCGCTCTGACTGTTGGGGTTGCGAAAAAAGGGCGAGACAGCGAGAGAAAATCTGTCATGGCTATTCGTCGTTATGGCAACGCGGGACCATTGATGCCGCGGACAATTTTAGTGGGTTGAGGCAGCCGCCACACAGGCACCGTAACCGTACATTTATTCTCTCCTGTTTACTTCATATGTCTCTCTCTCTCCCTCTTCTTTCCGTCTCCATTCCACTCTCGTTGTACAGTCCCCTAGTGTGCACACCGTAATGTGTCCTTGAACGAAACGTAAGCAAACGGTCGCGCAAGTAATTCCACTGCTCGATCTATAAACTAACGTTGTCCGTCAAGCGTCTTTGAAGATAGTGATTCACTCATAAAATTAATTACACGTCTATTTAGTATGAATATCAAGCTGTTAGAAAATATATATATATTTTTTTTCGATGTACAAAATGGCCGACTACTCGCAACTTCTCGAAACAGCTTTTTTCCAATTGGCGTGACAAATAACTTCAACAATTTTCACTCAATTTACTTCAAATTTAAAAGTTATGCTCCTAATTGCATTTCGCAGAGAAGTACGTAAGGAACTTCTGATTAATCGAAAACTTTTCATTTTATGAGCTGTTTAAGAGCATTTATAACGAAATTATTCACTGAAAATTCATTTCCGAAGCCAAATGCCTACAACTTTTGAATAAAATAGAACGCTAATGAAATAGAAAAAGCATCCTTGGAAAACTTCCTGATTGCATAATCGCGAAGCTGGCAAGTACAAACAACCAGCCGAGTTAGGAGGAGACGAACGACAAGACATCTGGTGGCGACGTTTTGTACTAGAGCTATACATACGCACATATATGGAGATTTGTTCAACATCGTCATGTGAAGTTTTGGGCAACGCTTGTTTCTTACTCTGCTAAGCACCACTATGATGGGTACAAGTCTTAAATAACTCCAGTTGTCTGGCTTCTTCTTGTGCATTCATAATCGAGTGTAGAACGGAAAGTTTCTGAAATATGCTCGTGCGTGTCCTTGGTAACCTCGCATAATTGCAATTCTCGACGTTGCGCATCCGTAGTTGTATCCTCGGAACGGTTGAATAGATGTATTTTTATGTTATAAATAATGCATGCGAAAAATCCGACGCATCCTGCAACGAGAAGTTTCATACGGCGGAGAATGATGACGAAGCCGCAACCCGAGACCTTCGTGCCAAGGCAACTTTTTAAATCTTAGAGACGAGAAATGCTCGCATCAGGCTAAACGTGCAATAACATCGTCGTCTCTGCATCGTTTTTTTTTCCTTCGTCCACCAAGTTATACCGGTAAAAAAGTGACATGCTTTATGGATAATACCTACGTGTAGTTCGCGCTACCTCTGCGTATTGTGCGCGCACCAGAGTCTTCGAGGTTGCGCGATTCGGTGCAAAATACGTAGGCCGGACTAACGAGTTTACCGATTGCATTTACCATGCAGCGACTCATAACAATAGGGCCATCTTAGTGCTCGACACAAGATTAGAGGCGTAAATAATGAAAACCATGGAGACTAGATATGGGATTTCAAACTCTAATGGAGAGGCGGTGAATAAAGTGTACTCGAAAAATCGAATAACAGGAACGTCGATCGAACAGACCCATATATATCGTAATATATCGATCGATGAGATGAAAGTGATCGGACGAGGTTCTAACCTCACAACAGACCGGTCGTAAGAGTATAGGGAAGATGCAAAATTGGTAGAGGGCAGGTCGAAAGTACAACTGGCGCCCCTACCGGTATAAATCCGAAACTTTTATACCTGGAGAGTTTAGCGTTTAAATACGAGGCATTTATAGGGAATTGCATAGATTAAATTTGGTTTTTCATCTACATCCTTGGCCAAAAGTATAAAGCAATTTTTCGATCCGGACAAAAAATCCAATATTTCGGCAAAATAAAATCGTAAACCAATTTACCAAATGGCGTTTTGAAGAGGATAAAACCAGCTTCATTCCTTTCGTATTTTTATTTTGGCGATTTTTTTGTACCTCGCAAGGTATAAATGTGCCAATTATTGAACAGGTCCCAATTATTGAACACTATCTTGTATTCTTATTATTTCTCATTCACCTGCATGCAATTACTTATTTATAAAAATTTCATTACATATACGAAACTTTTAGCTATCGAAATATTACCTTACTTGTGCAAAAAAAGCTTTAATTAATAGAGAAAAAAATTATTTAATCAACAACGGTGACCCGATTTGACGTCTCGTGGTAACTGTTCATCATTTTTGCTAAGACGCGCCGCTTCATGCGTAAGGGCATAAAAAATTCAAAAACTGTCGCATCTCAAAAAGGAAAGGCGTTTCAGGTTCCTCAGAAAATTTCTTGCAAATAACAATTAAATGTTTTTATACTAATTATTTGTTAAAAAATACGGTGTTCGATCATTGGGACATAGAAAATGCAGTGTGTCCCAATTATTGAACACTCGAATTCTTCAAGATGGCGTCATTAAACCCATCAAAAAATCGAGACAGTTAACGTGTGACAGATCGTGTGAATCGGATTTATTCAAACAAAAACTGTAAGTTCCTGAATAAACTGACCTTTATTCTTTTAAAATAACTCTAAGATCGTCAATGATATTTTTTATTTGTATTTTCGTGCAATAAACATAAAAAGAAAAGTAAAAAGAGAATATAACCTAAATGTAACCTAAAAATACGAATGTAATGTTCAATATTTTTTGCTCGCCGATATTTCAGGGAGCCAAGCTGCGACAAAATCAAACAAAACCAGAACATAAAAACGAGGAAGATAAGAAGAAAAATAAAATAAAGTTCGAGTTGAAAAGCAAAAATAAACCAAATCTGAGTGGACCAAAAACCTGTCAAAAGAGACTAAATATATATTTTTGTATTTTCACATGATTAATAAAAGATTATTTAAGTGTTTGATTTTGCTTTTATTTCTTAATATTGTATCCAAAATAATATTTTGAGAACGGAAAAAGAATTCTCGAGAGTGTTCAATAACTGGGAAATGCCTGTTCAATATTAGGGACATAGGCACTTCCAGTGTTCAATAATTGGGACATTTGCATGCTCCACATTGTTATTCTTTTTTTTTATTTGAAATAAATTAAAAATAATTTAAGAGGAATGATACCTCATAGCGGTCGGTATGGTAGAACAATTATAGATTCCCAAAAATCTCGAAAACGGCTCTTCAGATCCCGTCGAAACTTTGCCAAACGACGTCAAATAGATAGACGAACAGCTGTGTTCCCCTCAAATTTTCTGAATTTGAGAAAAAAACGAGATTCGCTTATGATAAGCCAATCTACATTTTTTTTCTCAAATTCAGAAAATTTGACGGGAAGACAGCTGTTCGTTTATCTATTTGACGTCGTTTGGCAAAGTTTCGACGGGATCTGAAGAGCCGTTTTCGAGATTTTTGGGAATCTATAATTGTTCTACCATACCGACCGCGATGAGGTATCATTCCCTCTTAAAGGGTGATTTTTCGAAAGCAAAAATATCAAAGTATCATTTCAACAAGAAAGCGATGGTTTTTTCTTGATTTTATAGTTTTTTCCCACCGAATTCAGTCCCCCAGATCCTTAGCTGTTCAATAATTGGGACATTTACCTTATGTCGTCATTTTGAAAATGCCGGGTTTTCACGATGTTCGCACTTCGCAGAATCGCGTGCTGGACTTAGAAAAATAGTAATCTCACAATTTAGTGATAAGATCTTTGAAAGAGAGTTTCGTTTAACAAAAAATGTTTGCCCTTTTTTTCGCAGAGTAATTTAGTTTTTTTCTAGCGAGATTTGGAATATTTAGTCTAAGGAGTGAAAAGTTGTATTTTGTGATTTGAGAGTCACTAATTTTTTTTTTTAGATTTTTTTTCCAAAATTTCTTCGTATCGCTAGTCTCGGTTGATAGTCGACGATTCGTCTAACTAATTTATTGCCGTTACTTTGGAACAAGGATGTTTTAATGAAAATATCAAGAGGCGAAAACATACATAATTTAATTTGTAGCTCGTACGAATCAAATGACGTTCTGATTTTATATGGAGTTACGAATTTTGCTTACGAATTTTTAAATCAATGCAGCTGCCCCCTGTTGCCGTTTTTTCTGCTTCCAAGGAGCATGAGGGTTCTCCGAGGGAAAATTTTATTTTTGTTTCGCCAGCTCCAGCATTTTTTGCATTATCTTTACACCTTTTGATGCAACACGTTATTTTCGACTTGCTCGTCTGCGACTGTATATGTATAACCCAATTGCAGAAAATTAATTTGAAACATTCTAACCTTAATTCATAGTCATTACTTTTCGGAATGATATATATATATATATATATATATATATATATATATATATATATATAATTCCAGAGATTTCCTCATGAACGTTTTTTTAATAGCTGTACAACAATACCTTTCAACTTGATGAAAAATTCGAAAATACCGCGAAATTATAACTCAGATCGTTTGTTATTGGAAAATAACACGCACTTTTGATACTTCGCTTTCTTTTCGTCATCTACAAAAGCTTTTTATTCTCGGCACTAATGGCGCGGCAGTCGAGTTGTACCTTCCCTATACATTCATTCATTGCTTCAAAATGTCATTGCTTTCAAAATGTCCACATGAAAATTTTTAAATAGAAAAAGTGAGGTTTGGATATTTAATTATATTTGCAGACTCAAGTTCTGTAACACATACTCATTCTTGAACTTCGATAAATTATCTACGACAAAAAAAAATAATATGAAAAGCTATGCATCTGCGTGCATTACTGAAAAAATGATACTGCTTCATGAATACTGTATTCATACTAATCAGCTTACCACTTTATCTTAAATTTAATGATAACGCTGAGAATTAAAGTTAGATAGGTTAGTAATCTGTCCTACATTCGCATCCAATATTTTGGATACATACGAAATATATATATAACACTATATATACAAAATATACCGGGTGTCCTGGAATAAATAGATAACCCTGCGACGGTCGATAGGTCAGATCATGTCCTACAATATGCTGGAATTTCAGTTTAGAAGAGGTTTCACGGTTTTCGAGATGTTGGGCTTTATGTTATTTTTTGAAAAAATCTGCTTTTGGCTTTTCGCATGCTATTTCTACATATGATACGTTTGTTGACCCAGTTTTTTTTTTAATCTCTTGGTTATTCGTTTTATATAGAAAAGTGTTCTTTTTTAACCTTAAATGAAACTTTATGAAAACAGATATTACGCAGAATTTTCATAAAACCCAATTCGAACATCTGACTTTGAGAGCCTGTGGTGTAAAAACAATGTACTACGCATATCGTGCCAATTACTTAAAAAAGTTGCTTAGTTATTGTCAATTCACATTATTTGTAGAAATGGCATGCAAAAAGCCAAAAGCAGATGATTTTTTTCAAAAAATAACATAACGCCCAAAATTTTGAAAACCGTGGGTCTTTTACTAAACTCAAATTCCGGCATATATTAGGACATAATCTGACTCATCCACAGTTGCAGGGTTATCCATTCATTACAGGACACCCTGTATATACTTTTGAAAAATCGCAGCGCCATCCTTTGTATTCCCAATTTTGGGGACAAGTTGAAATGCCGATTTTGGACTCCTGTATCTAGTCTAAATGAAGAAAACAAAACGTTGGATATCCGCACAGGTACGCAAGTGACGTCGTGGGCGGCAACTTATGGAACCTCCGAATGGGCTTATATAGTAAGATTCGTTGTTATTTATTTTCCGATTCGTGACGTTTTCTTGAATATGCAGAACCATTTTCTTTTCAAATAATAACGACGCTGGTTCAATTAGTTAAGGAATCGCACAAGGAAGGATAAGAAGTCTCGAAGAGCACAACCGTTTACGAAGTTATGCGGACTCGAATTTCCGTTCGCGCGCATCAGCGACATCTTTAAGGAAGCCCGGAACAGCGAGGCAGATCCGCAAGCCGGAAACGCTAAAAATCCATTAGCGCTTGTCAATTTATGTCACGCACTTATTGAAATACATTGAAGGAATTCCAGTAGCGAAGCGATTGATTAAAGGCGTATTTTCTCGAGAAGGCAAATTATGTAATAAGAACCGTGTCGTCGTAAACGTGACGTATATGTGTATACATATCGCTTGTAAATGGCGTCACAGCTCGTCGCGGAATGACTCAATTTAATAATCAAGCAAACACACACACACACACACACACACACACACACATATATTGCGAATGATACGGCGATGACCGGCTACAATGGGCAATGTTTCGTCTCGTACGCTCTCATGTTCTGTTTCGCACTTTGGGAGCGTTACGTTATAGTTGGTATAAATAATTTGCGTACATCGCGGTATACATATGCGGAAGCGATGTGCCGAGTGAAAGGAAAAACACCGCGGTTAATATTTCAACGAGCACTTATGAGTATCTACATCGAGTTTTCCACTCGAGGAAACGTATAAAAATATTCAATTACTTCACGCGATGAATTATTCTCGCGGGCAATTACATCTATAATTCTCGACGTTCAATTGTGGTGCTCGGAGGTAGCAGGTCTCGTAAATAATTTCTATCCGATCGTCGATATTACAAAATACCGCAAACATTCTTCCCAAGCTATGCATGACTCAGTCGGCAACTTACCGACTGCGGTATCTTACCGACCGTCGGTACTAAAACCCTTGAGTAAACTTTTCTAGGTATTTTTCAGTGATGCACGCGGCGGTTGGCTCCGCACCGCTGATCGATCAGCTGTCCTCTGCCAGCCTCGGGAAATTCGTTGCCGCAGTTCGTCTCGAAGTAAGGTTAGGTCACGCGAGAAATTCATTTGCAATTGCGTTGTACGAATAACTCTCGCCGTTGCATCAGCCACTCTACATTCGTTCGGTTATTTCCGAGCTACAAAACCTTCACATCGCAGTAAGAAAAAAAAAATTTTGAAAATGATTCGTATCGGTGCGCGGGCAATCCGCGACTTGGTCGGGACGAGAACGTTCGCCAGTGCTCCGGCTGAGGCTGCCGCGGTTTCCGCCGGTTTTAAGGTTCAGGACAACAAGGACTTCAACGACAGAGTCAAGAACTCCAAGGTGCCAGTGATCGTTGACTTTTTCGCGACGTAAGTACGACGAAATTCAATTTTCGAAAAATTCTACAATTTCACTCCAAAAATTTATGTCGCGCTTGCCAATTTGTCAATTCCGAAGAGGCAACGTTCTCAACCCAAACAACAACCGCTGTGCCCCTTCTGGAGATCGTCATCTGTGAACTTTTCCCCTTTCCACAGCTGGTGCAATCCCTGCCGTATGTTAACGCCTCGCTTGGAATTGGTCATAGCCGAAAAGCAAGGCAAGATTCTATTGGCGAAGGTGGACATTGACGAGAATACCGATCTGGCGCTGGATTACGAGGTCGGCTCTGTCCCCGTCTTGATTGCCATGAAAGACGGCAAGGTGCTCGAGAGAATAGTCGGCCTTCAGGACACCGATAAGTTGCGAAAATTTGTCGACAAATACGCCGAAGCTTGAGAGGACGAAGCACGATTGTATATTTTAGGTTGCAAATATAGAATCTTTGGAGGTAAATTTTTTGTAGGTATCAGTTGAGACGATGTGTAATTCGGCGTTTTGCCGCGCGTTTCAATATACTGTTTAGCGTTGTTGAATAAAAATTATATTGTTTAACGTTCTATAATTTATTCAAACACACATATATATATATATATATATATATATATATATATGTCATAGTCTATATATATTTATTCTCCAAATATTTACATATATTCAAGGGAAATTCGCCATGTTTTTCAATTGATTTATAGTGAGCTAAACGAGTATTTGATGAAGTCGTTAAACGTACACACGGGCATATATGAATATACATAGAGTGACAATTATAAGGTGGTAAGCGTTTTTTTTAAAGGTCTTGCACAGAGGTTTTGCGACTGAAAAAAAATTCTTTCAAATGGTTTTTCAAGACCTGCTCGAAAAAAAAATATAACCTACTTTTGTGATGAGTATTTGCCAGAAAAAAATAAAAATTTCATTTTGCGAACAGTAGAATGCAGATAATTAAATTCCGAATACGAAACCCTACCGAAAAAATTGTCTTGTATATCCCATCATCGAGAATAAAATGATCAGACGCTTGTTGAAGTGGAAAAATGAAATTTACTCCCATTTTGTATGTTTATTAGTGTTTCGTATCCGGAATTTAATTATCTTCATTCCGCTGAACTGAAAATGGAATTTTGATTTTTTTTTCCAGAAAGCTCAACCTTCTGGCACATACTACTCATCCCGAAGATACGCTGTATTTTTTTTTTCAGTCTTGAAAACGAATTAAATATCACATGTCCTGTTGCGAAATCTCCACGCCAGGTACTTAAGAATATATGGCCGCCTAAAAATGGTCACGCTGTATATGTACGCATGCGTGTTTGTCGAATTTTGAACGGGATTGACAGAAGATAAAAAGTGAGACGATTACGTCTCGGTTGGGAGGGCTTGAAGAAGTTGCCTAGCTCTTTTGTAACCGATCGATTTTTCAGCCTCCTCCGTCGTCGCTTCTTCGGTCTCCTCCTGCTTCCTTATAACGTCCATGCCCTTTTTCAACAATTGTTCCCTGGCCATTCCCTTGCAACCCTCGAAGTACTCGAGCACCGTGGGAAATATCTCGTCGGGTATGGCATTGTCGTCCAGCAGATTGTCCATCAGCCAGATTTGTCTGAGCTTCTCGAACTTCCATTCGCTCCGCGCGTGTTTCCACTGCAAACGATCGAATGCATGAGGTCGGCGGAGATTTTAGTTTGTTATTATCGCAGGCCGTGACGAACCTTGGACACGTAATTCAGAGCCTTCTCCGTCGCCTCGAGCCGACTGGCCTCTTTCTTCTGGGACTCTCGCTGCTCTGCCTTTTCCTTCTTCAGCTGGCGCTTGGAAGGTTTTTTGGGCTTTTTAGGGTCGTCTGTGCCCTCCTCTGCGTCTATCGACTCGTCCTTCTCATCGACCATGGCGCTGCAAACGAAAATTCGTGAACTCGTTTGTACGCGGAGCGGGATACGAACGGCACGAGAAAAATGCCTTACCCATCCTGTTTTACCCGCTTTGTACTGGCGTCTTGGGGATCATTTTCGTCACGGGTGGAAGCTTTTTTGTCAGCGGATCTCTTGGCGTGCCTGGTTTTCCTCGAAGTCTCCATCCCCCGCTCCTGAGCATCGGAGGGTCGCCGCGCTCGCTTCTGCCGGCTCTTCTTTGCCGTACCGTTGGAGATCTCTTCGGCGACGTTGCTGCAATCGGCACGCGTCGCTACAGACTCTGCATGCCAGAGAAGATAATCGAGATGTCATTTTCGTCAAAGAAAATAACTGTCATTGTTCGTCAAAGAAAATAACTGTCATCAAACACTCTGCGCTTGTACAGGACTCGTGAAATAAATTCGCTGTAAAGGCAGAAAGAGCTTAAGCTAAAAAATGTTCAATGGAAATAAGAAGTGAAAAAATGGCAATGACCGGAAGTGACATCCAGTGACGTCGATCCCTCGTCCTTGTCTTGTTTCTGTTTCGAGCGGGTTCGCGTGTGTGCTTTTTTAACCTCCAAGTCTTTATTGACCTCGGTCTCCGAGCCCATAATTCTGAATAATTCGATCTCGTGCGAGATACTCGAGAAACAGCGTGACGCGTTATCGAGTCTGCTCGTGTTTTCCGGAAAAAACAAAATAAAGAACACGCAACGAAGAGGCGTCAAGTAGAAGAGCGACGAATGTTTGCCATGAGGCGTTTTTCAAATTGGCACAAAGCTGGCACGCACGAGACACGTTTTTTTCTTTCAATCCCCCCCCGGCGAACTGTCGCTCGCTGCTTTATCAAGTGAGTGATCGTCGGTTGACGAACCACGTTAGTTCTCGTTTCTGCCGCCACGTTTTTCCTCGCTCGCATGGACGTTGGAGAAAAAAAATTCCTAGACGTTCTAGAATAAACAGCTGTAAGTAGCAGTAGATAATTCCATTAATTTCTCACAATTTTCGATCGCGCGTTGATTCCGAAGATTTCGGAGTACATAAAAAAAAGTCTCCGAATCGAGTTTTTCTACGGCGGTAGAGAAGTCGAGGGAACAAAAAGGTGATCGAACTCGCTATGAATGACGCATGATATCTCGAGGCGCGAGCTTCGCGGTGGATTATGTTTGATACTTCGACGCTACTCTCTACGTCGATCAAGGTCTGTTTTCCTCGTTGGTTAACCTAATTTCGCGTGTGCTATTTGTAATTTAGATGCCAATCTGCCTATCGGCTATAGTGGTGGAAAAAAGAAGAAAAAAAAAACGCATACACTGACGTGTTCCTTGGTCATTGTCGTGACGATGCAAAAGTTCCGTTGTATAATCGCGTGAATTTCATATTGTTCGACATACGTTTTTTTTTTATGTAATACGCGAAATATTGAGGTTCGCGACGTACGTGCTCGTGGCGGATTTTTAGTTCACCACGAGAACGAAAACAAAATACTTCACTTTTTTTCTCATTTTCCGCGTATTTTCGTAGCAGGGTCGAAGCGACCCCGGTAATTGATTGGTCCAGGTGAAAAGAGGAAATCGACAACATGACGGAGGACATGTTGGGAGCGGATATATGCAGGGTGTGCAGATCGGAGGGAGTGCCCGACAGGCCGCTGTTTCATCCCTGCATCTGCACGGGCAGTATAAAATGGATTCATCAGGAGTGTTTGGTGCAATGGATGCGCTACTCGAGAAAGGAGTATTGCGAGTTGTGCGGCTACCGCTTCTCCTTCACACCTATATACAGTCCGGATATGCCGAGACGTTTGCCGCTGCGAGACGTCGTCGGCGGTCTATTTTCCAGCGTCGTTACGGCCGTCAAATACTGGCTGCACTACACCCTGGTGGCTCTGGCCTGGCTCGGAGTAGTTCCCCTCACCGCCTGCCGCACCTACAGAGCTCTGTTCAGCGGCTCGTTGGACCTTGTGCGGGTAAGCGACATCCTCCCCCCCTTGTCAACCTACCGCCTCAAATCGTGCAGCCTTGGTTGAAAGAAAGGCGCTTCGTCGATGCGAAGCGTCGAGATGCCGATTACAGGCGAATGATAGCGATCGTTGCGTTAATTGATATCGCAGATAATGTCTCTACCGATGGACATGCTGTCGACGGAGAACGTTTCGTCGGACGTTTTTCACGGCTGTTTCGTCGTGACGTGCACCCTGGTGGCGTTCATCGGATTGGTGTGGTTGCGGGAGCAGATACTGCACGCCGGCGGTCCCGATTGGCTCGAGCGAGACAACAACGTTCAGTTACCGCCTGTGGACAATCCTATGCTGCAAGCTGATCCTCAGCCTCAGCAGCTTCAGGAACAGAACGTCGAACAGCCGAACGTTCAGGACAACAACAACGTGCCACCTTTCGCGAACGAGGTCTTGTGGCACGACGAGGCGAACGGTGAGGATGGTTGCACTCAGTATGAGTACTCGACGATGGTACGAGTCGGTTTTGTTGTTGGTCGACGGAAGCTGATGGTTTTTCGCGCGCTAGGGGCAGAACCGGCAAACGTTCCCGAGCAGAATCCTCTGTATCGCGAGGTTGGCGACAACGAGGCTCATCAGCAGAACGGGTACGGGGTGGACGCCGGGCCGGGAGGCGACGTCGCGGCGCCACAGCGTGACGAGCCGGGGATAGAGGGTGCGCAGCCGGGTGTGGGCGGTGGCGAGGAATGGAGAGCTGGAGATCAGGCTCAGGATCAGGGGCAAGTGCAGGGGGGCCAGGCTCAGGGCGAAGCCGAGGACGCGAATTGGAATCCCATGGAGTGGGACAGACCCGCGGAGGAATTAACGTGGGAGCGTTTGTTGGGCCTTGACGGCTCGCTCGTCTTTCTCGAGCACGTTTTCTGGGTCATCTCGTTGAATACACTCTTCATCATGGTAATTCAGAGCGACGTTATCGCCGAGCGATGCGTTGCCGCACGTGAATAATAACGTTGAATTTTGTCGGACAGGTATTCGCCTTCTGCCCTTATCACATCGGACACTTCGCGATAGCGGGTATGGGCCTGCAGGAGCACGCGGCTGCGTCGCACTTCGAAGGCCTCGTGACGACGCTCTGCGGCTACTGCGTCATAGGCGTTTGTCTCGTCGGTCTTCACACACTCGCGGCCCTCTTTGGCTTCCAACGATCCCAGAGAATTCTCGGATTGTGCTACGTCGTCGTGAAGGTCTCGCTCCTATCGGTTGTCGAGATTGGCGTTTTGCCGCTCGTATGCGGCTGGTGGCTCGACATATGCTCCCTCGCGATGTTCGACGCCACTCTCAAGGATCGAGAATCCTCGTTCAGAATCGCCCCCGGCACTTCCATGTTTATACACTGGCTGGTCGGCATGGTTTACATCTATTATTTCGCCTCCTTCATTCTTCTGTTGCGCGAAGTTCTCAGGCCCGGGGTACTCTGGTTCTTGCGCAATCTGAACGATCCCGATTTTTCGCCCATACAAGAAATGATACATCTTCCGATACTGCGACACGCGAGAAGGCTCGTAGCTTCGGCGGTTATATTCGGCACCGCTGTTCTTCTCATGCTCTGGCTACCGATAAGACTGCTGAGATGGTCCTGGCCGGGCTTCCTGCCTTACACGATCACGGTACAGACCGAGGCACCGGTGGGCGAATTGTCGCTCGAACTTTTGTTGCTGCAAGTCATTTTGCCGGCGCTTCTCGAACAGTCGCACACGCGAACGTGGCTCAAGAGCCTGATAAGAGGATGGTGCCAAATCGTCGCTTGGCTACTGGATCTACAATCGTATCTGCTGAGGGACGAGAGAACCGACCCCGGGCCGGCGGTCATCGAGGACCCGCACAATGGCGATTTCGGAGCTCTTCATCCGCCGATGATACACAGAGAGGGACCCTCCGGTTTCCAACCGTACACGAGATCGCGATGGTTCCCGGCTCGATTGATGGGATTGATCGTTTGCGTTTGCATATCGTTGATAGTCGCCAGTTTGATCGCTATGACTCTACCGGTCTGGCTTGGACGAAGGGTCATGGCCCTTTGGATGGTCGGCGCACCGGCTCCCTCGCCACCCGTCCTATCGCCGGTACATCCCGTTGACGGTCAGCCTTCTTATAATTATTTTGTGCGAAAATATCTTACATTCCCTGAAGAAACGTTCTCAGCGTGACTTTTCTCTGTTCAGGTACCGGAAGCGACATGACGGTGTTTTCCGGAAGAGTCCACGAGATTTACACAGTCGCGTGTGGAACGTACGTGTGTTGGGCGGCCGCGAGAGGACTGGCGTTGGCCTTCTCGTGGCTGCCACGTGGCCGTCGAGCGATCCTCGACCGAATCAAACACTGGGCTATCCTCGGAGTGAAGGCGGCCGTGGCGTTCGTTCTTCTTATCGGCGTCATACCGCTGCTCTTCGGTCTTCTGCTCGAGTTGGTGGTGGTCGTGCCGTTGCGCGTGCCACTCGAGCAAAATCCCATTCTATTTGTCTGGCAGGATTGGGCGCTGGGTGTTCTCTACACGAAAATAGCAACGGCCGTGACGCTCATGGGACCCGAGTGGAAGCTCAAACTGGCGATCGAAAGAGCTTACAACGACGGCATACGGGAGATGGATCTTAAGTTCATAATAACGGAACTCGCGGCCCCGGTTATATGCTGCCTCGGTCTCGCCCTCGCTGTACCTTACGCCGTAGCTCACGGCATCGTGCCGTTGGTCGTCACCAATCTACAGATGCAAATTCACATCGCCCGACGCTTGTATCCGTTTCTGCTGCTGGTGAGCGGTGTCTGCGTGCTCGTCAGCCTTGAGATACGACAATTTCGCAAGCTCTACGAGCACATTAAGAACGACAAGTATCTGGTCGGTCAGCGTTTGGTCAATTACGAGCATCGGAACAAAACGCCACAGTCGCCACAGCAGCAACAACAGTCGTAGAGAGCGGATCGTAACAACGAACGTCGCCCGTCGAGCTACCTGTTCGCGCGTTCTCCACGTGTGCCTGCGCCGGTGTCCGTACACCCCACATCATACGTATACGCGCGTGACTAAGTGCGGGAAGACTTAGGGTTAGCTTCGTGTACATTCTTATCCTTCAAAACTTGCTCGAATTGAATAACGTTCTCGTAACATAAGTTACCTATGATTCATCTTTTAATATTCTAATATATATTTATGTAAGCCGTAATGAATAAATGAGAAAGACTGTTTGTTTTCCAATGCGTGTCGGTAACGTCGTTTGGCACGCCCGCCCGTCGACTATTATTCTCTTACGGTGAAGACACCACGCTTCGGAAGACAAGCCTCCGGGTATATCGTTTGATTCATCCGCAGCCAGCGAGAGCTGAGAAATTCGGGTTTTACACGGACGCGCGAAACTCTCCGAGCGTCTACAAAAGTTATACGACCGAGCAATGTACAAATTCTCATTTGACGTCACTTTTCCTCGTCTTTGTTATCCTCGGTTTTCTTCTCGTGCAATGAAATACGAAGAAAACGTTGACGTTGATACGTGAACACAGACGATCACGAGAAAAGACGATACAGGGAGAAGAAAAAAAAACATCGAGGCGAAAAAAAAGTGTTACGAAAAAGCGGCAATATGAAAAGGTCTAGTGAAATTGTTAGGAAAAACAAAAAGTCGCACAATATTAGTTTTTACTGCGGGATACAATAAATATGATACTACAATTCGTACAGTGTGGCATTTATGTATATTTATCTGTGTCCGATTGTCCGCGCACACGTAGACATAGCCGCGCAGCGTGTTCTGTACAATTTCGTCTTTACATATGTATAGATAAGTATAGTCATTATTCAGAGGTGACGGGTCCGAATTAGTGAAGGGAAAAAAGAAGCGCCTGCGTTAAATGTACTTTGGAAGCGTCGAGAGTTTGCGTCGTTACGAATTAAGTTTCGTAGCAATCAGAGGGAAAAAGAAATAGAGTTTGTCGAGAAAATGAAACGTGGATACGAGTATTATGTACAATTGGCCGAATCTTCGAGTCGAGTTGGCAGGAGTATTGCTCTTATCGAGTATTTTTTCGGATGTTTCTCGATCCTCAAATTTATAATACTAAATACGTTGATCGTCTGTACGATTTCTGAGTCTTTCCACTTGACGACCACGGTCGAAACGGAGTGTTCCTTGTTGTACTCGCAGTCGGCCTTCTTCTCGAAATCCGAATAGAACATTCTTAGCGTGATACCGATGTAGGACAGTATCACGTACATGCTCCGTTGCTTGACCTTCATCACTACGGCCATGGTATCCGTGGGTCCTTTCCTCGCTAGGAGATCCATGAAGTACAGCTCGTTGCTCTTCTCCTGTGCTATTTTCGCGCTGTACTTCTTGTCGTTGCAGGTTGCCGCGATCCTGAAGGCACGAGAGCGAGAGAAGCGCAAAATATTAGGATACGGTCAAAATAGCGAATGGTCAGTCGTTTAGGGAGTCGCAGATAGACGTACTTGGCGCACAAATCGGCCGACCAGTTGTCCGGCATGGGGGCGTTCGTTGTCGAGGCGTGAAGCAAACGATGCACCACGCAATCGGCGTACCGTCGAATCGGCGACGTGAAGTGCGTGTACAGTGGAACGTTCAGCGCGAAGTGTCTCAGATCGGTTTTCTCGTCAAACTGCCCGGCACATACGTAGGTTGCGCGCTGAAAGCAAACAAGAACAACGTAGAAACGTGCGTAATGTTTTTAGACGAGGAGTGACTTTTTTCTTTTGTTTACCGTCATTGATTGAGAGCAGAGGCAGTTGATGACCATCATGAGGCAACTGGTCGCGAACTTTTCCGCCTGTTCCTCCAGTCCCGTTTTCTCGTAGAGCGAGAGACTCGCTTGCAAGCTCGCCGCCGAGTCGACCTTCAAGTGTACCCCCAAGTGTCCGAGATCCTCAACGGTCTGTGACAAAACGCGATCAAGCGGTTCACCGTGATTCCGCAGAAACGCCGTGTCCTTCATTGTCTCGTAGAGATGTTCGGCTACAGTCATATTCGCGAGTAGCATAAATTCCTCGATCAGTCGATTGCTGTCTTGTCGCTCCTCGATACGATATGATATCGGAACTCGCGTTTCCTTGTCCAGTATTATTTGTAGCTTGGGCTGATTGATGGTCAACGCGCCCTCGGCGAAACGTCGCTCTCTCATCTGTGTGGAGAGCCCGTAGAGTTGATTGACGATCTCGCGTATGCGATCGGGCGAGTGATCGGTCGTCACGAGGCCGGGCAATTCGACGCATTCCCTCGACGAATCGTCTATCATCGCCTGAGCCACCTCGTAGGACATCTGGTAGCAGGACTTAACGACGCTTTTCGCGAAACGATGCTTGATCACTCGCGCCTCGGGCGTCATTTCCCATACGACCGAGAAGGCCAGCTTGTCACGACCGGGCAACAGGGAACACACGTTGCACAGTGATTTCGGCAACATGTGATAAACCGTATTGACGAGGTACACGGTAGTCGCGCGCTTCGCGACTTCCTCGTCGAGCGGTGACGACGCCTTCAGGTAGTGAGTCACGTCGGATATGTGCACGCCCACCTGAACAAAAACGAGCGGTACGTTCTGACGATAATCGCGAAGAGCCGATTAAGGCGTTAGGCCACAGTAACGGGTATAAAATTATGTGCGAATTTAACAATTTTTTTCGTATGAATAAGTGATTCACTCATAAAACTAATTACACATCTATTTAGTATGAATATCAAGCTGTTAGAATTTTTTTTTCGATGTACAAAATGGCCGACTACTAAAATATTTTCTTTCGTTTTTTTTTTAGGCGCTCCGCCGCGTGACATTTAGCATCCACAATTTCTTACCTAGAACAAAAAACAAAAATTCTCGTTAATCTACATTAGAATACCTAAAGAAGTACGTACGGAATTTAAAAAAAATATTGTTTTATTCCAAAATTGTAGGTATTTGAACTTAAGAAATAAATTTTCAGTGAAAAAATGTCGTTATAACTGCTTATAAAATTAACAGTTTTCGATTAATAAAAAATTCCGTAAGTACTTCTCTGCGAAATGCAATTACGAACATAACTTTTAAATCTGAAGTAAATCGAGTGAAAATGGTTGAAGTTATTTTTAACGCCAATTGGAAAGAAGCTGTTTCAAGAAGTTTCGAGTAGTCGGCCATTTTGTACATAAAAAAAATATATATATGTTTTCTAACAGCTTCATATTCATACTAAATAGATGTGTAATTACAGTCTGTTGTCCAGACAATTAATTGTCTGGTACAGAAATATGACAAAATCGATTTTTTTTTCTTTTTTTTTTTTTCATTTTATTATTCCTTAGACCTTTCTTAATACGCTCGTGAAAACCGTTTATTGATGTTTCCAAAATTAGGAGAGTAATATAAATTGTAAGCAAACCCCGCGCAAACCTCATCTAACGGTATCAAAACTTTGAACGCGTTTATCTCAGAACTATGTTTTTCAAATTGGCGCCCACGATATCTCGATAACTAATTGACCGATCGAGCTCAAATTTTGCACATACCTTCGGTAGCCTATTTCTGAGGACTGGTAGCAGAAATGAGTCGAACAATAGTTTTGTCCACATTTTATAACTCGTCGAATACCCGAAAATGTATGAAATATCGTTAATCAAAGTTTAACAGGCCGCCATTTTGTACCAAAATTTTTTTAAGTACTAATTCGGCTAACAGTGCTCAGAATACTCATACAGAGTGAGCGCCGATTGAGGCGGTTTTCGGCTGACCATGTTGTAAAAAAATAAAAAACTACATGAAAATATTTAAAATAATTTTTTTTTATGTAGATACATTCTCAAAAGAACAATAAATACATATGTAAAATTTCATCAAGACAACTTCATCGATTTAAAAGTTATTCCAACCCAAAAATGACGTCAGAAATCTCGCTCTAGACCAGACTACTGCCTTAAATTGATGAGTGAGTCACTTTTTCATACGAACAAAAAATTGTTAAATTCGCACATGATTTTATACCCGTTACTGTGGCCTGACGCCTTAACTGGAACAGTCCGCTCACCTCGAAATTGCCGTTTGGCAATTTTTTGCAGGACACCGCGTCATCGAGATCAACAGCGGTGGCCGGATCAATCGTGAAGACGCACTCTTCTCGCCAATCCTCGCGACCTTCGATTTCCGCTTGTGTAGGCGCGTAATCGCTGTCGGGCAGTCCTTCGAGTAGGGCATCCTCGTAAGGCTCCACGTCCAGTTCATTAGCGAGCAATATAGCCGTGGTCTCTCCTTCCAAATCACCAACATTACCAATTATACTCTCGATCGATCTACGCAATTTGTTCAAGAGGAAAGTAAAGCAAAGAAAAAGAACATCCCACGCACGGTGGCGAAAGAAAATCGAACGGATCTTTGGGTCGGGCCTTTTTTTTTTCTTACCCTCTGCAATTGTAGGGAGTTAACCACTCGTCTATACGCGCCAGAAAGAGGGTCTTGGTGTAAGCTTTGGGCGAGGAGCGCACCTCTTCGGGCACACTTTTAGGATTTATCACGAGAGCGGGTACTCTCTGATCTCTGGACAACAATCGCAGTCTGTCTCTCTGCGGAACCAAAGACCCGACTATCCTTCTCGGATGTATCTTCTCCAGGATACACATCACCGTACCCGTCTTTTGCATCTGTCCGTTTTCCTGGCTGAACCAATCTTCTTCTGGGTTTATCATCACGGCTACTACATCACGGTCCATAGCCCTGTTTCTGTTTCTAACTCCCGATATGAGTATATCGACAGCGCCGTCGACGCCGAGGTACGCCTGGTTGAAGTTTTGAGGATTTATTCTCACGGTACCACGGATGTATGTGGGGTTTTCGGGATCCTGATCGGCTAGCAACTGAAGCATGTCTCGCTTGCGCACACACTTGGGAAAGGTCAACTCCGTCTTCGAGTCGTCCTTGCGCTTGGAAAATTCTAATCTGAATTTCGTGACTCCTTCTGTCTCCTCGTCGTCCGCTTGAGTACATTTTTCATTCTTGATCTTCTTCTTCTTCTTCTTCTCCTGCTTCACGATCTTTTTCTGCTGGCGATCTTTCTTCTTTGATTCTTTTTCCTCGTTTCTCACCTTTGCCGCATTGCTGCTTTCTTTCGCCTTTTTCTTCGTATCTTTTGCACACTGACCGTTCTCCACCTTGGCGTCGTTCTCGTTCGCTTTCTTCTTCTTCGTTTTCGTCTTTGGCGTACTTTGAGAATCCTCAAGGTCGTCGCCCTTAGAAACCTCCTCGACCTTTGTTTCGTCGCGCTCTTTGCTCTCGGACGAGGATTTGGCGGCGACTTGTTTGTGCGGAGGAGGTATGATGACGTAGCCTTCGGAACGCAACAGCTCTATTACTTCTTCTTGAAGAGACCCCTCGTCTTGATTATTCTTCTTCTTCTTTCCACGCCTGCTCCCTTTCGCCCTCTTGCCAATGACATCTTGGAAGGGTTCTTCGGACATGACGGCCACACTCGTCGCGACTCTGTGTATGTCAATCGCGTCGGCGGACGGAGAGAAACACAAGAAATTATACACGCTTAAATGACTGAGTTGATGATGGAATAGGAAATGGAGGAAGATATAAAGATAAAGTGAGTCAAAACATTGCAATGTATACCTTTGAAGATTGTGGTTAGTTTCGATTGCGATTTTTGTCACAATACTCAAGGATTTTCGTACGATTTGTGTCTGAGATCGAGTACGGCTCTCATGATATTCCGGAGGGATGAAACTTTTCAATTTGCAAATTGAGGAAGTGTGCGAAATTTTCTTTGTTATTCTCTATTACCAAATGTGGAAGACCGCGGAAAACGATAGGCCTCGTTCGAGGCGCAGAATGCGCAAGTCTTCCGACCGTTCCGACACGTGATCGACTCCGAAAACCACGGTCTTACATACAGGTCTGGAAACGCCGGACTTTTTGCATGGCGGAAAGTGTCATCGTTAGTGAGGCAAAACCGTAGTTCCTCATTTATCCACTGGAAGCGCCGTCAAGTAGAAGTAGTCTTGTGGATATAGATATACAGCAATGGAAAAATAACCTGACAGCCTATAAACGTGTTCACATCGTTTATAGAAATCTAAACTACCTGAAACGCTGCGGTAGAACCGCATAGTGTGGACCCGGCCTTATCCTTCGCTATATTTTATTATATTCGATTGAGGATGCACCAGTTCGCCTATTAACGAAACCAAAAACGGCAAAAACAATTTTTCGTAAACAACAAACTCGCCAAATTGAAAAATCCATAACAACGGTGCCTTTTAAACATACATAATGCGTTCATTAATTTTTTTTTATTCCTCTTCCATTATATTTATTTTCAGGTTCTGATTAAAATTGTTAAAAAAGCAAAAGCAACAATAAAAGTTGTAGAAACAAACAAGCAATGCAATATATTAAGAATAATCATTAATTATAAGGAACAAAAATCTAGACCGGACAAATTTGTTCATACCCCATCTACTCAAATGGCGAAAGACCAAATAAAAATGTAGAGAGATTCGGTCGGTGGCTCTCTACTCCTGTAGTTGTCCGCGGCTTGTCCAGGTCTGTAAGGTCGGTAAGATAGGAAGAGGCAGGAAAAGAATGTTTTGCGTTTCGTCTCGGGTACAGTGACAGACTCATGAGTAGGGCTGTGTCACTGTACCCTGCCCTAGACGCGCTGGGTGTTAGGATCTAGGGAAAGACGGTTTATATATAGGAACGCATGCCCCTGCGACCGCTTGTGAGAAACGCTGGAACGATGTAGCCGCGTAGCGGTGAGATGGTGGAACTAGCAGGACCGCCACAAAAATATTACAGAAGTTCGAACTACGAAGTACTGAAATAATAATTCTCTTTCGGCCCGGGGGTTCAGGAGTGAAAAAATAACCATTTTCCATTTATATCGCTCTTACAAATATTGGGTCTGTTCGTTTTGGTTACACTTTTCTACACTTCTTACGCCTTCTGAGGAGTTTCTATTACTGTATCTATTGAAATAGTAGAAACTGCAGCTAAACCGAAGACTCTATGTTCATTTAGAAAAACCCGCGCCTTTGCACAGCTGTTCGGATCTGCGTTTGATTAATTTCTACCTATCAGCGCTTCGGGTGGCAGAACCGAGAACTGCCTGTTTGCCTCATTATCCGAGTAACTCCCCACCCTAGGAGTTTCGAGACCTGTATGTAAGACCACGGTCTTACATTGTAAGACCGTGCCGAAAACACAGGCGCGTTGAGCACCGGCGTCGCCTAGTTGGTATTACTGCCGCTAGGTTCGCCGCTAACGTAAAACGCCGATGGATTTTCTCGTGCTAAAAAAAACGGACCAATCGTGAAGCTCGTCACAGTCTTCTTAGTGCCGAGACTCTTATTTTATTTTAAATTCAATGATTATTACAGGAGTTACATGTGCTCGCTATTAGCTATCGTTACATTGTTTCGCCTGAGTAACTAAATATACGAGAACGCGTATCGCGGTCTCTAGCCCCTGGAGACATTGGGATCGTCAGGAACGATCGGCCGCTGGTATTCCTGTGGATCACCATCGGCGGCAGGAGGGACGGGTTGATTATCGTTGTAACTCTCGTCGGGATGATCTTCGTAGCGCTGTTGATTAGGCTGATAAGCGACATCAACCGCCGATGGAGCTTGCTGATCGGCAGGCTGCGCTTGGCTCTGATCTTGATAAACGGAGGGATCGTCGTACTGACCGTACTGATCGTAGCCTTGATCCACATAGTCGCCCGCGTAATTCTGATCGGGATACTCTTGCCCTTCGTATTTCTCGTCGCTCGGCGTCGCGTAATTCGCTGGATCGTTCGCGATTCCAATCTGCGAATCGTCCGCGTTCTCACTCACGGGGTATCGGATATTTTCCGTCTCGTATCGGGCATCCTGGCTGTAGTCGGCAGTGGCTGGGTATTCGTTGGTCGTCGATATTTGGGACTCGGTTGGGTCGCTCCCGTTGCCGCGTTGCGTCAGTTTTCTGTCGGAAACGGGCTCGGCTGCGAATGAGACGAACTTTTAAGAAATGCTTTTATTTGCAGAGCTGTAGAAAAGTGCTTTTTATTGCGGTGAATTTTTTCGGAGACACTTGCAAGACATTGATGATTCGTACCGTTCCGATTCTCAAGAGTATCGGTGATTTTGGAAGAGAGATACTCTAGGTTGCTTTGTAAGCCGGCCATCTCTTGCCTGGGGGGTAAACGAAAACGAAGATATTGAAGCGCGTAGCGAGTAAGAATTCACGTCTACTGTGGTGATAACAACGTACTTATGTGTGTATGTATGTTTGAGAATGGAAGTGCACTATCTCTTTTTATGTCTTTCTCTCTCTCTCTCTCTCTCTATCTCCTGGATACTCTCGGGCAATCATATTCGAGCTATTACTGTGCCGACAGAGTGACAATTTTCGAGCCAACAGACTTCTTTTTCGGTGTTACTTTAACTTTGAGATCGAGCTTGACGGTGCGTTTCTTTTTCGAAGGTGTAGCGGTCGAGTTGATCCCGCCACGGTCGGCTCCCGCTTCGACAGGTTTCTCTGTCAACACAGAATAGCCGGAATATGAATTTTCGCGTTACGAGGAAGTCCTCGTGAAAATTACGCGAGTACGACCCGTTTTGCCGGCGTTTTCTTTTTCCCGTGCGAACAAAAAGATGTAACCGATCGGATGCGAGAAGTTTGCGAGAACGAAAAGCTATCTAGGGCCCTGCATGCGGACGTTCAAGAGTTATACTTGGGAGGTAAGTACTTGTGGGTGCGGTCGTTAGCTTCCAAACGATGTGTGAGAGATTGGCATTCGGCGGTCAGTCGTGCGACAAGCTTCGCCTGATTGCTCATAACGTCTTCTAGACCAGCCACTGTAGCAGCTGAGAAGTTTCGTTTTCATTAGCCAATTTAACGACAAATTGACTGGGCCTTTTCGAGTTATTTATTCTTGCTCATGCTAGGCATATGGTCCACGGATGCCGATTTCCCACACAAATTTCCGCTCTCTGTCTCTTTCTCTCTCTCAACTTTCTACGTATACATCTTTGCTCAATCTAGCGAACGCGTCAAACATTTCAGACGATATACCTAACACAGGCACATTCGTGGTTTCTAATTACCATGCTTGGTCTCGATGTCCATTATCATCGTGGTGAGATCTTTCTCCGCTTCCGGTCTCGGGGTAGCTGCTGCTTGTGTTTCCAAGGGTTGGACCAATTTGCTCATGTTCAACTGTAAAGTGTTAGAATGAAAAATAACGCGTCACGTCGGCTGAGAAACTGGTAGTACGTTTTGCGTTAAGGGGTAAGGCCACAGTAGAATTTTCAAGGTATCGATTTTTCCGTTGCTAAAACGGTGCTTTATCATCATAAGAATAAGTTACTATTCGATTTATAGCAAGACATTTTTTTCATCGACTTTGAGCGTATAACATAAGCCCGTCTCTGGCACGGTCATAGAGTACCTAAAACTTTAAACGCGTTTTTCTCGAAACAGCTTTCTTCCAATTGACGTGACAAATAACTTTAACAATTTTCACTCGATTTACTTCAAATTTAAAAGTTATGTTCCTAATTGCACTTCGCAGAGAAGGACGTACGGAATTTCTGATTAATCGAAAACTTTTCATTTTATGAGTAGTTTTATACGAATTTGTTTACTTAAAATTCATTCAAATACCAACAACTCAATTCAAATACCTACAACTTTTGAATAAAACAAGATTTTTTAAGGGGCTAGTCGACTTCGAAAATTTCAAAAAATCGATTTTTTTACTGTTTTCGAAAGTACATACATTCAGAAATATTGTGTCAAAATTTTATTAAAATCCGAGCTCTCTACGTATTATTTTTTACCTAAACGTTAGGACCTCGTTTCGTCTACCTGAGCGTATAGCGCGCTCGGCCGATCTTAGTATAAACTTCGAACGCGTTTTTCTCGAAACAACGTTTTCAAAATCTAGCTCCAGCGTATCTCTAAAACTAATAAACCGATTCTCTTGAAATGTGAACCACATATTGTAAACATGATTCGCAAGGAGATGACCCTCGATGGTTTTAAAATTTTTATTTTTACTCTTTTTTTTGCCAAAAACTGCGAAAAAAACGCGTTTTTTTAAAACTTTTTTCGTTTTTCATCTGCCATTTTTTTATTTTTTGATAAAGCTTTATATCCGAGGGTTATTTTGTAGCTGATGTCATACTGAATCTAATGAACTTTGATTTTTTTGTTTCCGGCAAGCCGTTGCCGAGTTGTGATGGAGCTACCTAGCTCACCTATTTTTGAGGCGTTACGTTAAACTATAGTTTTTGTACTTAAAAATGTGTAAAAATGAATTCAATTTAAAAAAAAAATGTATTTCAAGACTATTTATCAAGCCCAACAACTTTTCTATTCATATCTTTTATAAAATCCACAAAAAAAATCGCGAAAACAGCCTATTTTCGTGGCTCCAAAGTGGACTGGCCCCTTAAATTCCGTACGTACTTCTCTAGGTATTCTAATGTAGATTGACGAGAATTATTGTTTTTTTTTCTCTAGGTAAAAAATTGTGGATGCTAAATGTCACGCCGGGGGCGCCTAAAAAACATAAAAAAATAAAATATTAGTAGTCGGCCATTTTGTACATCGAAAAAAAAAAAAATCTTCTAACAGCTTAATATTCATACTAAATAGATGTGTAATTAATTTTATGAGTGAATCACTTTTTCATACGAAAAAAAGTTAAATTCGCACATGATTTTATGCCCGTTACTGTGGCCTAACCCCTTAACTTGCCTCTTTCTCGAGGGCCGCGATTTGCTCGGACAAGCGTAAATTTTCTCGACGACAGTGGACGATGTCCGCGTCGGCTCGTTCCAATCGTTGCTTGTACGAGTTAATCTCAGCCTGCCATCGATTTTGTTCTTGGCGCGAGTGTCTCTCGCTCCGTTCAGCTGACAATCGGGCGGCGGCGATTTCCTGATCGGCAGCGTCCTTCTCGGCGATCGTCCGATTCAATTCGCTTTGCAAATTTGCTACGAAAACAAGAGACGAACAAGGCGATGAAGCATTGACGTTACAAGTACAAAATATAACATTGTCAATTGACTTTTTCGTACGTACAAATTTTATTCTGAAGTTCCTTCTTCAATTCGTCGATCAGGGATTGTTTTTGCGCGAGATCTCTTTTAACGTCGGCCAATTCGCGGCGTTGTCGGTCAGTTTCCAATTGCGATTTGCTCGCGGAATCCCAGTGGGAGGCAACATCGGCGGACAATTGTTCGACCTGTTGGCTGTAACGTCGCTCGATCTGATGACGCTCCTCGGCGACGCGTTTGTTCGTATCCTGCGCGGCTTCGCGCAATTTTTCCCGCAGCCGATCGAGCTCGTCGTTCAAACGGCGAATCTCCGTGTCGGCTTGATACTTGTCGAGATCGGACTGTTGGGCTAGTTCGGCGGCACGCTTGGCTCTCTGGCTCGTCTCGTTTTCGCGCTCTCGCGCTGCTTGAACGCTCCTCGTGGCTTCGTCGAGCTTAGCGGCGAGTTCTTGCTTCTCGCGCAACGCGTTCTCCAGTTGGGCGAGAAAATCCGGACTAGCTTGATTGCCGCAAGCCTCGGCGAGCCTTCGCGAGCACGAGTCGTTCTCCTCCCGTAGCTTCTTCAGCTCGATCCTCGCCTGCGTCAGTTGCGCCTCGAGCTCGCTTATTCTCGACTCGAAAACAATACTGGGACCCTCGAGTCTACGCTTGATGACTTTTTTACCCGGGCTCGAGGACACGTCCGATGTCGCTTGATTCTGAGCTTCCGGTTTCTCGTTCTCGTCACAAGCCTCGTACTCGTGTATGAAGGACTTGAGCAAGCCCGCTTTGTTCTTGTCGTGAAGGGCCTCGTTCTCGGCGACCACCTGTAAAATCCATAAATTCCATTATTCATTGTTATCACGCGAGCTACGAGTCAACGCCTGGCGACGACGAGTTCATCGAGCCCACCCGACACGCGCTGCCTTTTCGGGACTCCGTAATATTTCAATTTCGTCGCAACAGCAACGAAAAGGCGAGAGTGACCATGGGGAATTTACCTCTCGTATTTTCTCGAGCAGATTTTTCAGCTCGTCCTTGCAATAACGTGACTCTTGCTCCAGTTGCTCGATGTATTCCTCCTGGCGTGCTATGAACGAGGTCAATTCGGAGGGCGACGATTGTGCATCGCGAGCCGGATACGACACGGAGTTCTGCGAGGCACCGACGAGGCGACGATTCTTGGCGCTTGTTTCGTCCACGTTGCCGTCCTCGAATTTATTCCCGGAGGAAAAACCTTTGGCTCGGGAACACTCGCTGACGCTGCGCTCGTCCGAGTCCTCCGGACTTTCGCTTATCCGCAAATTGCTTCTCCGATAAATCCCACGCTCGCGGGGCATTTTCCTGCAGAAATGAAAACTGAATAACTTAGCCGATTGATCATTCTTTACAGCCGTGCAAAATTTAAATATAAATGGCTGAAGAAGTCCGTTGGTCGGTGCGAGTAAGGAACGAAAAGAAAATTATACAGTTGCATGCAAAAGTGTCCGGCCCAAGATAATTTTATGATTAAGTAACGTTTAAAAGATGCAAAATGGAAACACAAATATATCATTGTGAAATTCTTTTATTATGGAACCAAAATATGTAATTCCAAAATTCTTCATAACGATTAACAATTATTTGTAAGAAAAATAACACGTTTTGTTGCTCCATAAATGTCCGGGCACATTCCAAGAAGATATAATTCTCTTCGCTTTGTTTACGTTATCGGTCGCGAAATCATGTAAACATTGAGACCTCCATTCCTTTTGCATTGTACGATCAGTAACACCGAGTCAAGATGTCGAAACGCACGTATTTAGATATACGTAAAGCGGTTATCAAGTTGCACAACGAAGGAAAAGTTTCACTTGAAATAGCTAAAATTTCGGCGATTGGAAAATCGACTGTCAACGATATAATAAATAAATTCAAGACTACAGGTATTCTAGAAGATAAATACTGTCCTGGGAGACATAGAAAAACAACTAATCGTGTCGATAAAGTGATCAAAAGAAAGGCTGTCGCAGGCGTAAAAAAGAATGCTGCAATCATCGCACGTGAATTACGCGAAGAAAGTTTGGCTGACATTAGCCAAAGTACTGTTTCACGTAGACTGACAGAAGTGGCACTTTTTGGACGTGCTGGAGTTACAACACCGCTCATCAGTAAAAAAAAAATAAGAAGGCCAGATTAGAATTCGCGAAAAAATACCAGAGTTGGATTGTTGAAGATTGGAAAAAAGTGCTGTTCTCCGACGAAACTAAAATTAATTTGTTTGGAAATGATGGGAGAAGGTACGTTCGACGACCAAAAGGAACTACAAATGATTCGCGATATCAAACACCAACTGTGAAACGCAGTGGAGGTAGCATTATGCTATGGGGTGCATTCTCTTGGAAAGGCGTCGGTCCAATCTTTAAAACTGAAGACACAATGAACTCTACTATGTCTAGAGTTATTATATCAAAAGAAATGCTGCCTTATGCTCGTCAGAGTATGCCACGATGATGGATTTTTCAGCAAGATAATGATCCAAAACATCGATCACAGCTCCTTCAGCAGAATTTTAGCAAGAAAAATATTCGAGTTTTAGAGTGGCCGAGTCAATCTCCGGACTTGAATCCCATAGAACATTTATGGCAAGAGTTAAAACTAAGAGTAGGAACTGAACATTGTGCCAATAAAGCTGCTCTGTGGGTAAATGTTCAAGAAGAGTGGAAAAATATATCTCGAGATAGAATCATCAAATTTATTGAATCCATGCCTCACCGATGTGCTGCCGTGATAGCTTCGAAGGGCATGGCTACCAAGTATTGATGAAAATCTTACATTTATTACCGTTTTCAATTTTTGTTTCTTACTATATTTTTTCTTTGTATATAGTGCGTAATTGGTACCTGGCCGGATAGTTATGAAAAAGCGAAAATTGTTATTTTGGTTATAAATAATTATGAAGTTATATATCATTTTTCAATAACCCGTTTCGATTGCATGATAAAAGAACTTTACGACGATATGTTTGTGTTTCCATTTTGCATCCTTTAAACGTAACTCCATCATAAAATTATCTTTGGCCGGAAACTTTTGCATGTATCTCACCCGGTCAGCCTTGGGGCGTAAGTTTCGGCCAGTAGATACTTGAGCTTGGAGACCGCTTCCCTGTAAGCATTTTCCGTATAGTCCGGTGTCTTCTTCTTGGCGATCTCGATTTTCTGGCATCCATTTATTTTTCTGCAACGAATCCATCCAAATCCCATGAGTTCATTGCACGTGTAAGAAAAAAACTAAGGAAAAACAGTCGTGATATTGAAATACCTGGATTTGAATCGTTTGGATCTGAAGAACGGCGAGGTCTCGAGATTGGCGAGATTGCACGAGCTCTTGGGCTTCATGTAAGTCCTGAGCGGTAATCTGGGCCTGGTGAGTATCGAGGTCGTGGGCGCGCCACAGTTGTTGAACGTCGTCGCTGGATTGTTGGTCGCGCGATAACGACGGGAGTAGTTGTTCATTGCTAGCATTCCGATCGCATTGTGCCATCGGCGAGGCGCTTCGCTGCCCTTACATACGGGGTGCAAGCGGTCTCGAATACGCGGAAGGGCTGGGATAGGTGGTGGCAAATCGATCGACCGAACCCCCATCCCCCCGTCTTTCCCCGGCCGCCCGCGCTTCTTTCAACACGAACGTGCATACACATGGGCACGGCTAAAACGGGAAATCTTCTTGTCCCGTGCGAGGGTGGCTTGAAAAGTTTGCGGCAAGTAGAGGGAAACTTTGGCAGGACGTAACCGGAGACTGGTAGTGAATCGCGTGACGAAGAGCCATCGGTACTTAGGTGGGACAGGCACCGTACCAACGGACACGCTCCGCCACCATCGTCGTCGTCGTTCGAATAAAAGAAAAAGGAACAAAAAAACGACCCCATCCCTCGAAGCTTCGAGTCGATTAAGCGTTATCCCCCTTGCTCAACCAGGTAATTTTATACGCCGGCGAGATTGCCTCGCGAAGATATCAGCGAATAAATGCCCACATTCCTTCCATATTCCGCACATACGTGTGTATATATATATATATATTTGTTTTTTTTACGTAAATATACATAGTATCCTCTGGTAAAATTTTAAGCTGGAACTTTAACTCGCAGATCTTTGAAACAATTCTCACGTGGTAAACACGTCCACGTGACGATCTTCTCTTTTTTCCTCGATATATTCCGATTCGACGAGGGAAAAAACGCTTACTGGGCACTGAGTGGTAGGGGAGAATTAATTAGAAAAGTTGGCCAATTCGGATCACGGGATCCTTGAACTCGGGGAACGAAACGAGAGTGTGGAGAAAAAGCAAAAATGATCGCAGCAACGAACCAAAACAAAGGCAAACAAAAACAATCATTGCTGCTTTTTTTTTCTTCCTGAGCTTTGGTATTGAGATCGTTCTTGGCTATCGTTGTGTACAAATTCAGTGAGGTGTCGCTTTGTTGCCGACTTGCCTTGGACGAGTGCCCGAGTGTCTCGATCGTGTGTACGCTTGAGCCTGAAAATCGCACTTTTTTCTCTCCGTTCCGCTTCAAGGCTCCTGTTGCGAGGATACACTCGCGTTACTCGCAACTTCGCTGTTTCTCACCGCGTCCTCGCTGATAGCTGCGTATTGTTCGTCGTCGAGGGTTCGGTAGTCCGAAAATTCTGGGGACGGTGAGCAGACGATACACGGAGGAGGTGGTAGGGAAAAGTGGAGGAATTCTATTTGCACTGACGATGAAGAAATCGAGTGACTCACCATCGTCGTTGTCCGGACGTTTGACCAGAACCATCATGGCGAGGCCAACAACAGCTGATCCGCCGCAAACGAATGTCAGAATGTCCCTGTAGTACGTGGGACAATCGTTGCAGCGTCTGAATATGGCGAAAAACAGAATTTTAGTGCCTTTGGAGAGAGCGATGGTGGAGGCTAAAAATGGAAAGCAACGGGAACATTGAAGCCCGATGACAGTATAAAATGTTTTTTTTGCATTATGTGATAGTATAGACAGTTATAAACATGCTGTTCAATTTTTTGGGCGAAATTCGAATTATTCCGGTTGCTACTGCCTTTTCAGAAAAAGGGATATGACCAGCTGCGTGAGACCGGGCGCGGACGGACGCGTTTTTCTCGAAATGAAAGGAAGAGTTTTCCAAGCTATCCGTCTCAAATTTTGACACCACATTCTTTACGCCATTATTTATCTTGCTATGGAAGGTTTTTTTAACTTTATATTTTTTTAACGAAAAACTGTCGAAAAAAATTGGCTAAATTGAAATTGTAAGTAAAATAAAAAATAAAATATGGCCTAAATAGGCCATTTTTTCAATTATGATTATTTTTAAACCTCAATCGCAAGATAGCGCCTTTCATACTGATTAATAATCTTTTTACAAATTTTGCGAAAGACCGGCCGGGAGTGACGCAGGTAATTGCATTTTTCTCAAAACACTATTTTCGAAGTCGGTGGACACGATTTCTCAAAACCTAATGCACCGACCTTATTGAAATTTTGCACATTTATTCAAAATAGCATTGACTAGTGATTGAACGAAGGTTTTTTTTCGATTACAACTAATTTTACAAGGCTATACGTAGTGTGAATTGTACCAAAAATTGAACTATTTTGCATACAACTGTGTCAAAAATTCTAATTTCTTTTTTTTTTTTTAATCCTTCGTTCAATCACGAGCTATGCTTATCTAACAGAAAACATTGGTTTTTTTATTTCAGATAAAGCTATCATGAGTTATCCTGACCACCACGAGGACACGTTTTTTTAGGGATCTCCAAAAACCAGGTCCTACCGGCTGAATTTCCCAATTTTTAAAATGGAATTAACAAAAAATATTGTCGTAATGTTGCTCTTTTATGTGCTTAACATTTTGAATAAAGTAATTTATATATTATATGTTTTTTTAATTAGAGAAAATATGCTTTTTTTTGGCTTTGAAGCCTACGTAACCCATCAAAATAATCATAGTCTCTCGCTCACATGTATTGGATGACCATGACGAACAGTCCATTGGAGAGCTTGTCCGTGAAGCTCATCGCCCCGTAGACGAAAGCTCCGCTCTCGGTGTTATCCCCGATCAGATCGGCCGTCGTCCCGAGACTCGTCACCAACATTATCGCCCCACTAGCACCTGCAACGAATCGATTCAGAACTTCCCCAAAATCGCGGCTTTTATTCCGTATTAAGGGCGTCGTATAGTGTGTCAGATCAAAAGAAGAGAAAACGGCCTTGCATGACTCCTTTGAAGAAGAGGAAAGTGTACTCCATAGTTCAGGCATAGCAGATTGATGGTGAGACCATTTTTTTATTATGAATTAGATACAACAACGTTCAAACGCGTTTTTCTCAAAACACGATTTTTTCAAACTGCTGCCATGATATCTCAAAAACTGTTTGATTGATTCTGCTCAAATTTATACAGCATCTTAAGTACATATATAACTACAAGTTGAACTAAAATAATTAAAATTGCTTCGTTAGTTTTCTTTTCATCAGCTATATAGACCCCAAAAAAATACGAAAAATTGAATTTTTTTCCTAAAGCGTAAAAAAAGTATTCTTTGGAATTCCAACTTTATTTTAGTTCCATGTAGAGCCTCAAGTCTCAGATTAAAATTGCGTTTGTTTTTTTTTTCATTTCAGATAAGCAGAACGGCCGGAATCATGGCAGCAGTGGAGCACCTCTTTTTATATATGTGTTCCTGTTGGGCGGTGTATCTCCGACTATATTCTATATAATGACTTCAAAAAATTAACAAAGTTTGTTTAAATGTTAATAAAAATGATATACAATTTATAAATGATTTTATTTTAATGGTTTGTCAAAAAAAAACCCCAAAAAAGCATTAAAAAACGGCCTTCACACTAGACGACCCTGTTGAGAAAGAAAAAGCAAATGTACCTAGTAAAATCGAGACTGGATAAATTTCGTAAGTGCTGTAGGTTTTTCCGCTGCCGAACCAGATCCACGTGCAAGCTGAGATTCCGATTACGACGCCGATCATGTAGGATATCTTTCTGCCGAGTTTGGTATTGAGTCTCTCGATGATCAGCGAAGTTACGAAGCTACTGACGTATATCGTGAGAGGTACGACGGCGAGGGACGTTGCCGGGAGTTTCAGGCTCTCGTGGAGATACAGAGGAACGTAGATTTGTGAGATATTGACGAAGAGACGAGTCGGCATGTAAACCCCAGCGACTTTGTACAATTGAGTGTCCTTCAGGAGCATGGACGCGGTCCTCGTCGTCCTGCGCCCGTGTCCTGCGGTGTTGAGATAACGATTCAGAAATTAACAGCTCTCGCATGTAAAATGGTTTTGTATTTTTAAAGCTAAACGAATAGGCTTACTGACCGGAAGATACGTTTGGCGATCCCTCTCTGACTACGAGATGGAAAATCAAGGAGGCCACGCTTCCAACTGACAAGCCGATCAGCATGATGGTCTGGAACTTTGGTGCGTCGGCTGGGCCTATTTGCACAGAGGGGTCGTCGCTCATTGTGTGCAAGACGCCCCAGGTAACGCAGAAGATCAGCACGTTGGAGAATACGGTGAATGTGTATCTGCCACAGGGTTGCGAAATTTGTAATGAAAAAGTAATGCATTATTCATTATTTTTTTAATGGATAATGAAATATTTTTTCATTACATTACATTACATGGTAATGGAATTTTTTTACATCACAAAGTGTAATGTAATGAGTAATTAATTTTATTCACATTACAAAGTGTAATGTAATGAGTAATGGAATTTTTTTACATTACAAAATTCAATGTAATGAGTAATGGAATGTGTTCACATTACTAATGTGATGTAAAAAATCTCCATTACTCATTACCAGGTAATATGGATTATTATTCGTTTCCCATCGGGAGAGATCGACCCGCTGCGAAAACCGCTGCCCCTAATGGGAAATGAATAATAACGCTCATTACATTGTAATGAGTAATGGAGATTTTTCACATTGCATTGCATTAGTAATGTGAAAAAAAAAACCATTACTCATTACCTTACATTTTGTAATGTAAAATATTTCCATTACTCATTACATTGGACTTTGTAATGTAAAAAATGTCCATTACCCATTACATTGTAATGAGTAATGTAAAATATTTCCATTACTCATTACATTGGACTTTGTAATGTAAAAAATGTCCATTACCCATTACATTGTAATGAGTAATGAAAATACTTCACATTACAAAATGTAATGTAATGAGGAATGGAGATTTTTTACATTACAATTTCCAATGTAATGAGCAATGAATTTTTTTTTTACATTACCAGATTTAATTCAATGAATAACGAAAAATGTTTACATTACAAAATCCAATGTAATGAGTAATGGCAATTGTTTGCATTTCAAAATGTAATGTAATGAGTAATGAAAATTTGTTACATTACTGAACGCAATGTAATGGGTAATGACATTTTTTTAATTACAAAATGTAAAGTATTGAGTATTGAAAACGCTAATGCATTATTTGCAACCCTGATCTGCCAACAAAATGAAAGGCGTTTCCCGTTGGAAAAAGAGTGACTTAAAATTAATTCAGGCAATCCCCTTTCAAGTTGTTTAATATTTAGGTAATTTTGAATTGATTAATTTTAAGTAATTTAAGAGCAATTATAAATGGTAACCCGTCTAAATATGATACTGAAGTTTGCATCGTTGGAAACCAACGAAAATTCCATAGCCCGATTTTTTTGGCCCATTCGGGCCTCCAAAAACGCTGAAATTTTCTTCAAGGTCCTTATTAGTGATCTGAAGCCCAAATATGTAAGAAACATTTTTGGACGATCATGGAAATGAGAAAATAAAATGAATTTCCGTTGCATTCCAACGATACAAAGTTCAAGATCGTGTCAAAATGGGGGAAAGAAATAGAAGAAGCAATGGAAAGCGTAGGTGAGGGGGCAAGCTGACAAACCGTATGGAATGGAAATGTAAGGGAGCTTAAAATAAAAATAAAAAACGGTATAAAAATTGAAATTGAACAAGAAATTGTTCATAGGAATATAAACATAGGAAAACCGTTATACACATGGATTAGCAGACAATTAAAAGAAACGTTGGCGCGTATAGGATGTGGATTTGTTGAGAAAGACGGAAAAAAGAGTATATAGATGACAAATGTACAATATGCAAGCAGGACATTGAAAACTTGGGACATATTTGCGAGTGTACGGAAAACTAAGCCAAGAAATATTGAATAAACTGGAACATTGGTTGGAAAATTGCAGGGGGTTAGAAATCGACCGGAAAATAGACTCGCAACTGGAAATGCAACCGATACAGAAACAATGCGATTACATCGGGCAATTTATCAACTAGCAACTAGGATAGACATTAAAAGACGAACGTAAAATAATGCATGTAAGTGAGAAGGGAGGGGCATTTATGTAAAAACCCTAAAAAAGGGTATACGAGGAATAAAATACTACTACCATTATGGATAAGGATGAAGCGGCAGAGATTATAAGATTTGTTAATATACATTTTCTGACATTGTATAAGTTTTTCAAAAGACTTTTTTTAAGTTATGCAAATAAAATTCTATTGATTGATTGATACTACTACTGCCACTACTAATTTAAACTCATTTTATTTACAAAGTAGTAATTAAAAAAAAACAAAATTAATTCGTTTCATCAATTTGAGTAATTTAATTTCAAAATTCATTTTAAATTATTTTATTTCGAGTAATCTAATTTGAAACAGAGTAATTAAAAATAAAAGGAAACAAATTAATTTGTTTAATTAATTTGAGTAATGGAATTTAAAAATTAATTTCATATGAGCTTTCAGTAATTTAATCTGAAAAAAAGTAATTAAAAATAAAAGAAACAAAATGTAATTTCTTAAGTTAAGTGAGGTAATTCAATTTAAAAAATTAATTTTACATTCATTCATTTTCAATAATTTGATTTTTAAAATATTCAAAAAAAAGGAACAAAGTAATCCGTTTAATAAATTCAAGTCATTTAATTCGAAAATTAATTTAAAATTAATGTATATCAAGTACAGTAGAGCGTCGATTATCCTTATCAATAGGGACCGGGCGTATTTCGGATAATCGAAAATTCGGATAACCGAACGGCAATATTTCGTGGGCGAAAAAAAAAAGTTCATTCTTTCAATATGATAAAATGTATATATGTAAAAATACAATGAACATGAATATGTTAATCATACAAGTACATTTTTCGTGAATCGCAAATAACTATTGTATCATTTGATGATATAGAACGAAGTTAGATATGTATTAAAAAGAATCAACATTCGTACATCTTGCAGTTCTTATCTATTTATGTTTGAAAAAGTCGACGATTTTCTTCAGCTTCACAACGGAAGCTTGTTTATTTGCTGCCAAATCTCGACTGCTAGTCGAAAGCAAAATGCGAGCACAGGCTGAGAAAATAGAGGGGACATACAACAATGTATACATAGTGCAACAATATATAGGCCGTAATCTTTCGAATAACTGAGTATACGGATGAAAAAAATTATTGTTTAGATAATTAATATTTTGGATAACCCGAATCGCCATTCGGATAATTGACTTTTCGAACGAACCAAATCGCCATTAGGATAATTGACATTTCAATGAACTAACTTTTGGACAATCAACGCTCTACTGCTATTCAATTTAATAAATAATGATAAATAAAAGAAAAAAAAGTAATCCCACAGTGTGGAAGATGTCAGGTAGCCATTGGGGCGGCTAGAAATCCATCCAGCACAGGGAATATTTTTACCTAATCGCGGTGAGTTCCGTTCTCTCGTGTGCGGTCGGCGTCATGTCTGGTATGAGCGACAAGTGTGATATTTGTACAGATGCCCAGCCGAACTGGAATATGATGACGAAGGCCGAGTAGTAGAAGAGCTGGGCCCAGTGGTGGGTGTTCTCGCATCCGGCGCATTTGGAGAAAATGAAGGGAAAGGCCAAGAGAATGCAGAGGGTGCCTGTAAACGGAGCAAAGATAACAAAACGTCACGAATGAGCGGTACGAGCGTCGTACTTGCCCATGAGATGCCAGGTTTTCCGTCTGCCGTATCTACACAGCCAAAAGTCGTCGTTCTTGTCCGACTGAATACCCACGAAGGGGGTGGCCACGGCGTCTGCGATTTGGCCGATGAGGAGAACGGCGCCTGAGAGAACACCGCCGAATCCGAGTACGTAGTGAAAGAAGACCAGTAGATAAGTGAACCACATGGAGGCGCAGATGTCATTGAGGACGTGACCGACGCCATAGGCCAATTTTTGCCGCCTCGTCAGGAGTCTCACGATCTCGGTGTAATCGTTCTCCAAACGCTCATTCTCCATCGTGGCAACGGTGGAATTATCGAGTAGAGAGTATCGAAAGGTCGCTCGATTGCGAGTGACAGCTTTGATGACATCAATAGATGTCCATTTGTCTAAATTTCGTGCACGGATGTCAAATTGTCGCGGGCACGACGATACGTTTTCATAATGACCATCCAGTCACGAACGTCATTGTAGCCGCGATCGCTGATCACGGAAACTCATTATCCCGACTGATGGATATCGAAATGGCGATTAATCGACGAATAAAAAGTGGGAGAGTTCGCGTGACATAACCTCCTCGCACTGTGGACGCGCGGCGAACGATCGCTGACAAGTGCCAGCGCATCACGTGCATTCCCTTCGTCATCGTAATATCGCGTCTATACGTTGGCTGCCACGACTAAACAAAAACACCGGGATCGAGATTATGCGTCACGCGCGCGGTCAGTCACCAGCCCTTTATTCTTGTCACTTCTTTATCTCCGCTATGAAGCAAAAAAAAGCTATATCAATTTCGTTGAAGCACAGCGTGCCACACGGTCGGTGCCAGGGTCCTGGCTTTTTTTATCTGCACGGATTTGATGGAGTCAAAAAAAAAACGCGCGGATACCTTTGCCTCGGTCGTTCTTTCTCTGGTATTGTTTACGAAACCCGCGAGGCCGAAACAAGCTCGTGTTTCGGAGGCGGCGCGCGTCCGCGTACCGGAAGCAGTTATAATAATAAGCCTTTGTTCAGTGAAACAATTTTGTTTAAGGCGAAAGAGAAGATGTACCACGTGACATATGAGTGCGAGAGAGATAGCTGAAATTTTCGAAGACATTTCTCCGAGATAAATAATATGTAGGGCAAAAAGAAATCATCAAGCTCTGCGTCAGGAAATTCTCCAGAGCCTAATGCTTTGTTTTTCCTAAAAAAATCAATCATCTATGAGAAAATTGGGTTGGAAAATTTGTGAGGTTATGTTGACCTTGTATCTGCCCTTAATTTACAATAATATCGAGGCGATACGAATTTGGCGACAGCTGAATCATTTTTTTTAGTAATCGTCAATATAAAATTGGACTATATATTTATATACAGGGGGTCCCAAAGTTCACGCAAGTAATTTTGATAGAAAACACGGGTTTTAAATTGAAAATTGTGAATTCTTTATTGATTCATAGAGTATACAGTATGGGGTTATGTATTGAATAACATGTCGGGTAAAGGGGTTAGGCCACCTAGAGGCTGAAAAATAGGCTTTTTGGGGATTTTTTGTCAGAATAACTACAAAATAAATCGAGATTACAAAAAAGGGTGTTTATCATACATATCACCGACTGTATACAATAATTATTTTGGAGCGATTAATTTCAAAATGGCAGCTGTGCAGCGTTTATCTCAAAACTACATTTTTTAGGTTTCTGGAAACATAACTCAGACAATTGTCAACCGATTCCCTTGGAATGTTGAATATATCTTGTAAAATACATTGTCTATGGAAGTACGTAGGATTTTTCTTTTATATTGCATAGTTCATTTGTCATTAACAATTATCTGACGATTTTTTAGGCAAATTTTTCACTTTTCATAACGTTGCCTAAAAAATCGTCATATAATTGTTAATAACAAATGAACGATGCAATATTTTTCAAAATCCTACGTACTTCCGTAGACAATGTATTTTTCAAGATATATTCATCATTTCAAGTGAATCGGTTGAAAATTGTCTGAGTTATGTTTCCAGTAAACTTTAAAAATGCAGTTTTTTAAATTTTGCGCAACTATGAATACGCGTTGTTTTTTCGTGTAGCGCTTCATTTTCAATAACCCTGAGCTCTAAGCTGACTTTTTTTCGTTAGCAACCCTTTACCGCACAAATGGGGCAAATTTAAAATGTTGCGTACATTTTGGGACGACCTTTATTATCATTTAAATTATATATAGTTATTTGCAATTATGTAATTAACAAAATAGTATAATATAATATACAAGATACTTTCAATATTTTTTAATTCAATATTCGAATGCATTTTTTTCTGAGTTCGAAAGTATATCCTTGTGGGCTTTTACAAAGAATTTAACATAATTTATATGGGTTTGTGTTTGTGTATAAACAGCTTGTTTCCTTAATAAAAGTTGCATAATTCAAAGGGTACAAGATTCATGCAGGTGGGGCGCTCTGGCGATTTTAAGGTCACCGCCATTTTGAAAAATGGCCCACTATTTTTTTCAGAATTTTATCAAGCAACTAAAAATAAGTTCACACCAAGTTTCAAGGTGATCGATCCATATTTAATATGTAAAACCGGTAAAAAAGAAATTTCAAACCGGTAAAACAAAAGTCCCAATTGCTCAAATTTTTCTTTACTCTTATAAATTTGAGACTAAAATTTTTAAAACAATCTTTAGAAATTCTTTAGAATCAGATTTTTCAAATTTACCTCACACTTCTCACCAGAGAATTATAACCTTTGTTCTCATCAAATAATTCTTTACAGCTCTTGTCCGTTAACAAAATTATACGCCGTTTTATTGAGTTAGAAGTAGGAGGTAAATTTGGAAAATCTGTTTCTAAAGAACAAAGGATTGTTTTGAAAATTTTACAAATCGTCAAATTTATGAATGAGAAGAGTAAAAAAAATGTGCGAAAATTGGGAATCTCGAAGCTCTTGAGCGACCACTCAAAATTATTTGGCCGATTAGAGCTTTCGCAAAGTTATTTTTAAATCTATAAAGCGTAAAATTCATGGGTGAGACGTGGATGGAAAAAAATCAATTTTTCAATAAAAATTTGAATTTTTGGGAGGCTTGAGCGATCTCTAAATATTTTTTGACTCGCAGCTTGGGTGACAATTTTTATTTTATTTTCTATATAATTGGATTCTAAGATAATTGGATGGTGAGAAAAAGGAAAAAAATAGAGCTTAGAATTGGGCCACCCAGTTATATATTGCACGTGTGTGTGTGTATGATCGTAGCATTTAAATAAAAAGAAAACACAAAGAATTGTCTTACAACTTTTTTATTACGAAACAAATCTCCATCCTTTACATATTTTTTTATTGTGCTTGCCACAACATCAATACCCTCCAGTGCTCCTTCTTACCTCATAAAATAAAAAAGAAACATTTGCTGTCCTGCAAAAGTGCTTGTGCACTCGATAAATAGTCTATAGCATTGAATGACAATACATTTATCAGTGAAAAAAGATGGAATACATACATTTATTTTGTACAGTCTTCATTATCTCTGGAGTTTTTTTTAGGATGGAGGATGTAATACTATCGTTTGACGAATATTTATAGCAGTCGTAACGCAGAGGAAAAAATGAGTGCGTGTTACGCAAAATGTATGAAAAAATTAGTACACGAATGAAAAGCGATCCTTAAAAGCTGAAGAGGATGTTTGATCGAGTTTACGCGGCTTTTACGTTTTTGGCGGTTTTTTCTTGAGCCCGGGGAGTTTTCTGGACCTCGTTGGTTTGGGGCGCTTCGTTCGTGCTCTGGCTATCTTGAATGGCCGGTTTGCCGGTATGCTCGATCTGTATGACGCGTTCCTTCTCCTTGGGGTCGTGTTTCCGCGGTGCTTCGATGGTGAGCACACCGTCCGACGAGAGATTGGACTTGAGGCTGTCGATGTCGCATTGTTGAGGCACGAGATATTTGCGAACGAATTGACGGGAGATCCAGCCGTGCTCGTCCTGCCGTTCCTCGTGTTTGCCCTCAACGACGACGTGACGATCGATAACTTTGACGCTCACCTCCTCCGGCGCGAATTGCTGAACGTCGAGCGTTACTTGGAACTTGTTTTTGTCGGCGTGCATGGTCGATGTGCCGCCATCGCGACGACGCAACAAGCTTCGCTCGTAGGGATGATAGTGACGAGGTCTTCTGCCGCCGGTGGGCCTCACCACGTAGATCTCGGGCTCCGGGGACGAGCGCAAAAGTGATAGATCGCCCGTGAATGGAAGCCCGAAGTGCTGGTCGGAAATGCGATGCGGACGATCCAAATCCTCCCACCAGTTCGAGAACAACATCGGTATCAGCGACATTTTCGCAAAATTCCTCTAAACTGGATATTACGCGTTTTTATCGACAATTGACAGTCGCGTTGTGTCTTGGGTTTTTGAAATGGACGAAAGTTGAGCTTTCGAGCGAGATTGCGAGATGTGCACAGTAGCGCAGTTTCTGTCGTACTGATGCCGCTGTCGCCGTGCGCCGTTTTATATGCTCTCCGGCGCGCGGTGGCTCGCCGGCCCGCGCAGGCGCATCGCGAAGCTTCGCGAGCGCGCCCGAACGATCTCGGCGGTTCTAGAAACTTTGAGAAAATACGCGGCTACGAGGCAGCTGTTTTTTTATCTGTATGATCCGCATTATCTCGACTAGGTGGATTAGAATTTTGGCACGGTGTTTATTTATTACGTGTTTACTTTTCGCGAATCGTTGGACTTTGGGTGTTCTTACACGGCAGGCAAAATTTCCTCGACGAATCACGGGTGTAACGTGTGCCCAAACTTTTCGTAACTCTTGTGCTATGCCTCGGAATAATGATCTATATATATCGTTGTTGACGATAATGGCGAACGATTGTTTCTTTGTTGAAAAGATCGCGGCATTGTGCTCTGTGACTAGACTGGAATATTCTCCGCGTTTCCGAAGTTTCCAGTACGTGTGCGCATTGCGCATGTGACGGGAGAAGAGAGTGAGAGAGTAGAAAGGAAGAGGATAGATGACGCGGGCGATAGGGTGAACGAATTCGTTTCCGCAGTAAATACGCTCAGTAGCTACCTTTTTGATACAATTGCAAGGCGAACGAATTCATATTTTTTTATGTATATCAATTTCTGGAGGTGCATAAAAATAGCAAAGTATGAAAATGCGAAAGGCGGTGCAGTCCGCCTGCGAAACTCGTTTGTCCTCTCTCCCTCTCCCTCTAGCTCTCGCGCTATTATCGCAATGAAGACGCCATAAAATATATATATTTAAAAAATTCGAACACGCCTTCATTTAATGTACTAAAAAGTAAAAAATATTTTTTTTACCAAGTCAACTGTATGTGAATACAAATAAAAGCTTGGGGCGCTCAACTTTTTAAATGTTTACTAAATTTGATCAATTTAGTTTCGTTAAGTGTATGTAACCCTCAATTCGTGAACCTGGGTCGTTTTCGTCCTGCCCGAAATCATTTTCTTCGCAGGTTGCTAAAGGGGCTGTACCAGTGTGACCCTCACAAAAAACGATTTTTTTTTCTCCTTTTTCGACAGTTTATTATTTCAAGAATATCCTGTAAAAATTTTAAGGCCGTATCTCTATCATTTTATCTTGCAAAAATCGACAGTTAAATCTTTAAACGCTTTTTGCTCGAAATGAGATTTTTCAAATTTGCTGACATTGTAACCCAAAGAGCAATTATCCGATTGACTTGAAATTTGAACTGAGTACTCTTGAATATATTTACTCTACAATGACGTAGGATATTTTTGATTGGTTGAAAATTGACGATTTGGCATTGAAAAAAAAAACTACCATTTTATAGGCAAGAAAACAGGTTTTTTTCATAACTACACCATTTTGTTAGATTTTGATATTTTTTCGAAAATCTTACGTCATTGTGCAGGAAATACCTTCCAGTTTAACGACATTTTTTCCTCTTTCGGTTCCAGCTACTCAATCGGCCGGAATCATGTCAGCAGTGGAGGAACTTTTTTTTTGGCGCCTCCGAAGGCAGCTCATAAATCGCTTGGATCTCAATATTTTTCTATGAAAAAATCATGTAATATTGGTCAAATATAGCCAAATATATTCTTAATTTTCTTTGAGGACTTTTTTAAATTTCAATTCTAATTGAGTTCAATCGTAATTGAGAATTCAATTCTCAATTTTAATTGAGTACGTTTCTTGCAAAAAAATCTCAAAAATCACCCAAATTTTCAGCGTTCACGCTGGTATAGCCCCTTAATATTCAATGGAAAAAAAAATAAAGGAAAAACCCAATTTTCCCTTGAGAAGTACAACCTAAAGATTGACCATGATTTTTTCAGATTTTTTCATTGACAATTTGGTTGGTTTGGTCGTGTGAAGATGAAAATGACCCAGGTTCACGGTGCCTCAAATACTTTCACGGATTGAGGATTAATTTGGCACAATAGTAATTAGAGAAATTATTATCACACGTTTATACTCAGTTTCAGGATTTTTATTTAACGGATTTATGTAAAAATTTCGAGAGCCCCAAGCTTTTATTTATAGTCATATATAGGTGACGTGGTAAAAAAAATCTACTTTTTAGTACATTGAATAAAAGCTTGTTTTCTTTAAATATTTTTTTACCTAAAAATGTGTCGCATAAATAACCTCGACAAAATAAAACTCCTAAACCCGATGTCTCTCAAGATAATCCTATCGCTTCACACTAGTCATACCACTGATCATACTTGAGACTTGTACGATTTATATTTTTAACATATGCAAAAACAATTATTTGTAATAACTAAAAATTTCCACGTGTAAACTGTTTAATGAATGTTCACATTAAATTAGGAAAATGAAAAAAAAAAGTTATTTCAACGATTCGCGCAGTATTTTTAGGTTTGATATTTGGCAAGATTGGTTCTATCTCCGTCACTTTTCACTCAACCAGGCGAGTTTAACCTCCATGCTTGTCAACGTCGATCTGTCAAAACAATGTCAGGTGCGGGGAATATAAAGCATTGTATTCGGGCCACGACTGGTAAAAAGCGTGGAAAATTTGCGTCGGCAAAATATGTCGGCTAAAAATGAAATATGTGTGGAAATTCGAATGAGTGAGATGAGGTTAGCACTACAGTCAGCTGTTGCCTTGCTGTCACGTCTCTCTATCGTAGCAAGTGGTAATAAATCCAATACCGGAAGTTCAAATTAAACTTGATATTACATAAAAATTTGGTCAATGAGCGTAATTTTTTCTGAGAGCATTGGATTACTACAAGTGTTGAGTATGTAAATCTGATTATTTTTAAGAATCTGACGGATTCCCGCTATTATATACACTGTTGTAGCGATCGGAAATTGGGTTTTTGCATGTCGTCTTGGAATTCCTTTACAAAAATCCGCAATTTGAATTTTTTTCTCTGTAATTAGGTCGATAACCGACCCTGACATTTTACAGAGACGATTATTAATATATTTAGTGAAGCGCAAAAAAAATTATGAAAATCCTATGGATTGAAGAAGAACAATCAATAACTATATTCGCTCGTTGGTAGCTAGTCTCGTCTCTCGTCTCTCGTCTATAATTAATTTTACTAGTTACTTGCTACTAGTAGTTTACTAATTTACGAATTTGTACGTAGGAACATGGAATGCTTGTAAAAAATTGCCATTGAACTTACGACTTATTGCTGCATATACTTTTCACATACAGTCAAACACAACTTTTCAAATACAGTCGGCTACGAATTTGTTTGTATGTTTGGTGAAATTTTATATGGAGGATTAGATATCGCTAATTTTACATGAAAAGTTGAAAATTTTATGTGCGTATAAATATATCAAGCAACCGGTGGGCTGGTCTAGCGGTTAGCGTGCTTGCCTCTGAACCAGTACATAGGAAGGCTGCGGGTTCAAATTGTGGTCTCGTAGTCTCGGAGAAAAATAAACATGGGCGTAACGTTGCTCCAGTTCTAGACAGAGGCCACGCACACGGAGCGGGTACGTGTGTGTGTCGTGTGTATGACTGTAGCTTGTGATTTATTTCTCGGCGAAACGCGAAACTTCCGTAACTGGGAAGCGAACCAGGGACGGCTGTATTGGTATAGGTTTTCTGCAGTTTCCCCATACCCATGGCAGAAATGTCATGGCGACTGCGTTACAGAGGGGAAGTCGGCTGCAGCCGCAAGGTTGGAATTGAAATGGAATATGGCGGGAAATGTAATAAGGGAAATAAGCCTGTACAAAAGGAAGCTGCAATAAATTTTTTTTTTAAATTATAGTTGAATCATGCACTGTCACCTTTTAGATCCATGTTCGCAAAATTCCAGACCTCTAAGTAGTCGGGAAGTGGCTAAAATATCGATTTTCCGTTTTGCATCGCACAAAAGTCGAGTTAAATAAAAGCTTGTAAAAATTTCGAGTCGAAATGAATCGCTCAATTGAATTCGATCGCGGAATTGGAACCGCAGCGTGTCGTGGCGCTATCTGGTAGCGTAAAGGGGAACTAAATATGCTAATTGCGCTCGGGCCGTTGAACCTCCACCGCAGTTTTGTTTTTACATTGACTGTGTGCTTGAAATAGCAGAATCTAAAACGGGACTTTAAACTTTACGTTAAAATAAATTGTGTATCAATAAATTATTTACTTTTATGAATATTTGTATAGAAACATATCATTTATTTAAATTCAATAAAGTCCCGTTTATTCACGAGCAAAAAAACGAGTTTAAACTTGACAAATGAAAGAAAATTTTTAAAAATCTGTCGACGCAATTAAGGACGATCGGGAAATATAGGACGCGCAGAAAAAAAACCCCAAAAATCGTCATTTCGATTTCTTTCACATTTATTGAAAAGTACATTATTTATTTATTTATTATACAAAGAGAGACACTAGAAAACGAAAAGCCATGGCGTATTACAGAATATGATAGGAACTTATAGTTTCGTACAACTTTGATGAAAAGGGTGGATGGAAATAGTCATGACAGATGACGATTGGGCGATAGGTCTCCAGCGACAGTACAGGAATAGAGCACTAAGATAATGGAGGACCACTAAAGATAATGAAGGACGATGCAAAAAGATTAGTTGGAGACCATTCTTTTTTGTTCGTGTTCTTGTTCATTCTCGAGGGCCTTTTTCCCGGTGTGTTCGATCTTGATCGGCTTGACGCGTTTGTTCTCGATGGCCTCGGGTTTTCTGGGCGTCGTAATAGTCAGTACACCGTCGGACGACAGGGACGAGGTTGTTTGCTCAGGATCGCATTGTTCCGGGACCATGTACTTTCTGACGAATTGCCTCGAAACGATGCCGTGATCGTCCTCCTTCTCCTCGTGTTTGCCTTCGACGACGACGAAATTGTCGACGACCTTGACCTTGATCTCGTCCGGTTTGAACTGTTGAACGTCGAGGGCGACGTGGAACTTGTCCTTGTCGTTTTTCACCATCGACCAGCCGCTTTTTTCGGCCTCGCGCATCAGCTCGGCCCAGGGACGATAGTAATTCGGCTCGAAGCCCCGGTCGATGAAAGACGGCGGCAGCCGATCCTCCGGTCTCATCATCATGCCGAAGTGTTGATCCATCAGGCGGTGCGGACGGTCGAGCGTCTCCCACCAGTGCGAGAAAAGTTTCGGTACGATGCTCATTCTTGAACGCATTCGTCACGTTTTCTTTAAAACTTTTTTTCCTCGGATTCTCGAAAGCTTTCTGGTGCGTTAAGTATAACACGATGCACTTAATTCGTCGAGAAAAAACCACACAAGTCTTGTGTTCGTTTCAATTGTTGATTGTTGTCTGACATGCCGGAGGCCGGCCGGCGCGCTTTTATAGTGAGTTCTCCCACCGCGCCGAATGCTGCGTCACTGGCGCTGGTGCATCCTCCGTGTCTAGCGAGGCCCGAGAACGAGCGAGAACGTACTACGCACCTTCGTAACCCTTCTCGAAATATCGAGCCGTCGCGATACGATATCGCCCGCCGCGTGTATGCGCATTAGGATTAATTTCATTTTGTTCTCAATTCAACGTGGCGCGTGTGGAAAAGGCTTTTCACAATTATGCTCGTTAATTTACGCACCGGGACTTGACTGACAATGGGATCGAGTTTTTAATATCTAATTGCAAACATACGTAATAAAAAGCTTTTTATTAAGATTATGGAATTTGTATTATTCTAAGACAGTCTTTGCTGCTATTAAATAAACAAATATGTAGCTCGACAAATAAATAAGTAAACAATATACGTACTAACGTTTTTTTACTCATTTTACTAAAATTAGTCAAATTTAGTAAACGAATAAAATAAAAAGTGAATATTTAACTAAAGTCTATCAGTAAATAATTATTCAGTCAATGAGGAAATAATTAATTTACTAAAATTTTACTAAAAAATACTGAAATTTAAAAAAAATTACGATAATTTACTCAAGTTACTAATAAATAAATAAGTAAATAAATAAATATTAAATTCATAGTTACGTGTATAAGCAAATAAATACTGTCTTTTAGCTCTATGTTTCAAGCCTCAGCCAGAATTTGGCGATGACTCGTCATAATTAAAAAGGCATTTCAATCACAATAACAATAACGTGCATTCCTTGAGATTTAAACTTTTGTTTGGGTCTGAATTTGTTCGATTTTGGATTTGTTGGGGGTTTGAGTTTATTTGGGTTCAAATTCCTAGATATTTGAACTTTTGTTTGGGTTTGGGTTTGTTGGAGTTTTGGGGTTGTCCGTGTTTAAATTGATTGGGAAATTGGTTTTGGATTTGTTGGGGGTTTAAGTTTATTTGGATTTAAATTCTTCGATATTTAACCGTTTGACAGTTTATACTTTCAAGAATATCCTGTGAAAATTTCAAGGCCGTATCTCCATCATGTTATTTTGCAAAAATCGATAGTTAAATCTTTGAGCGCGTTTTGCTCGACATGAGATTTTTCAAATTTGCTGACATTGTAACTCAAAGACCAATTATCCGATTGACTTGAAATTTGAACTGAGTACTCTTGAATATATTTACTCTACAATGACGTGGGATATTTTTGATTGGATGAAAATTGGCAATTTGGCATTGAAAAAAACGACCATTTTATAGGGAAGAAAACAGACTTTTTTTCATAACTGCGCCATTTTGTCAAATTTTTATAAATTTCGAAAATCCTACGTCGATGTACAGGAAATACCTTTCAGTTTAACGACATTTTTTCCTTTTTCGGTTTCACCTACTCAATCGGCCGGAATCGTGTCAGCAGTGGAAAAACTTTTTTTTGCCTCCGACGGCAGCGCATAAGACGCTTGGATCTCAATATTTATCTATGAAAAAATTATGTATTATAGGTCAAATATAGCCAAATATATTCTTAATTTTTCGAAACATTTAATTGAGTACTTTTCTTCCAAAAAAATCCCGATAATCACCCAAATTTTCAGCTTTCACACTGGTATAGCACCCTTAAAGTTTACCGTTGTAAAAAATCGTAATCAATGTTTGTTTTTGACAAGCCAAACAAACGAACTCACGTGTGTGTAAACATTTTATGGATGCAAATGATGAAGAAAAAAAATCGAACTTTTCATCGTCATGAACCTGCCCTTAAATTTTCTACGCTTTCCACGAAATTATATTTATATCCAATTTTGTTATATATTTACCTGTGCACAAAAATATTTAAAAAAATAACTTTTGCATTTGAAACGTCTGAATAATTCGGCATCGCAAGTGCGTAGCATCGAGACGTTGCTGGGTTGAACGCATATCGCACACACACACACACACACACACAAGCGCGCGGTTCTCTCTCTCTCTCTGTCTCTCACTTCGTTTTTTTTCGTTTATTGCACTTTTTCATTAATTTCATTTCACTTTTTTATGTATTTTGTTTTTGTATAGTTTCTGTAATTTTGGGCATTTTTCTTAGTACCATTTACTTCATTTTCTATCGCGATTCTATTTTTATTTGGGTATTCATTCTGCGTGTTGTTTTCCATTTGCGTTTTTATTCGATATTTCTTTTGTTTATATAGAATCTTTTTTTCTCTCTCTCTCTCTGTGTGTGTGTGCGTGTGTGCGAGCGCGCGCGGGTGTGTGTGTGTGTGTGTGTGTGGGTGTGTGTGTCAAATGGGGCAACCCCGGCCAACGAGTAGCCTTGGCCATTACTAAAATGTATGCTTGCTATGTGTTTACCACCAATGTTTTTGTTTTCCGGTGTTTCTGGTAGGACACATATGCAAACATAGCAACATACATTTTAGTAATAGCCGAGGCTGCTCCCCTTTCCCTTATACACACGCATGTGTGTGTTCGGCACGTGCGTGTGTGATATACGTGTGTGTGTGTGTGTGTGTGTGTGTGTGTGTATCATGTTAAGTTTCTTATCTATACATCCAAACTGTACCAACGCCATACGCGTGCGCGCAAAACAAAAATTTTATCCCGAAACGTCGAGACGTTTCGCGTCGTCGATTGTTTTTTTGTCCGTCGCGACCAATGAGACGGGAAGCAGGCGTGTGTGCCGCGTGTGTGTGTGTGTCTCGCATCGATCGTAGGAAGTCTCGCGAAGGTTCTAGCAGCGTTGCGAAAATTCGCCGGCCGGCCGACACCGACCGCAGCGCCGTTCCGATGAGAACAAAACAAGCGGCGCACGACCGAGAGCGATCAGTCGTGAACGAGCCACCGTATCGCAACTTGACGCCTCGAACAATTCCAAGCGCTTGGACAAATCGAAGAATCGCCTGCGAGCTAATAAAATTCACGGGGACAAGAAGAAGAAAAAGAAAAACGTCATGTCTCTATTGCCGCTGCTGTACTCAAACTGGTGGGAGGATCTGGAGCATCCGCACAGCCTGCTGGATCAGCACTTCGGCCACGGTATCTATCCGGACAACCTGGTGATCCATCCACACCGAAGGCACTCGCCGTCGTACTTGAACGCGCCGATCAACCGAACGAGCCTCGTGCCCAGACACGCCGGCGGCTTGTACGTTCGTCCCTGGGCCGATTTGCTACGTCAACGCGACCAGGGTGGCGCCTCCATCGTCAAGGCTGACAAGGATCAATTTCACGTATCCCTGGACGTTCAACAGTTCGCACCGGAGGAAATCGACGTTAAAGTGGTCGATCGAACGGTAACCGTCGAGGGTAAACACGAGGAGAAGCAGGACGAGCACGGCTGGATCTCGCGACAATTCTCCAGACGCTACATCATCCCCGAGCAGTGCGACATCGACAAAGTCGTCTCGAGACTCTCCTCGGACGGTGTACTGTCGATCACGGTGCCGCGCAAGGACACGCCCAAGGTCAGCAACGAACGCTCTATCAAGATCGAACACACCGGGAAACCGGCGATCCGCGAAAACGGCGAAGCCAAACCAACGGAAAATAACGCCGACCAGGAAGAACCCAAAAAATAAAAATATTCACATTCCCAACCTTTTTTCCAATGTTTTTACTTGAAAGACCTACTTCGCTATCTTCAATTATTTCATAAAATCGTAAATATCGTAACGTGTACGTGTAGTATCGCCATCTTCGAGAAAAAAAAAAAACTGCATTTATATCGATGTAAGCACGAAAATTCTTAGGGGTCGAGCGTTTCCTACTGTATCGACTGAGCTGAAATAAATACGCCATATCAAAGAGGAGATCCTTGATTTTGTTTTATTTCTTGATACGACAAAAGGGTCCGCCTGGTAATAAGGACTACGATTTTTTTTTATCCGAACCACGATACACCAGAGATCGAGTTCTGCAAATGGCGGCGGGTCTTGTTTCGCTCATCGTATGGATCCCCGAGAACAAAACTCTTCGCAAGCTGCATTTGTCGGAACGTCGAGGGTTTTGTGTAATTCACACTTGGGAGGGAGGATGCGATTCTTTGTGAGGAAACGTAACGGTCGAGAGAAACGGTTTTTCGTCTGCGAATATTAAATTACATAGGGCCTGTTTGGGACAATGCGAAAGTCCGGTGACAAAGGAGGGGATCGAGGAACGGTCTGCTAGAGGATCGGGGTGCGGAGATGTACATCTACATATGTGTATACAGGGTGATTCACAACTATTAGGGTTCCCTTGACGACCAGAAAGGCTGTCATTGCGAGCAAACGCTTTTTTTTAAAGATTGTTGCCTAAAAATATTGGGGGGAATAGATATTAATGAAAATTTTAGTTGTCGCTATGGTATATTTAGAACCACGTTTTTATTAAGGAGTAACGGATATAAAATCATGTGCAAATTTAACAATTTTTTTTTCGTATGAAAAAGTGATTCACTCATAAAATTAATTACACATCTATTTAGTATGAATATCAAGCTGTTAGAAAATATACATATTTTTTTCGACGTACCAAATGGCCGACTACTATTTTCTTTTGTTATCTTTTTTTAGGCGCGGCGTGACATTTAGCATCCACTATTTTTTACCTAGAACAAAAAACATAAATTCTCGTCAATCTACTTAGAATTCCTAGAGAAGTACGAACGAAAATTAAAAAAAATTGTTTTATTTAAAAGTTGTAGGTATTTGAACGTAAGAAATAAATTTTCAGTGAAATATTTCGTTATAACTGCTCATAATATGAAAAATTTTCGATTAATCAGAAATTCCGAACGTACTTCTCTGCGAAATGAAATTAGGAACATAACTTTTAAATTTAACGTAAATCGAGTGAAAATGGTTGGTTATTGATATCGCCAATTGGAAAAAAGCTGTTTCGAGGCGTTTCGATTCGTCTCGATTGGTTTCGATTAGTACATCGAAAAAAATTCTAGGAGCTTGTTATTGATACTAAATAGATGTGTAACTAATTTTATGAGTGAATCACTTTTTCATACGAAAAAAATGTTAAATTTGCACATGATTCTATACCCGTTGAGGCCTAACCCCTTAACTCGTTTTTTTGGTTGTTTGGTACAAATTTTGCAATCGATTTCAAACTAACGTAGCGATATTTCAATATGGTCGGTCAAATTATAGCCTCAAATGTAAACAATTACTTCGTTCTTGTTTTCCTACGAGTTGGTCGATTGGTTTTATTTTTTGAGATTGGTCGATTTGGTTGGTCGATTGGATTTACCTCCATGGTATATTGTAAAGATGCTACTGCAGTGAATAATTTATTTTCGCTCTCTCAGCTCTGGATTTAGATGTTTTTAAGGTTATGACAGTCGCTCGCAGGTTTCGAGAATTGATCATATTTTTCAAAGCATACTTTTTTACAAGAGACGTTTGAAATTATATTTTTACATTGTATATATCAGAAATAACTTTTAATATCGCTCGATTTATTATACATATAGATACACACTTGGAAAGAAAAAATCTTGTGGAGTGACTACAAAGTCGCCTTGATGGCCTAAAGAGAGTTATTTTCAGAGCCAACAACTACTTTTTAAAAAAGGCTATCTTTAGATGGCTTATGGGACAATTCACTTTTATTATCCGTCTTGTTCCCTGGAACACAGCAGAACGTTGAGTAATTTTTCGTTTTTAAATTTTGTCCATTATTATCAATGTATAAACCAAGCTTACTATACTACTAGAGCTTCTACCTTACCGGATCATCACAGGGTAACTCGTCGAAAAATAGCTGATTATAGCGATTTTGTTTTCGATGGCTAAAATACGCTAATCAGGCTGATTTTTTTTACGCCAAATCAAAACACAATAAGAAAATATTTTTTGAAACGTTTATTTTTTTTTTTTTTTACGGTTGAAAATGTCTTCGAAAAAAAGGAATCCTCACGGTGTACACGGTTGTGGTCGTAAATATTATCTGAAACAAAATTTGTGAAAAGATTATTAATCAGTATGAAAACCGCTATCTTGCTATGGAGTTTAAAAAAATCAAAATTGAGAAAATGACGGCGGTTTGAAAAAAAAGTATCCAATTTAGCCTTTTTTCGACAGTTTTTCGTTAAAAAAATATGAAGATAAAAAAAGCTTCCATAGCAAGATAAAGGGGCCGTCCATATATTACGTCATTCTAAATTTGGGGGGGGGGGGTTCGTCTGCGGATGACGGTAAATGATGGATGAGGGGGGGGGGGGGCATTTCGAAATTGACGTCATTCTTGTGATACCAGTTAATTCAAAATGTACAATAGTATATTGTACAACTAGAGTGGTTTCCCCGCATGAGTGATGAAAAATATTTTGCAAGTACCTAATGGTATTAATTATTGAACTCATTATTTATTTATTTATTACATAAGGTTTGTCTACATTATATTCGAGAACTTCAAATAACAGCGTACCTATGAGAATAGTTCGATCGAGCCAAAATGAATATGGTGAGGATACGGAGATATTACCCGTGATCCAGGATTTGCAAGAATGGGTGAAAACTCCGTGGGAGCTATCCAAAGAAAACTAAAGAATAGGGAAGAATAATATTATTATATTAATAAACATTGCCAAAGTACAAAATAATAAAAGATGATTCTATAACAAAATGTTTTAATGTTATCCAATTTTTCTCAAATCCGCAAATGTTTTAATTTTGCCAAACTGGTAATGACGTCAGTTTTGCGAGAGGGGGGGGGGTCATTAGGAAATGACGATAGGATGATTGTAGGAGGGGGGGGGGGGGGGGTCGAAAATCAGCAAAAATCGATGACGTAATATATGGACGGCCCCAAAGGGTGGCGTGAACAATATTGTCTTTAAATTGGAGATGGATAGCTTGAAAGCTCTTCCTTTGAGAGTGTAAACCGTTTTGAAAAATGACATTTCGGGAAAAACTTTCAGGTCTCACGCAGCTGGTCGAATCCATTTTTCTGAGAAAGGCTGTAGCATCCGGAATAATTCGAATATCGCCCCAAAAATTGAACAGCATGTTTATAACAGTCTATACTATCGATAATACAAAAAATGTTTTTATTTTTATTTTCACATTGTGATGATCTCTTTAGGCGGGATATACATTTAGACAGGAACAAAATAAGCAATATCGAGGGATTTTTTAAACTAAGAAACAATCATTCCACAATTATCAAACTTTAGGTATACTTTAATAGTATATTTAAGTATACAAAACCATTTTTTTAAATTAATTCATCATCAAAATGACGGAGCTGTGGCAGAGTGTTACAGCAAGGACGCCGCCGGAGTTGCGAATCGGCGTGCAGTCTAGCTTCCCGTAGACTTTGATTTGCAAAAAAGTTCAAACATTTTTTCAGTTAGAACATGTATACTTTCTATGTGACGGTAATTAAAATGAAGAAAATGCACATTTAAGAAAATGGCACGCATTTACAACAAAAATCAACATTTCACGCAACATTTCTGTAAAACGTGGATTAAAAAAGTCGTTTTTTTCCAATTTTTCAAAAGCAATTCTCGTCAAGTAGAAGGTACCAATATTATCAACATTTCTGCCAAGTTTCAACTCGATCGGCTTGATAGTTTTTGAGTAATACTGCACGCCAATTTCGATAATGCAGTTTTGAGAAAATCCGAGTCAAAATGAATATATATGCACATATATAATTGCATATTAATTGATCATATACAATTGTATACAAAAATTGGCCCGATAGAATTTTGTATATAGTTATATATTTGTATATAAACGTATATAATTGTATACGTTTATATACAAATATATAAAATTCTATCGGGCCAATTTTTGTATACAATTGTATAGGATCACTTAATATACAATTTTATATACAACATACTTTATATATAATAATATACGAATGTATATTATCATCATTTATAGGATTTAATATTTATTATGCATATATATTATATACAGATTTATCTATATGCATAACAAATATAAAATCCTATAAATGATAATAATATACAATCGTATATTATTATATATAAGGTATGTTGTATATAAAATTGTATATTAATTGATCATATATAATTGGATAGGAAAATTGGCCCGATGAAATTTTCTATATATTCATATACTACCGTACATAACTGTATATTAGTGTATACAATTGTATACGTTTATATACAAATATATACAATTCTGTCGGGCCAATTTTTGTATACAATTGTATATGATCAATTAATATACAATTATATATGTTTATATATATTTATTTTTACTCGGGTTGTAATCAAATTTGGCAAATATATTGCATCAATACATAATTTCTTAACTTTTAATGAACAATCTTTTGATTTCCCTGCTTCCATACGCGAATAAAACCAAAGAAAACTTTCTCTGTATCTAATCATATATGAAGCCATATAAAGATATACACAATTATATGTATTTCAAAAGAAAATAAAAGTACTCATATACAGTCATATACAATTTTATATACCGTAAATAAAATTTTCCCGTATATATATTATTATATACAACACTATATAGAATTATATATAACTGTATATATTATATCTAATTATGTAAACTCCCTATAAAAATAGTATCTCCATATATCATTATATACGGAACTATGTATAATTTTATCAAATCAAATTTGATGGAAGTACATTTATATCGGATTATATATACGAATGTATAGTTATATACAATTATATATAAACCTATATAAATATATATGATTGTATATCATTTTTATATAATTGTATCTAAGCATATACAATCATTTTTACTCGGGAAACGCGTTTGAAGTTCACGCCCACTCCGAATCCGAGCGGTGAGGCACAGCGTTGACGGGCTGTAACGTTTGAAGTTTTTCGTATTTCGCTTTGAAACTTTAGGAAAATATTCTACATATATAGTTCTAACGTTTAATGAAGAAAAAAAAGAAATCGATTTTTTTTATCGATGTAAATGTATATCCCACCTTAAGCCGCGAGTTGCTCACGAGTGAGTTTTTCCACGACAGTGAATCAGCCTGTACAAGCGTTTTTCTCCCCAGTGTCGAGCGAACCGTGAACGAGCCTAAGTCGCAGAGATATACACGCGTGACACCTTACAATACAACAAAACACACACACACGCAGCCTCTGGCTTTTATAAGCGGATATTTTCCGCGCTTGGGGGTACTTGGTCGTCCAGTTCTCCAAGAGCCACCATCGAACGCGTTTGCCCAACAGAATAAACGCCTCTGTTGCAAGAGCCAATCCCTTCGAACTGCTACAATCGTTGGACTCCCAGCTCGAGACTCGAAAAGATCCGCCAGACTCGCGATTTCGCGATAGACCGAAAGATCGATAAGCCGTGTCATTCGCGTTTGGAGTTTCCTCGAGGATGTCTCTCATCCCGATGCTGTATTCCGATTGGTGGGAGGATCTCGAGCGCCCCCACAGCGTCCTCGATCAGCATTTCGGTCTGCCGGTCGACCCGGAGGAGATCGCCCACCGGACCAACGCCGCCCTGAATCGTTATCACGCTGAGCATCACTTTGGTTATCCGTTCTTCCGTCGCATGCGCAGGCGCCATCATCCGTTCCATCACGCGCTGATGCGCCGTCACGGCGTGCCTGAGAAAATCGGCTCACCCTCCTGCCGTACCGATCGAGACAAATTTCTCGTGAGTCTCGACGTCAAGCAATTCACCCTCGACGAGCTAACGGTGAAAACGATCGAGAAGCAGGGCTTGCTGTTGGTGGAGGCGCGACACGAGGAACAGGAGGACGAGCACGGCTGGATAACACGGCAATTCACGCGAAAGTACAACCTACCACCGTCGATCTACGATATCGAGCAAATCGAGTCGTGCCTGTCGTCGGACGGGATTCTCACGATCACAGCGCCAAGGAAGAAAACTTCTGGTGACATCAACGAGAGAATCGTCAGAATCCAGTACACCGGGGAGCCGGCGATTGTCGAGCATCGGACCACTACCACGGCCGTTCCGCAGAGCCCGCCCGCGGAATGCGGCCGGGAACATTCACAACAGAGGGCGCCACATATGAGTCAACAACGCGGCAAGAAAATAAACGTTAAAGGCGTTTAGGGATACTGTCCCTTTGTATATCTACTTACATGCGTTTTCCGTATAGAGAAAACGTTATTTAGCTTTGCCAACTTATGTATTATAATCATTCTCTTGCGACATTGTATACATTTCGATAAAAAACAAAATACCTCGCTGTACGATTTTGAGCAATATATTATTTGGAGAAACAAACAAAAACAAAAAGGAAGCGAAACAACAAAAACACGTCGCCGTACGATTCTAAGCAATAAATTATTTAGAGTAACAAACAAATCGAAACAAAAAAAACACCTCGTACGATTTTGAGCAATAAATTATTTTGAGAAACAAACCCAAACAAAAAACGCCCTGCCCCACGATTCTGAGCAATACATTATTTTGAGAACAAAAAAAAAACCTCAACAAAGCCAATCAGATCCACGAGCGAATCGAAACAGATCCAAAGCGAACCCAAACATCCAAAAACGAACTTGAGCAAACCCAAACCTGAATAGATCATTTAGAGAAACAAACAAATCCAAGCAAAAAAGCACCTCTCCGTACGATTGAATAAATTATTCGGAGAAATAACAAAACCCGAACCCAAACCCGAATAAGTTATTTAGAGAAACAAACAAATCCGAACCCAAACAAACCCAAAACCGAAACTAAACAAATTCAAACGCAAATAAATTACAGTCCGACCTCCGAATAAGAAACCAAAAGCCCCCAAGGGAAAGTTTTTCTTATATATCGCATACCCCCACCAGGCGCGCGCTCCGCGCTCACTACCTCTGTCTGTCTCTCTCGCTCTTTTCCGCATGCGATCATCTCAATAAGGAACTAGCTCGATTTGTACTGTCGCTGTATCTGAATTACTATTAACTGTCATAAAATGACCGAAACTGTTAAGTTTCGACTTTACAGTTCGTAAGTAAAGCGTAGAAGATCAGACTGTAGTACATTTTATATTAAGTCAACACATATATGTATCTTTTTAATTAATACAATTTTTTTCAAATAAACTTGTAGTTTTTTTGCTACATTTGCACACGCACACACACATACTCACGCACGCATGCACACATCAATTTACACTACTACAACGTTCACTCTATTTTGCCCGAATAATCTCTTCCAGGTTGGTTTCTTAACCAGAGGTTCGCGCACAAAATTCTTGAGCTCGGAGTTCGAGTCGGAGTGGGGGAAGCGCTCGGGTGAGAAACTGGGGAAAGTTTCTTATTGCCGGGTTTCTTATTCGGAGGTCGGACTGTATTTGGAGAAACAAACCCAAACGAAAAAAGCACCTCCCCGTACGACTTAGTAATAAAATTAATTGGAAAAATAAAAAACCCGAACAAAGCCAAAACCGAACCGAAACAAACCGAAACCCGAATAAATTATTTGGAGAAATAAGCAAATGCAAACCCAAAAACTGAAAATCGAACATAAACAAATCCAAAGTTGAATAAATGATTTGGAGAAACAAACAAACCCAAACAAAAAAAGCACCTCGTCGTACGACTGAGCAATCAATTATTTGGAGAAATAAAAAACCCAAACAAGCATAAAACTAAACCTAAACGATTGCAAACCCGAATTATTTGAAGAAACAAACAAACTCGAAACCAAAAAAACACCTTGCCTGAGCAATACATTATTTGAAGGAACAAACGACCCCAAACAAGAAAAATAGTGCGCCATACGATTTTAAGAAATCAATTATTTGAAGAAACAAACGTAAAAAACCTTGCCCTACGACTCTGAACAATAAGGTATTTGGAGAAACGATCGAACTCAAACGCAAATTAAAAAAAAAAAACCGCCGTACAATTCTGAGCAATATATTATTGGCCGAAAACTGCGTACGCGTCGTATCGTCAGAATTTCTATCTAGCGGCGACCATGCGCGATAAACCCAACGCAAGCGATAAAGTGAAGCACGTCGGATACGGTACGATATTCTTTTTGGCAACGAGTGAGGACCATCCATCCTCGAAACGTTCGGCCACGTCCGCTGCAAAGTCAATATTAACCCTCAATCCATGAAGGTATTTGAGGCACCGTAATCCCGTGAACCTGCGTCGTTTTCGGTTTTGCACTACCAAACCAACAATTGTCAATGGAAAAAATCTGAAAAGTTCATGGTCAATCTTTAAACCGTAGTTTTCAAGGGAAAATAGAGATTTTTCTTTCTTATTTTTAATATATTTGTTTTCAGTAAATATTACGCGGTTAGGCCACAGTAACGGGTATAAAATCATGTGCAAATTTAACAATTTTTTTCGTATGTAAAAGTGATTCACTCATAAAATTAATTACACATCTATTTAGTATGAAAATCAAGCTGTTAGAAAATATATATATTTTTTTTCGATGTACAAAATGGCCGACTACTAATATTTTCTTTTATCTTTTTTTAGGCGCTCCGCAGCGTGACATTTAGCATCCACAATTTTTTACCTAGAATGAAAAACAAAAATTCTCGTCAACCTACATTGGAATACGTAGAGAAGTACGTACGGAATTTAAAAAACATTGTTTTATAGAAAAGTTGCAGGTATTTGAACGTAAGAAATGAATTTTTAGTGAAACATTTCGTTATAACTGTTCATAAACTGCTCATAAAATGAAAAGTTTTCGATTAATCAGAAATTCCGTACGTACTTCTTTGCGAAATGCAATTATGAACATAACTTTTAAATTTGAAGTAAATCGAGTGAAAATTGTTGGTTATTTGTCACGCCAATAGCAAAAAAGCTGTTTTGAGAAGTTTCTCGTCGACGGCCATTTTGTAAATCGAAAAAAATTCTAACAGCTTGATATTCATATTAAATAGATGTGTAATTAATTTTATGAGCGAATCACTTTTTCATACGAAAGAAAACTGCTAAATTCGCACATGATTTTATACCCGTTACTGTGACCTAACCCCTTAAGCAACCTGCGAAGAAAATGATTTTTGGCAGGGCGAAAACGACCCAGATTCATGAATTTAGGGTTAAACCAATGATTGTATCGAATCTCCCGTAATAGCGACTGACGAATGGACGAAACTATGCAGCATTGCAGTTGATGTTACAATTGTAACAAACGTCATTTATTCAGTAACGTTTTGCACACTGCCGACTATTTTTTTCTCCGGTCGATCCCACCGACTCCATAACACCGTACAGTAGGAGCGCGACGTTTCGAGAATCTTCAAGTTATTTTATCGACGATGAATAATCGCGTTGGTATAAATTCAAGATAAATACGCATAGGTGTGATGCGTCACGCGAGAGACGCGGAGGATAACGAACCTACACACTGCTAATAATAACGAAACAGTCGATGGGAATGTTTATATTGTCGCACTCGGCTTTTGGCTGTACTTTTTGCTATAGTGCGCATCGGAGGCCCGGCCGCGACACGACTCACACATATGTGTATACGTCACAGGCAGCCGCCTGGGCGACGACGTTCTTGGTCGTTCTCGAATGTTGTCGATTTAGTAACGTACACGGGATATGTACGTTGGAGAAATAATATTTGCGCGTCACGAATTATTGCTACGCATATTATTGTATTATATTTATTTCATTACTTTTATCTTATTATATTGCATTATAATTTTATATTATATTCAGTAATGTACACGAAACCGGATTTCGAAAATAACATATTTCTTGATAACAAATTATCGCTGCGTGTTGAAAACGATTAACGGACTCGCGCCGCATGTTGAAATTTCGCAACAATACCCGAGCAAGCACGATATTTACATTTCTTTGAAATATTTGTCTGCTCCGGCTCGGAATCGACAGAGGGGCAAATGAAAATGCCCATCGGAGAGACGTTATTTCGTGTAATTGTTTGTTTCCAGCATGTGTATCACCCTAAGCGGAATTCGAAGCAAGGGCTGAGCGACGCAAAAACTTGTTTTGAAGCTTCGAGTGAGGCGAGCTTATTTTCTGTAGGAAAGAAGTGTCGAGAACGTCGCACCTTCGTTCGCAGGCAGCCCGATCGATGTGCGTCTCGCGGTTTCTTCTCCCTTCCAACGAAAATACGAAATAATTCTCGCACTCAAATTTTCTTTTGCCAAACGGTTGCCCGAATCTTTCCCTAAATCTTATTGGCGAGAGACTGTCAGCTGCTCGATGTTTCGTTTTGTTTGCATCGCGAGACGTTTCTCGAAATTTCCGATGCCGGCCGGCTCGATCGTCGCGCTATATAAGCGCGGCGCGCGGCCGGCACCGGCATCAGTCAACGAAGAAACCTCAGAGCGTACGCATCTAAGTGAACCAAGAGCGACTCGAAGCTCAGCCGAGAAACTACGTTTGAAAAGTGTTCAAGTGTTGAAAGTTTACACAAACGAGTACGAAACAAATTCAAACGAGAACAAAAAGAAGTCTACGATCGTCGCGCAGTTAAAAAATCGTCAAAAGGCTAACGAAAGGAAACAAAACTCAACCAAAGATGTCTCTCGTGCCGTTGTTGTTCTCCGACTGGTGGGAGGATCTCGACCGTCCTCACCGAATATTCGATCAGGATTTCGGTCTCGCCCTTCAGCCGCAACAACTGTTGAGTCCTCAAATACTTGATAATTTTCTGCTCTGCCCGGTTCGCGATCGCACCGCCGTGGGAAACCCGCTCCTGTATCTGCGCAATCGTATGAACGACGTGGCGAGGAAGGCGACGGGCACATCGACCGTCAAAGCGGACAAGGACAAGTTTCAGGTAAGCGTAATTTTTTTTATTCAAAAGTTCGCGCCGCATTGGCAACCGTTAGTTGGTCATATCACCACCGGTCATATTACCCCGTCATATTACCTTCGGTCATATTACCTTCGGTCATATTACCTTCGGTCATATTACCGTTGGTCATTTTACCAGCCACAACCACCTAATGAAAACTTTTTCGGTCCAGGTGATTTTGGACGTCCAACAGTTCAAGCCGGAGGAGATAAACGTCAAGGTGGTCGACAAGTTCGTCGTCATCGAGGCTAAACACGAAGAAAAGAAGGACGAGCACGGCTGGATATCTCGACAGTTCGTGCGCAAATACATGATTCCTGAACAATGCGACATCGACCAGGTTAGCTCGTCCCTCTCGTCGGACGGTGTGCTAAGCATAACGGCACCGCGCAAGGACACGCCCAAGATCGAGAATGAACGTCTCGTCAAGATACAGCACACTGGAAAGCCCGCTATCCAGGAAACCCCCATTGAGACTAACAGCATCGCCGACAAGGACGACAAAGCCGCCAAAAAGTGAAAGGATGGATAATCGTACTCCATTTGATACACGTGCTTATTATTTGATAGATTCGCTTGTATGTTCCTAAATTTCGTATCGTCGTTATTTGTACTTTTCATTCGTCTTTGAAAGACTAAGATTTTATTGCACGTAGGGTTAAGGAAATTAAAAGTATTCGAGTTCTTTCGAGTCTGCAACATTTTGCGCAAGATTCTTCGTCATTAAGGTTTTATAATAAAATGATTCACGTCTAGGTTGCATCGATCTTTGATACACTTTGTGTTGTAAGATTACGTTTAGGATGTAAAATAAAAGACGTAGAATTAAAAACAAAATCTGTTTATTCTTTACACCCAAGCGAAGTATTCAGCTGGGAATCGGAGTGTGATCTGAGAGGCGCCATTCGTTGGATTTTTTTGTTTATTCTATAGTTCGGCATGTACAAAGTCTTAAAAATATATAGATCGGTACAATATACATTGCGGAACTTTGTAGCTTGAAGCGATATCCTCGCGAGCACACGCACACACCGCGCGTTGTCCTACGGGTGGCAATCGAAGCAAAAAACGATAATACAGCAACGGCCCGAATGATCGAACATCGCCTGCCAAATTTCGCATTTCTACAGCGCCGTCGTTATGGTATTGAGCGAAAAGATTTTGCGATGAGTTTTTATTGCGAACGGGCTATATATATATATATATATATATATATATATATATATATATATATGTATATATATATGTATATATGAGGTATTCCAAGTGTTTTCGAACGGTCTAGAAGCCTGACCTCAATCTTTCTCAAAGTTGGTGATGTTTTTGTATCATATATTTCCAGTACGTGGCATTTTTTTCAAATTGTCATCGGCTCGCTAACTCGGAGATGAGATTTTACACGTGATAAAATTTCAAATGCTCTTATCGTAGTGATCTTTTCGTCGTACGAAAAAACGTCCTCTTCAAAAAAAGATGTTTAGCTATGAACTATTTTGAAATAAAAATTCAAAATTTTCCAAGTACTACAACATTAAAAAAAGAAATCTTTCATTTTTCAATTTTTTAACCTCTATGACTAGGTTGATTCTGCTGAAATTTACACTGAATTTTCTTTTATTAGTGTAAAACAACATGTGTAAATTTCATTCTGGGTTGGGCTTACGTTCAGTTAATATCGTCGTCTTAAATTTAATGGAAAGTTGTTTCCGTTGAATAACTCTGCGATTTACAATTTATAAGTGAAAATGGTAATGACTAAACTTGTAGGATATCGAGTGCTTTACAACTTTGGTCATCGTATTTTTTTCTCTATCAATATTTTTCGAATTAAACCTGAAGAAAACGACTATGGCATTATCAACGTTGGAATGAAATTCTCGACAACTTTGGTCTGTACCTTTTTTGTCTAAAATCAATATTTAAGGTCGTACGCCAACGATAAAAAAACGACAAGCGTGAAAATATTATTTCGCGAACCATTCGCTCTTTTCTCTCTTACCGTTGGTGGGAACAAAAATTGTCAAAAATTTCATTCTCTCAAGTTTTTTCATGTTCGTTCGTGTCCTAAAGTAAAATATAAACGAGATAGTGCGGTATAGCCGCTTTTTTCAGGTTTAATTCGAAAAATATCGATGGTAGACAAAAAACTGTAATGACCAAAATTGTAAAGCACTCGATTTCCTACAAGTTGAATTATCGCCATTTTTACTTAAAAATTGTAAATCGCCCAGTTATCCGACAAAAACAATTTCCCATTATATTTAAGACGATGATATTAACTGAACGCAAGTCCAGCCCAGAATGAAACTTACACATGTTGATTTACACTAATAAAAGAAAATTCAGTGCAAATTTCAGCAGGATCGACTTAGTTATTGGGGTTAAAAAATTAAAAAATGGAAGATTTTTCTTTTTTTTTAGTGTTGTAGTACCTGGAAAATTTTGAATTTTTTTTTCAAAGTAGTTAATAGAAAAACGCATCTTTTTTGTAGAGGACATTTTTTCGTACGACGAGAAGATCACTACGTTACGATCATTTGAAATTTTATCACGTGTAAAATATTATCTCCCAGTTAGCCGAATTAGGCGAGCCGATGAAAATCTGAAAGAAATGCTACGTACTCAAAATATATGATACAAAAACATCACCAACATTAAAAAAAATTGAAGAAGGTCAGGCCTTTAGACCGTTTGAAAACACTTGGAATACCTCATATATATATATATATATATATATATATATATATATTTCAAATGATATATACAATCATTTGAAAACCGAGAAAAAATGCACGCTTAACTCGATGTTTAAGACCTCTCGGAGTATTACCTTACTCCCCGTATTTACATCGTAATATTTATACGTTGTTGCCCCTTTGGAAAACGCGGCAAGCTTTTAATATCAGCTGTCCTTCAGGACCTCTTTCAATATCGAGCCCGTGTTTCTGGACGGTACAAAGTCCGGGAAGGACGGAAGCGTAATACTGGAAAGAAGAAGGCCCGACTGCGTTGACGAGGACGAGTGCTGGCGACTGTGACCCGGTCGCGAGAGAGACTGAAATATATATACATTTTTCCTACATTAGGGCGCAATTTTTCGTACAATAGAATGTTGAAAAATAAAGATGAGGAAACTTACCGAGTTGGTTATAGTCAAAGCAGGCAGCTGTGGTTTGGGTCTCGACTCGCTTTCCAAAAATCTCACGAACGCGGCGGACAGCGAGGCTTCATCGTCCTGTTAAGAGGCACGAATTGTTCGTCACAAAAACGGAAAAGTCTTATTGGAGAGAGAGAGAGAGAGAGACGGGCGATTTTTCGCGACTAGGCTGATTAATGGAATTGTTGGGAATCGCGCGAGGATTTTTGTCCATTGGTTGGAAACGAACCTTTGTGGGTGCGGAGCCTCCGCTGCCCAGCAATCCGGAGAACCATCCGCCGTGGGCGGTCGGATGATTGAGGCCGATTCTCTCCCTTTCCGTCTCGTCGAAGTCCAGCACAGTCGCGAAGACTCGTAGCACCGAGGATTTGTCGATTGTCGAGGCGGTCAGGAAGCCCAGCAGCAGATTTTTCACGAGGTTTCTGAAACGCATTGGCGAAAAGGAACGTGAGTTTGGATTTTCGTGGATTGTTCTTTATCTTGTAGTGGACATTTATATGTAAAAGAAATATTAAAAAAAAAAACAAGCTTTCATTCAATGTACTAAAAAGTAGAAAATCATTTTTTTTTAACGGGTCATCTATACGAATAAAAGCTTAGGGCGCGCAACTTTTTAAATGTTCAAGCAATTTGATCAATTGAGTTTTATTAAGCGTATTTAATTTGGCGCAATAGTAATTTGAGAAATTATTAACACGCTTTTCTACTCAGTTTCAGGATTTTTATTTGAAAAATTTAAGGTTGTTTTACAGTAATTTAAATACAGTTGATATGTTAACGGGATTTATGTAAATTAAAGATTATATGTCTACATTTTGAGTGCCCCAAGCTTATATTCATAGTCACTTATGGATCTATGACTTGGTAAGGAAAATTATTCTTAAGCTTAAAATTATTCTTAAAATTATTATTAAGTTATTCTTAAAATTATTATTAAGCTTATATTCATAGTCACTTATGGATCAGACTTGGTAAGGAAATTTATTCTCTACTTTTTAGTACATTAAATAAAAGCTTGTTTTTTACATATTTTTTTACATATATATTATTTTCTATTTTTAGACTTTAATTGATTTGACTAGTTACTTCTTACTAGTAGTTGACTAGTTTGTTTGGGTTTGTACGTTAGGAATATGGAATGCTTGTAAAAAATAATAAAGATTGTGATTGGGATTAAACTTACGACTAATTACTGCGTATAAACTTTTCACATACAAATAAAGTCGGCTAGGAATTTGTATGTGTTAGTGAGATTCTATATGGATGATTAGATATCGCAAATTTTACACGAAAAGTTGAACATTTTATGGATATTCTTTTTTTTTTCAAGTTGAACCATGCATTGTCACCTTTTAGATGTATGTTTGCAAAATTTCAGAGTTCTGAGTAGCTCGGAAGTGGGTGAAATATCAATTTTCCGTTTTGCATCTCACAGAACGTCAAGTTGAATGAAAGCTTGGCTTAAGGTTCCCAAAACCCCCTTTCTGATCGACCTGAAATTTTGCACGAACCTTCCTTTTAGTATTTTAAGGCGAGATAAACATTTACAACGATCAAAAAATCGATTTCTTTTTTTCTCTCTAAACGATAGAACTATATATGTAGAATATTTTTCCGAAGTTTCAAAGCGAAATTAGAAAAGTTTCAAACGTTACAACGCTCGGATTCGAAGCGGGCGTGAACTTCAAACGCGTTTTTCTCTAAACTGCATTATCGAAGTTGACGTGCAGGATTACTTAAAAACTATTAAGCCGATTGAGTTGAAACTTGGTAGAAATATTGATAATATTGGTACCTTCTACTTGACGAAAATTGTTTTTGAAGAATTGAAAAAAAAAAAAACTACCTTTTTAAATCACATTTTACAGAAATGTTGCGTGAAATGTTGATTTTTTTTGTAAATGCGTGCCATTTTCTCAAATTTGCATTTTCTTCATTTTAATTATCGTCACACAGAAATTATACATGTTCTAACTGAAAAAATGTTTGATCTTTTTTGCAAATCAAAGTCTACGGGAAGCAGCTAGCTGCACGCCGATTCGCAACTCCCGCGGTGACCTTGCTGTAACACTCTGCCACAGCTCCGCCATTTTGATGATGAATGAATTAAAAAAAATTGTTTCGTATACTTAAATATACTATTAAAGTATACCTAAAGTTTGATAATTGTAGAATAATTATTTCTTACTTTGAAAAATCCCTCAATATTGCAAACAAACGCCTTAAGACAACCCCTAAAGGGATTTTTGGCGACGCGCAATAGTTTTTGGGTTTGTTTGTTCGGGTATTTTCGTTTGGACAAAACTGAGAGCGCGACAACACATAGATATGAACAGAGACGTAGCAGATATAAACAGTGGGTAAAAAACTATTCGTATACGTCGTCTTTTTCAAATTATCCTTCGAAAAAATAAAATGCTTTATGAAGTTTCATTGTTCGCTAGCTTGTCCTAAACATCCATGGTGTCCGTTTACAAAAATCGTGGGAAAACACGAACAAAAAATTAAGCCAAGTTAACAACAGTTTCGTGTGAGATGTACAAATACTTTCTCAACCCACTGTATATATTCAGCGAGCGTTAAAAAACTTAAAAACTTAAAAATTCAATATCTCGAAAACTATTGCGAGTCGCTAAAAATCCCTCTCGGGTTTGTCTTAGGATCTTAAAAGGAACGTTTGTGCAAAATTTCAGCTCGATCGGAGGGGGGTGGGGGTTTCCAGAACCTAACCCTTAAAAAAAACTTAAAAATTCAATATCTCGAAAACTATTGCGCGTCGCGAAAAATCCCTTAAGGCAATAGTCTGGTTTAGAAATTTAACAAAATCGATTTTTTTATTCATTCTATTATTCCTTAGAGCTTCCTTAAGAGGTAATGACACCTTATCGCGGTCGGTATGGTAGAACAATTATAGATTCCCAAAAATCTTTGAAACGGCTCTTCAGATCCCGTCGAAACTTTGCCAAACGATGTCAAATAGATAGACGAATACCTGTCTGCCCTTCAAGTTTTTTGAATTTGCGAAAAAAAAACTAAATTGGCTTATGATAAGCCAATCTACATTTTTTTTATCAAATTCAGAAAATTTGAGGGGTTGACAGCTATTCGTCTATGTATTTGACGTCGTTTGGCAAAGTTTCGACGGGATCTGAAGAGCCGTTTCAGAGATTTTTGGGAATCTATAATTGTTGTACCATACCGATCGCGATAAGGTGTCATTCCCTCTTAATACGCTTGTGAGAACAGTTTATTGATATTTCAAAAATAGCAGAGTAATAGAAATTATAAGCAAGCCGCGCGCAAACCTCATCTAACGGTATCAAAACTTTGAACGCGTTCATCTCAGAACTATGTTTTTCAAATCAGCGCCCACGATATCTCGATAACTGATTGACCGATCGAGCTCCAATTTCGCACATACCTTCGGTAGCCTCTTTCTGAGGACTGGTAGCAGAATTGAGTCGAACAATAATTTTGCCCACATTTTATAACTCGTCGAATACCCGAAAATGTATGAAATATCGTTAATCAAAGTTTAACAGGCCGCCATTTTGTAACAAAATTTTGTTAAGTACTAATTCTGCTACCAGTGCTCAGAATACTCATACAGATTGAGAATATATATATATTTTTTTTTTCAGATGCATACAACATCATCCAGAGTGGGCGCCGATTAAGGCGGTTTTCGGCGGACCATGTTTAAAAAAATAAAAACCTACATGAAAATATTTAAAATAATTTTTTTTTCACGTCGATCCATTCTCAAAGAAACAATAAATCCATATGTAAAATTTCATCAAGACAAATTCAACGGTTTAAAAGTTATTCCAACCCAAAAATGACATAAACAATCTCGCTCTAGACCAGACGACCAGACTGCTTTGAGTTGTCTTAAAATATTAAAAGGGAGGTTTGTGTGAAATTTCAGCTCGATCGGTGGGGGGATTCGGAACCTTATCCAAAGTTTGTAAAAAGAAAAAAACAACGAATCTCACCTGTCGACTTTTCCTTCCCCGTTGCGTGTGGCTTCCTGGATTCTCTGATCGGCGGTATCGACGAGTTCGTTGAGTCTCGCGACTGCAAATTCAAATACTCTTTATACGAATGGTGTCGCATACTTAAACGGGCGCATTTTTACGTCACCAACACGAATAAATAACGACAAATTACGAAACGTTTACTCGAGCAACACATATCGACGCATCGCGATGCATACTCGAATAATTTTTTTTTTTTTTTTTCGTACGAGTGTGTAGTTGTCGTTTGTTTGTTTTTTTTTTTCGGTTAAATCTCGTCTTTCGGGCAGCAGGCGGTGTGGCGTCTCGCAAAGGCATGAGCGCGAGTATAACACAAGTACTGGCTGTCAGTAACTCCACCAGTACCTGATGTAATACTCCCACCCGTGCCCTAAGTGCTCATACTCATGCTGCATTCTCTCTATCGCAACGTAATCGCTATCGTTTCTCTCGTCTTTCGACGTTTATCTCGGTCCTTCCACTAATTCATGCGCCATTCTGGGGGGAACGAGCGGGTCGGGATAAACCGCGAAAGTTTTCGTTCATGCCAAGTTCAGCGATGCGCTAAAAAAAAAACGAAAAGCTACAAAAGAGAAAGAAAATTAAACGTCGCAGGCACCGATTCGAGACGAGGATACTCAGTCCTCCTGCGCTTTTGGCCTTTCTCGTTTTTCGGTCAAGAGGTTTTCTCGAGAGATTTGGACTCGTGTCTGTAGGACAGTGGTAACGGGTGGGAAATCCCACGCGGTAATATGAACAATTGAAATCAAATCCGCTCACAGTTACCACATGAGATTACACACGGTCGCGCTACCAAGCACCGTACGCACAATATCTACATATCAACATTCCACTGTACGTATCGCATCAACGCGGCAAAGGTTAGCTCTTCGAATGAGAAAAATCATTGATTAACCATACAGCGTGTATCATTGTGCGGAATCGCGACGGAAAAACGACAAACAAACAAAACGTATTCGCGTGACAATTTGTTAGTACAAGCATTTTCAACACTGAGCATACAACCGAGATGGACGAGCATGCTCTACGATTCTCCTTTCTTTCTTTTCAATACCGCAACGTTCCGTTGTCGAGTGTTAAAAAAAAAGTGACGCCTATCGTCGTACGGGCGAAAAATCACATGCCTCGCCGCGCTACTCCCAAACGTTCTTGACGAGCGAATTTCCGTGAGACCCGTGAGCAACGCATTGCGGTGGATTGGAGGAAAAGGAAAAGCCAGCACCAGCGCGAGATGGCAATGTGTGCGAGAGAACGTGTGGTTCTCTTTGCGGTTGGTTTTTTTGTGGTTTTTTTTTGGTTTGTTTCAAGTGAGAGAGGCGACGAAACCAGTACGCAGCCCGATACCAGCCAGAATCCTGGGCTGCTTCAACAATATCCCAGAATTACCAGCTGATATTTGACTACGTCACCGGATTTTATGTGCGTTTGTTTTTTTTTTCTCGTTTGCGGATTAGTCACACACACACACGCGGTGATTCACAGTCGGGTCGGTGCTCGGAAACGCGGGTTGTGTATGTGAGTGATGTGTTGAAAACGACAGAATTTTTATCATTCCTTGTTGTTGTTGTTGTTGTTTTTTTTTGCGATGGTGAAAAAAGTGCGTGAACGTTCAGAGAGTGCCACGGAGTCGGTAATGCACCTGCGGCCTGTACCATGCTCCAAATGCTAAACTTTTTACGCATCCTTGAGTGCTATGTACAACGGTGTAAACGCTCGAGTGCTGAGTGCGACAATGGAGTAGGAGAAAGAAAACAAAAAAAAACACAATTTTGACGATTCAAAGACTAGGCGAACGATTTTTGATACCTTCTTGATTGAGCTCCTCGATTCTTTCGCTCTTCTTGTCGAGTTGCTCGCTCAAGCGGGACGCCGCTTGCAGGCATTCCTTCGCCTCGGACAGTTGAGCCTGCGGATATTCGTAGTTCTTTGTGAGCTTCGAATTCACCGGACAGTCGGTCGAGTCGGTAGTTTCCGGAGGACGTTTTGGTTTCGTTGGGTTTGTTTGCAGCTTGGGTATTGTTTTGGGATTGAGTTGGAGACTCGACGGGAAATGAACTCACCCGCAGATTGACGATCTCGATCCGAAGGTCTTCCTGTTCCTTGTAGGAGGCGTTGAGCTGCTGGCGGAGCCTCTCGGTCGCCGTGCGAATGTCGTTTTCTTTATCTGCGTGAAAGTTTCGTTGCGTGAATTATCGGTAAGTCGCAGCGTTTTACAAGCTTTTATTTAACTTGACTTTCTGTGAGATGAAAAACGGAGAATCGATATTTTATTCACTTCCTGACTACTTGGAGCTCTGAAGTTTGGTAAAATGCATCTAAAAGGTGACGATGCATGATTCAACTTAAAAAAAAAAATATCCGTAAATTTGTTAACTTTTCACGTAAAATTAGCGATATCTAATTATGCATGTAAAATCTCACTAACACATACGAACAAATTCGTAGCCGATTGTGTTTGTATGTGAAAAGTTTATACGCAGCAATTGGTCGTAAGTTCAATACCAATTGCAGTCTTTGTTATTTTTTACAAGCATTCCATGTTCCTAATGTACAAACTCGTAAACTAGTAAACTACTAGTAAAAACTACCTAGTGAAATACATTAAGGGGCTATACCAGTGTGACACTTTAAAAAAATCGATTTTTTTCGCCTTTTTCGACAGTTTATACTTTCAAGAATATCATGATCATTTATATCATTTATATCAATATCATTTTATCTTGTAAAAATCGATAGTCAAAGCTTAAAACGCGTTTTTCTCGAAATGAGATTTTTCATATTTGCTGACATTGTAACTCAAAGAGCAATTATCCGACTGACTTGAAATTTGAACTGAGTACTCTTGAATATATTTACTTACAATGACGTAGGATATTTTTGATTGGATGAAAACTGACGATTTGGCATTGAAAAAAACTACCATCTTATAGGCAAGAAAACAGACTTTTTTTTCATAACTACGCCATTTTGTTAGATTTTGATATTTTTCGAAAATCCTACGTCATTGTACAGGAAATACCTTGCAGTTTAACGACATTTTTTTCTTTTGCGGTTTCAGCTACTCAATCGGCCGGAATCATGTCAGCAGTGGAGGAACTTTTGTTTGGCGCCTCCGAAGGCAGCGCATAAGTCGCTTCGATCTCAATATTTTTCTATGAAAAAATTATGTAGTATAGGTCAAATATAGCCAAATATATTCTTAATTTTCCGAAACATTTAATTGGGTACTTTTCTTTAAAAAAAAATGCCCGAGAATTACCCAAATTTTCAGCGTTCACCTGGTATAGCCCCTTGAAGACTAAAAAGCAGAAAATAATTTACATGTAAAAAAAATATTTAAAAAAACGAACTCTTATTTAAGGGATAACACCACTTTAGGATTTTGGACAAATCGTTTTTTTTTGCTTAAAAAATACTCTGGGTTGATAAGAACAATATGCAATTCATCTTGGAGCGAATTTTTTTTTTCAAGGTTCAATTATCCATTTCGCCGCAGCGCCTCGGACTTCTTTCAGGGGCCTCGTACAACTTCAAACGCGTTTTTCTCGAAACCACTTTTTTCAAACCGGGAGGACGGATTACTCGAACGCCTTTGCATGGATCGATTTGAAATTTTGATAGTAGCTTAACAATTACACTCTCTATGGGAGCACGTAGCCGTTTTTTTTTATTGAATGTAAACTTTTTTTTTATAAACAATATGCTGCTTATTTTTTGGGAAAAAAATCCATTTATTTCTTTCATTGCGCAATTTTTTTCAAAATTTGATTTAAAAAATCCCTACGTAGCCCCATAGCTAATAATATATAGATTGTATTTTTTTGTTTTCGTTACAGGTCTTATATTTACGAGAAAACCGTTCTCCCGTGAAGCTATTTGTAAAAACCACATTTTTCAAGATAGGCTCTGTCGCCGCCATTTTGTATGAAAATTATAATAATTTCTTTTTCTAATATAATATGTATTAAATGAACCCTCTCAAAAGAAATCCTATTCCTTTTTTCATACTCTAAAAATAAATTGTCAAAGTTAGGCCTTATTTGCTGCCGCTAGAGTGGTGTTATCCCTTAATGTACTAAAAAGTAGAAAATCATTTTTTTTGCCAAGTCATCTATATGTGACTATAAATAAAAGCTTGAGACGCTCAAAATGTTGACATATAATCTTTAAGGAGTTAGGTTACAGTAACGGGTATAAAATCATGGGCGAATTCAACAATGTGCGAATTTAACAATTTTCTTTTCTCATGAAAAAATTATTCGCTCATAAAATTAATTACACATCTGTTTAGTATGAATATCAAGCTGTTAAAATTTTTTTTTCGATGTACAAAATGGCCGTCTACTCGAAACTTCTCGAACCAGCTTTTTTCCAATTGGTGTGACAAACAATTTCAACAATTTTCACTCGATTTACTTCAAATTTAATAGTTATGTTCCTAATTGAATTTCGCAGAGAAGTACGTACGGAATTTCTGATTAATCGAAAACTTTTCATTTTATGAGCAGTTATAACGAAATTTTTCACTGAAAATTCATTTCTTAAGTTCAAATACCTACAACTTTTCTATAAAACAATATTTTTTCAATTCCGTACGTACTTTTCTAGGTATTCTAATGTAGATTGACCAGAATTTTTGTTTTTTGTTCTAGGTAAAAAATTGTGGATGCTGAATGTCACGCCGCGGAGCGCCTAAAAAAAGATAACAAAAGAAAATATTAGTAGTCGGCCATTTTGTAAATCGAAAAAAAAAAAAAAAAAAAAAATCTAACAGCTTGATATTCATACTAAATAGATGTGTAATTAATTTTTTGAGTGAATCACTTTTTCATACGAAAGAAAATTGTTAAATTCGCACATGATTTTATACCCGTTACTGTGGCCTAACCCCTTAAATAAAAATCCTGAAACTGAGTATAAACGTGCGATAATAATTTCTCCAACTATCGCGCCAAATTAAATACGGTTAACAAAACTGAATCGATCAAATTTATCAAACACTTAAAAAGTTGCGTGCCCCAAGCTAGTATTTAAATTCGCATACAGGTGACTTGCTCAAAAAAAGGATCTTCTACTTTTCAGTACATTAAACAAAAGCTGGTTTTTTTTTACATATTGTATTTACATATAAATTCTTTTTCGAGACAAGTTATTGAAAGAAAAACGTCCGTGAAAGTCGATAAAGTTCTCGACGGTGTCGATTATTCTCGCAAGGCTGGAGTGTTGTTTTTTTGTCCAGGACTCACCACGTTGAAACTGTTCGAGGACGATTTGAAGATTGGTGAGTGAGGCGGTGTGGGCGAGTACCTTGTCCTCGGCGGCGGACAATTTAGCCTGAATCTCGTCCCTCTGTTGAACGATGAGGGCCATTTGTTGCTGAAGCGTCTCGACCTGTTGATTGGCTCTGATGCTCGCGGACGTGTATACGGTCGAGCTGTTTTGTGCTTTCTCCTCGACCTGTAGGAGTTTCGCCTCGAGTTGTTTGCGGTTGTCCTCGGCAATGAGGGCCTCCTCGGTGTAGCTCGCCTCCATTTCCACCAGATGGCTCCTCAGTCGTTCGAGTTCTCTGGCTGCCGTGGCCTCCCGCGACTCGCTCTCGGTCAATTGATTCTGTATTATGCGATTGTTGGATTGTTCCTTGATGAGTGCGGCCTCGAGGGCGTTGCACTTCTCGCTGAGTATCGTCGCTTGGGCGATTTGTCTCGAGTGCTCGACGATGCTGCAGGTCTCGCCTTGTTCCTGCGACTCCTCGAGGCTCTTCAGTCGTTGACGTACGACCTTCAATTCGTTCTGCGACCAGAGTATCTCGGCCTCCTTGTCCTGCAATTTGGCGGCTTTTTCGTCGCGCTCGGTAACGGCCCATTGTAGATTGGCCGTTTGCTCGTTGACCAGCTGAGCGAGTCTCTGAATCTCAGCGTAGTATTGTACGTTAGCGTTGTGCTTCTCTTGAACGAGACGCACGATGTCGTCGCGTTCGGCCCTCAAAATCGCCAGGGCGCCATCTTCCTCGTGTCGCTTGGTCTCGCTCTCGGCGAGCTTCGAAGCCTCGATTTCCTCGTCTTTCTCCTTGACCAATCGCGACAGGCCCTCGATCGTCTCCTTGGCCATTGTCGCACTCTCGTACGCTCGCTCCAACGTGGACTCGACCTCGGCCAGACGAGCCTCCAATTCGATTATCCGCTTGTCACGATCGGCATTCGTCTCGCGCAGGTCGTCTCTCTCGGCGTTGACGCTGGAAAGAAGTGCCTCCAACTCGCCGCAATGCTTTTCCATCTCGACCTGACGGGATTCGAAACATTTACCCAGCTCACAACGCTCCTCCAGTCTCTCGCACGTGTCTTTGAGTAGTTGAAATTCGCGCTGAACGTCTCGAAGACTCGTCAGCTCGATGTCCAAATTGCGACATTTTTCCTCGGCCCGCAGGCATTTATCTTCGATCGCTTTCGCTTCGTTGACTGTCCGCTCGAGGCGCTCGGAGCGAATTGTCAGCTCTTCGGTGCGCGTGCTCAGAGCCTCGAGGTCCGATCTGGCCGAGGCTAGCTCGCTCTCGAGGCTTGCGCGCCGCGTCTCGCAGCTCGACAGCTCCTCTCGACAGGCCGAGAGTTCTCGTTGCTTCGACGCTAGCTCGTTCTTCAGAGTGCAGTGCTCGTGGCTCAGTAGATTCATTTCCGTCTGCAGGAGTTCGATCCTCTCGGACGATTCTTTCTCGCTGCCGCTCAGCTGTTCGATCAACTCGTTGTTCTCCTTCGCGAGTCTGACGTTGTCGAAGTTCAATTGTGACATTCTCAGCTCTACATTCGAACGCTCAGCGAGCGTTATGTCCAGTTCCTTTCTCATGTTCGTAAGATCGTACTCCAAATCGTTCTTTTCACGATTCGCCGAGTCCAATTGATCCCGAAGATTGTGCAGTAGATCGCTCGTTTCTTTTTCCGACGAATTTTCCCGCAGCACGAGACGTTCGGTCTCGAGGTGTTCCTTCTCCAGGGAAATATCCTCGATGTCCCTCTCGAGCTCGTTCCTCGCCTCGGTCGCGTTAGCGAGATCGTCCTCGAGGCTCACGATTGTTTTTCGCGCCTCCATCAGTTCTTCGGCGATGGTTTCAATCTCGTTCTGAAGTCGAGCGATTCTTGCCTCGTATTCGCGCTCGGCCTTGGCTTTGTCCTCGTTCGCGCGTCTCGAGGCAGTTTCGAGGGCGTCGATTTTTCGCCTGAGCTCGTTGTTCTCCTCGAGGGAAGTGTGAAGCCGACGGCTCAGGTCTTCCATCATGTTCTCGTTGTTCTCGACGTTCTTCGAAGCACCGTCGAGCTGTTGCTTCGCTATGTCCAACTGTTGCTTCGTGTTTCTCACCTCGGCCTCGAGGTTCTCCTGATTTCGGAGGGAGCCCTCGAGTATGCTGTAGGACGTAACGAGCTCGTAATTCTTGAGTTTGAGGGCCTCGTGCTCGGCCTGGAGCAACTTTATCTCCTCGCTCATGGATTCCGTCTCGGTCTCGAGAGATGCGACCCGCTCCTCGCTCGCTTCCGGTATCGAGGGTAAATTCGACTTCAGATGCTCGATCTGCAGTAGCAACGACTCGATGTTCGTCTGCATGTCGTAACAATCCATTTGCAATGATTCGCGCATCTCGGTCGATTCTTTCAACTCCCTCGTTACGTCCGTCAATTTTCTCTCGAGCATTTCCTTCTTCCAATTCGAGTCGACGTACGCTTTTGCGAGACTCTCGAGGAGACTTTCATTCTCGAACCTCTCTATGCGACAATTCTTCAGGATCTCGTTCGCTCTGAGCGTCGAGTCGTCGGGACTCGAAACTTCTCTCTCGTCTTTCAGCTCTGTCTGACAGTCCTTATCCTCGTTTTCTATACTCGTAGTCTGCACGACGACCGAGTGTAACGTGCTCGAGATTGCTCGCACGCTCTTGTCCTCGCTCTCGATTTTTGTCGTTTGTACGTCGGTCCCGCTGCTTTCGCATTCTCGTATCGCCGTCACCTGCTTGCCCTCGCTTGGCGTCGGCTCTCGCGACGTTGTGGACTTCGATATGCTGTTGTTGTTGGTCTCCAGGCTGGACACTGGGGGCGCGCTTTTCTCCAGCAATTGCAACTTCGTCTGGGCCTCGTTGCACTCGACGTAAAGCTGCTCGTAGGCTTTCTGCAAGGATTCGTGCTTTTTGGAAAGCTGCTCCTTCATCAGGAGCACGGTATCTGAAAAAAGAGTGAATTAAAGATCATCTGAAGGATATTGAGATGGTGAATCGGTTCTCGCTGTTTTTTTTTTCGTGAAAATGAACGCTTTATGGAGAAAAAATCATTCGTGATGCTTTCAAACGTTGCGAAACTGTTGTGCGATCAACTTCTGATGATTCTGCAAGATCAGCTGGCGTTTGACATGAGTCTTTAGACGTAATGCTTCTAAAATGGGAAGGACAAATGCCACTTTTCGTCACTGGCGGCGCTGGCGCAGCACGTCCCGAGCTAGCGGTGTCTGAGCGTTCGGTTTCAACCACACGGTCAAACTAATTATTTACGGGTAGAAAGCTGTTTTTTTGAAGGGGTTTAGTGTTGTGCGTAGGATGTACTGCTGAGGGAAGACTTTTTTTTCTAAAGATGACGCCAGGCGCAAACAGTGGGAAATGGCTTCGTCCTTTTTCCCCCTGTCACCTTGGTCCCTCTGCTTCTGAGAATGGATTTCAATTCTTCGACTCTCAAGGGACGGTTCTGCCTCGTTGGGCCAAAAAATGTTCGATTTTTCAACAATTTTTTATGCGAAAAGTATTAAGTATAGAATGTTGATATTTGGTACGTTGACTAAGCGGTCTTTATTGGACATGAAAATATTTTTTAAAGTTTGACAAAACATGGTGGTGGGAGTGGGAGGAGCCTCGTATGTCGGCGCGCGGGCGATGACATTCTTCGCTTGCGGAAGTCCCAAGTCCCGGACAGGTGATCTGAAGCAAAAAAATCAAACATTTTTTTACTTTGTACAATATTGTGTATAAGTTGACCTAGAATCGAGAAGAAATATTGAAAAATAAAAAAATAGTGAGCGATCGGAAGGAAGTTTGTTTTTTTCCCAAAAATGTTCGCAGGTTTTTGCTCACTATTTTTTTATTTTTCAATTTTTCTTCTTGATTCTAGGTCAACTTATAGCACAATATTGTACAAAGTAAAAATATGTTTGATTTTTTTGCTTCAGTTCACCTGTCCGGGAATTAGGACTTCCGCAAGCGAAGAATGTCATCGCCCACGGACTGACATACGTGGTTCCTCCCACTCCGACCACCATGCTTGGTCAAACTTTAAAAAGTATTTTGATCTTCAATAAAGACCGCTTAGTCAACATACCAAATATCAACGTTCTATATTTAATACTTTTCGCATAAAACGTTGGTGAAAAATCCGACATTTTTTGGCCCAACAAGGCAGAACCTTCCCTTAAGTGAGCAAATATATTTTGACTACTCATTGCACACAACGGAGAATGCAGAGGTCTCTATTCTCTGCACACAATAACAAATAAACTCTGCAATAACCTCAATGTATTTTACAGATATATTGCACAAACAGCGTCGTCGGTCGCTCCAAAAAGTCCGTTTTAATAACGGAAGCACAAGAAAATTTCGAACTAACGAAAAATTAAAATGTTTAAGGGGTCTTCTCACTTTAGACGCTAAAAAAGGCAATTTTCAGAATTTAAAAAATATGTTTATATTATAGGTATTGATATAAAAGTTGTTACACTTAATAAATACACTTTCGAAATACATAAAAAAGATTTTTTTATGTATTTATGTAACCCAAACAAACTTCAAACGCGTTTTTCTTGCAACAACGTTTTTCGACAGCTTGTTGATAAAATCTTCGAAACTACTGAACCGAACCTTATGGAATTTTAACCGCATATTCTTTACAACTATAACGCATATCAAGGACTTTTTTGAATTTTGATAATTACTTTTTTGTTCTCCAAAAACGGTGAAAGAACACGTATTTTTGGTTTTTTTTTCGAAAAATGTCCGCCATTTTGTAATTTTTGTATATATAAAAAATCGTACGATATGTCCTATATAGCCATTAACATACTGAATCTAAAACAGTTTGAGTTTTTTTGTTTCAGATGATCCATCTCCGAGATTCCATCAACAGCGCAGACAATTTTTTTAGGATTTTTTTTTTACTACCACTTTCGTCTATGAATAGTGACTTGAATAAATAATTTTTTTTAAATGTATTTCGAACGTGTATTTATTAAGTTAACAACTTTTATATCAATATCTATAATATAAACCTATCAAAAAAATGCATGGAAATAGCCTTTTTTTAGCATCTTAAAGCGAGAAATCCCTTTAGAATTCTCAAAAAATCGATTTTTTTTTGCATATTCCGAAAGTATGATACCGAAGTATATACTGACCAAAAGAAAACTCGAAATATTGAATATTCGCGGAGTTATCGCATATAGTCTTGAGCGCGGGGACAGCATGCGGTCAGGCAGCGAGTAAACTTTAAACGCGATTATCTCGAAACTACTTTTTCAAAAACTGCTCGTGTTGTAGCTCAAAAAGTTATCGACCGATTTGGATGAAATTTTGGGAGGTTACTCTCAGTGATATTATCGGAAGGACATACCTAAACTTTGAAAGGTAGCGTGTAAACAAATAATTTTTTTGGGGTCAAATATGTCGAAAAAATAGTCGAAAATTCGAACTTTGTAGTAAATGAGCTCCCAAATTTTCAATTTTGCACTTTCTCATCATTTTTTAGGTATGTCCTTCCCCTTAATATGTCAGTAAACGAATGACACTTATTAAATCTTTTTCACATCAACAGAAAAAAAGTGACAACTGCAGCACTTTTCGATTCCAAAAAAAAAAAAATTTGTTTTTCCAACATGACAGTTATAATAAACTCATGTCCAAATTTGAAAATAATCAGATTATTTTATCCCCTCTAAAAAAATTCCCGAAAAATACCTATTTTTCACGCTCCTAAAGGGATTTCTCGCCTTAATTGAGAATACCCCTTAATGTCGAAATATTATATTTTCAGAAAATGTCTATAATCATTCACTTTCGGGAACGTGACGTGAGTTTGAAAGGATTGGGACGTGCTATGGTGGAGTAATCTGCCCCGAGCTTTGCGTTGGCTTTTCCCTTCATCACATCAAAATAATTATTTTCGAAGCGTCTAAACCAATCCCTGCGTGTTGTTTCCGACAGAGCACGGACGCCGTAAGTCTCAACAAGAATTCTGTGTGCTTCAGCTGCGGATTAAAAAAAAATAAAGTAACGCAATAAAGTTTCAACACGAAATTTGACATCTTTGAAACGATGCAAAAAAAAAGTTGTTTACATATCAACGAAATGACATACAGTGAATTTCAAGCTTATGGTACTTGTTTGTAGATGCCATTGTACTTGCTCATAGTACCATCTAAAACTACACGCACGTTGTTCCGGTAACGCCATCTGTTGGAAAGCAGCGTGCAACTTATTCAGCGTTCTAACAGATTTTTCGAAACCACTGTCGTTTGGTTGAGAATAACGATATCGAGGTTCGAAAAAACCGTTTTTTTTGTGCTCACCCAGAGACTGCGTGTGTTCCTTGTCCAGTTCGTCGAGGCTCGTCGTCAAAAAAACGTTTTCCTGCTGCAACTCCTGTATCTTGGCTCGCATCGTCTTGATCTCGATGCTAGCCTCGGATTGTCCATTTTCCGTAATACCGTTGCGTACATCGGATTCCTCGGTGTGTGCCACGAGGGAGACGCTCTGTAGTCGCGGACGGTCGAATTTTTCGCGTTTCTCGTCGACGTCGCGCTTCTCCGTGTCCTCGTTCTGTCGGGACGATTCTTCGCGCATCGAGTCCACGGCTCGAAGGGCGCTCTTTATCATGTATGATTGCTCGTGCGAGTCGAGCTTCGTTACGGCGGCGCGAAAATCATTGACCAGCGCGGCCTCGTCGAGGTGCAATCTCTTGAGATTTCGCCCGGCATCGCGACCCTGCGTAATCCAAACACGGCAAAACAAATGAAAAACAATTAAACGCGTTTGTCGCGATCGAGTGGTCGTTTGTTTCCTTTTCCCGTGTAGTTCTTTCGCCTATTTGCGAAAAGTGGGCTCGTTATGTGCGATAACTGTGAGAGCACTCGAGGAACAATTTACTTAACGACGATTATAAGAATAATTGGTTTTACTCCCGCTGTGACTGACTATGGGTCTTTAACGGATCTTATCGCCACTCCGGAACTAGGCCACTGGCCGTATCGAATGTACGTGCATGTGTGTGAATGTATGTGCAGGGTGATTCGCAACTATCGGGGTTCCCTTAGCGAGTATACAGGGTGTCCTGTTACGAATGGATAATCCTGCAACTGTCGATAGGTCGGATCATGTTCTACTATATGCCGAATTTTCAGTTGATCAAAAGTCCCACGGTTTTCGAGATTTTGGGCTTTATGTTATTTTTTGACAAAAAAAAATCATCTGCTTTTGGTTTCTCGCGTGCCATTTCTACAAATGATATGAATCGACAATAACTAAGCAACTTTTTAAAGTAATTGGCACGAATTGGTTTGTATGAAAATTCTGCATAACATCTTTTTTCATAATGTTTCTTCAACATTTAAGGTTAAAAAAAACTTTTCCAGTTAAAACAAATAACCACGAATATTTTTAAAAAATCGGGTCAAAAAAAGTTATCATTTGTGGATATGGCGTGCGAAAAACCAAAAGCAGACATGATCTGACCTATTGACAGTTGCAGGATTATCTATTCGGAACAGGACGGTGAACTTTTGTGAACAAACGTCTTTTTATTTTCAAATATGCGTCAAAAATTGACCGAGATATTCACACGTTTATAGTCAGACGTAGTACGTAGGATTTTTTTTTTGTTATATTGCATAGTTCATTTGTTATTAACAATTATCTGACGATTTTTCAAGCAACTTTTTGGATAGTGAAAAATTTCGTCAGATAATTGTTTATAACAAATGAACTATGCAATATAACAAAAAAAATCCTACGTATTTCCATAGACAATGTATTTTTCAACATATATTCAACATTACAAATGAATCGGATGAAAATTGTCTGAGTGATGTTTCCGGCCAACTTAAAAAATGCAGCTTTGAGATAAACGCTGCACAGCCGCCATTTTGAAATTGATCGCTTCGAAAAAATTATTGTATACAGTCATCGATATGTATGATGAACACCCTTTTTCGTAATCTCGATTTATTTTGTAGTTTTTCTGGAAAATATCCCCAAAAAGCCTATTTTTTCGGCCTCTAGAGTGGCCTAACCTCTTAAGGGGTCATCTCACTTTGAACGCTAAAAAAGGCTATTTTCATGAATTTTTTTCATTGGTTTATATTATAGACATTGATATAAAAGTTGTTACACTTAATAAATACACTTGAGAAATAAATTAACATTTAAAAAAAAATTTTAAGTCACTATTTTAGACGAAAATGTCCTAAAAAACTCTGTTTATGAAATCTCAGAGATCGATCATCCGAAACAAAAAAATCGAACGGTTTTAGATTCAGTACGTTAATGGCTATAGGACATATCGTACGATTTTTCATATATACAAACATAACAAAATGGCGGACATTTTTCGAAAAAAACAAAAAATACGTGTTTTTTCACCGTTCTTGGCAAAAAAAATAGTAAATATAAACATTTAATAAATCCTTGATATGCGCTATAGCTGTAGTTGTAAAGAATATGCGGTTAACATTTCATACGGATCGGTTCAGTAAACATCGTTCGAGAAAAACGCGTTTAAATTCTGTTTGGGTCACAGAAATACATGAAAAAAAGGTTTTTTTTATATGTACTTCGAAAGTGTATTTACTAAGTGTAAGAACTTTTATATCAATGTCTATGATATAAAGCTATCAAAAAATTCACGAAAATAGCCTTTTTTAGCGTCTAAAGTGAGAAGACCCTTTAAGGAGTTTCGACAACAAAATCGAAATGTTTATAGACGATTGAAATTCATATCACCGGGAGATTAATTTACGATGCATTAACTGTCGAAAAATTAATCCGTTTCACCACATAGTTTTGGAGATTATGATGGTTCAAGTTGAGTTTTGTTCGAGTATTATTAATGAACCAATTGGAGGAACCGTTTAATTTTTTAACACGACATTCCTGACACTAATCGCGGTTTGTTCAGTTTTTTAAATTTAAATCGAAGCATTATTTTAACCCCTACAGCCCTCTAACTGGTGTTTACGAAGTGCCACGCGTATTACCAAATGGATGAAGGTTCACGTTGAACGGTCATGGCCTTTCGTAAACACTGGTCATAGGGCTGCAGGGGTTAAAATAATGCTTCGATTTAAATGAAAAAAGAAATGAACAAACTGCGATTAGCGTCAGGAATGCCGTGTTAAAAAATTAAGGGATTTCTCCACTTGGTTAATTAAGGGCGGGGTAAAGTATTAAAATTTATTTTTTATTTTTTAAATGAATGCATAATATATCAAGAATATTGTGTTAAAAGTTCAAGTCGATCGGAGTAAAATTGACGAAGTTATGAGTATTTGAGTGTTTATTGCTCCATGCCGGGTTTTATACCTGGGCGGCAGCTGCGCGGCGCGTTATTGTATTTTTCGACTTTATGGAAGAGATGCAAATCAGTACAGGGCCAAGTTCTCACGAATGGGCCCGACAAGTTGACGATTTGCGAATTGGTAGAGCAGAGGAGCAAGCGGCGCACGACAGTAAAGACGAAAGAGTTTTGCGTAGACAAACGCAAAAAGATGCTCTCGATCATCTTGATGGAAGCCTTTTGCTCTACGGACCTGGCATCGACGACTTTGCGTGAGTATAAGAAAATTATCGAGTTTTATTTTGAATTTCTAAAAATGCAAAGATAATTGAAAAATCTGAAAAAATTCATACGTATTCAGAAAAATGAACGAATCACGAAAAAAAATTGGGTTGCGGGGAAATTTGTTGACTAATTTTTTTGTTTTCATCATTTTGTTAATAACATTTTGGAATTATTATTATGCAAAATTAATCTTTTGAGTACCTTTAATATGCATGAATTTTCTCAGATTTTTATGCAATCGAGAAGTGTTCTCAAACTTATGTGCAATGAGCGCTAAGCGACCAAACTCTTCTGCTTTTCCAAACCGTTTTTCTGAGACTTGTCATATTTGAAGTCCGTGTGCACGATAACTCAAAATCTACTGGACCAATCGCTTTGAAATTTTGCACAGTACTTCTTCACATAATTCACCAGGTATTGTCGAGAGCTTTTTTTTTTTTAATAATTACTAATTTTTCAACAACAAATTAGCCGATTTTTTTAGCGAAAATCGGGTTTTTGGCTCCCAAGTGCTACGAAAAATCGAAAAATCGAAAAAAAAAAATCCTCCCGTCATTACCTCGAGAAACATCTCCTTTAACAAATTGATTTTTTTGTTTCAGATGATTCTGTTGCGAGTTATGGTGCACACCGCAACCCAACTTTTTTTCGAGGCGCCTCCGGGGTTTAATTTTCACTCGCTCAATTTTGAATATTTTGCAATGCAAATTTAGGAGAATGTTGTTCAAATGTTACTTTATTATATGTAAATTTTTCAATAAACGAACACTATTCGTTACGCCAAAAAAAAAATCTTAAAAACATGCCTTTTTTTCGCCGAATTAACTTTACCCCGCCCTTAAACGTTCCGCGCGTCAGCAACTACTGTCCCACTTTTCGACCAATATCTTTGTCGCACGACATTGTGAGCTCGCAAAGAGAGCCCTGATAGTTGTGAATCACCCTACACATATGGATAGCCAAAAGTTTGTTCTGCAAAAAAAAACTATCATTTTTCCGAATGTTTCAGTCTTTCATGAAAAAATCCCGAAAAAAGGGATCCGAGTTTTTTTTTCTAATTAGTTCGAAAATATACTTTTTTTTTATGCACCCATTGTACAATTTGACAAACACGTAGAGGAATAACAACGAGTTTTCAAATTTTTATTTCCTGCTATCAATTTTTCCGCGCCCGATTCGCCTGGCGTGGAAACTTCTTCGATGGCGAAAAATTCGTCGCACCTTTTCACCGATCTGGATAATACGATTGAGCATGTCCTGCTTGGCTCTTAAGAACTCGGCTTTCCGATGCCCATCGTTTATCTCGTCCAAGTGCTCGCTCGAACTGGCCCGATAGTACTTGAGCTCGTCTTCCAATTCGCGAATTTTCAGGGTGGCCTGGCCCAAGCGCTCCTGGAGGAGAGACGATCTCTCGGGATTCCGTGTCGCGTCGCGATTCTTGGCCGGCGGAGGATCCCAGAAGAAACCCCCTCCGCCCTCGTCGTCCAAGCTGCTCGAATCATTCTGCAAAAAATACAAAATCCAATCAGTCGAATTAATGAGACTGGAGCGATTCGGTTGAGTCAAATGACGGTTTATTAATTTTTTTTTTTTTTCTATGAACCTCAAGAAAATGCATACGAGGTACAGATTTATTCTGTATATGCTAATTTTTTTAAATATACGACTAAAGGGCCAAATTATGCATTTTAATATTTTTATCGCGTAAACTACAAAAACTTTTGTGTTACTACCAACTTGAAAAAGTATAACATTATCGATGATTATTATGAAAAAACTACGACAACGAATGTTTTATACAATTCACAAAGAAATTTTCAGCAATTTATAATTATGCCTATTCATATTTACGTCACGAGATTACTGGCCCATGGTTTACGATGGGCAAGATGAGGATTTTTTTTTTCTAAATGTTTACGAACGTTCAGTTTGCGTTAATCCGTTGTTAGAAATGGTTTATCTTGGTGCTAAATAACAAAAAAAATGTACATAACCTTTGGTGTGAAAGTCTTGCCCATCTAACCGCACTTTAAATTACATACATTAAACTATTTTTTATCTCTGGTGTTTGGTGGTGCAAAAAGTTCAAAAAATTCGTAAAGACTCAGTACAGTCTAAACCTCTAAACAATAACATGTATTTTTTTAATTAAACTTAATCTTCGATTGTGGCTAACGCTCCAACCTCCTTAAGCGAGGTTTTCGGATGAAATATCTAGCGATTTCAAGTGGAGAAAAATGCACTTTATTCTGGTTTGTGAGGATTTAAAATTCGCAAAAGTGGAGAGACAATGTGAGACTGTACGTATAAATTTCGGTAATTCTTTAGATAAGTGACTTTTTCGAAAAATGAGCTTAAATTTTTGTTTTGCTATTTTCTCATTTATTGGGTTATAAGTTATATTCAGTCGGAGGAAGCTGAAATTCACCCCCCCCCCCCATAAAAATTGATGGGGTTTTGAAGTTCGCGCAAACACGTGATAAAATAGGGCTTTTTTGAACATTTCGACGCCTATATTGAGTTTGTTTGGGTTAAAGTATGGGTAAAAGATGTGGGGTTTTGAAGTTTGCGGAAACGAGCGATAAAATAGTGCATTTTTAACATTTCGACGCCTATATTGGGTTTGTTTGGGTTAAAGTATGGGTTTTTTGTTATGGGGTTTTGAAGTTCGCGGAAACACGTGATAAAACCGAACATTTTCGAACATTTCAACGCCTACATTGGGTTTGTTTGAAAACAATAATTTTTCGGGAAAGTCTCTTATCTACAGAATTACCGTCATGGTAATCGAGATTTTTTTTTCGGTTTTTTTAAACTTACTATTTTTTAACTTACTCAAAATTTCGCTTTTAAATTGTCAAAACTTTTTCGTTTGTGGTTGCCATAACACGAAATAACTTTTGTTGTATTCTATAATGTATGTTTATTACAAATCATTATTTAATAGAATTGGTTTCAAGAAAATGACTCTCGAGCTTCGAAAGTCTTAAAAATGTGTAAATGTACGGAAAATTTCAACTTCTATATTCATTATAAAAAAAAACTTATTCTCTTTATTTTAACCACATAATGAATGATTTCTATGGCATGTAGGACACCGTTGGAAAGGGTATTAACTAGAGAACTTTTTAAAACAAAGCTGAGTTCAAAATAGCTTTTAGTTTTTTTAAATGAATTTGCGGTTGACATTTTTCATAAATTCACGTATTTTCGAGACTTTGGAAGTTCATGAGTCATTTTCTTCAAACCAATTGTATCAGATAATGATTAATTTATTAAAAAAACATACATTGCAGAATAAAACAAGTCATTTCGTGCTATTACAACCACAAAGAACAAAAGTTATAGCGATTTAGAGTCGAAAATTCGGGTAATTAAAAAAAAACGAAGAAAAAAAATCATATCTTAATTACCGTGACCGGATATAGGGTCTAAGGATGAAAAAACGAGCAAATGACCCCCCCCCCCCCCCCAGTTCCCCCAACAAATTGTGTCGGCCCATGCGCCAAGCACCCTGTATATATTTGTACGGAATTTTTAGACGAGTGATCCAAGGCAGCTCGGGCGTTTAATGCTAGGATTTCGAATGAAACATCTAGCCGATTCCACGTGGAGAAAAATGCAGTTTATTCTGGTTTGTAAGGATTGAAAACTGGCAAAAGTGGAGAGCCAATGTGCGACCGTACGTATAAATTTCAATAAATAATTGTGTAACATATGTTTTATAATTCGTTTCTTTTCAAATATACATATCGTGCACAATTTTTAGACGCGGGGTCCAAGGCAGCTCGCTCGGCCAATGCTAATGAGCATAAGAGGAACTTGGGCGTTGGGTCAGGTCAAGGAATAATAGTTCGTTTGACTTGCATGAATTTTTGCGTGCGAGCCGGACGCGTGACCAAATATTCTTATACACACAAGATGAAAAAAAAGAAGAAAAAAAACAGCTCTTCTTGGATTTAAGCGCAGCTGTGAAATCGACGAAACTGAGCGTAAAAATCAAGTGCGAGGATCGGAGTCCTGCTGAAGTGACAAATAAATAAAAGAAATCTGTAGATTTCATGGGGTGGAAGTTTGCATCGTTGGAATGCAACGGGATTTTTTGAAATTACTTTTTTTTATTATTTTCCAAAACCGCAAGTTACAAATTTGTTATAAACCGCTGAATAAGAATCCTAAAAAATATTCGCGCGATTTTCGTAGCTCAAATCGACCAAAGAAAATTTGGGATATTAATTATTTTGTCGTATTCCAACGCTGCAAGCTTCAACGTCTTTACATTTCAACTGGAAGAAATTAAGGGGCTATACCAGTGTGAAAATAGTAATCAGCCAGGTATAGCTAATTAGCACTTTTAATGGTAAATATAAATTTATCTTGCAAAAATCGATAGTTGAATCTTCAAACGCGTTTTTCTCGAAATGAGATTTTTCAAATTTCCTGACATTGTAACTCAAAGAGCAATTATCCGATTGACTTGAAATTTGAATTGAGTACTCTTGAATATATTTACTTTACAATGACGTAGGATATTTTTGATTGGATGAAAATTGACGATTTGGCATTGAAAAAAACGACCATTTTATAGGCAAGAAAACAGACTTTTTTTTTCATAACTACGCCATTTAGTTAGATTTTGATATTTTTCGAAAATCCTACGTCATTGTACAGGAAATACCTACCAGTTTAACGACATTTTTTCCTTTTTCGGTTTCAGCTACTCAATCGGCCGGAATCGTGTCAGCAGTGAAGGAACTTTTTTTATTGGCGCCCCGAAGGCAGCGCATAAGTCGCTTCGATCTCAATATTTTTCTATGCAAAAATTATGTAATATAGGTCAAATATAGCCAAATATATTCTTAATTTTCCGAAACATTTAATTGAGTAATTTTCTTCCGCAAAAAATCTCGAAAATCACCCAAATATTTCCGCGTTCACACTGGTATAGCCCCTTAAGCAGTGAATAATGTTTGTGAGTCGGAGTGATAAAAATTTGTGGCAAGGATTTTGGTGATGGACAAAGGATATTTCGTGGCGGCAATCGGATAACTTTGACGAGGCGACCAGCCGCTATCGCGACGCCAACCTCGAAGAATTTGACTTGGTAAGTAAAAGTCGTTTCGAAATAATCGAGAGGGAGTCGTCTTCGGCGTTATCGCTGCTTTAGCACGAATTCTTTTTTTTTTCTTCGTCTATTTCTTCCGCGCTCGTTTTTCTTTCAGCTCGATCCTTCGAGCTCGGGCAGGGACGAGGAGGGGGGGGGGGGGGTAGAAGAGTCCAGTACGCAATATAATAATCGGCCTCACGTGCGCGACAGAGGCGTCGCCCCCCGGGGGGTAGGGGCGTCCTCCTGAGCGATGAGCCCGTTATGAGCTAGCGTAATAAGCGCGAGGACCGCGATAGCGAACGTGGGAAAGGAAGTCAACGTTGCTCCGCACTATTCGCTATGTATATGGAGAGAGAGAGAGAGAGTGAGAGAGAGGCGATGAGTGCGACGAACGACACCGCTGGCTTTGCATATATCACGTATGCCCCCCCCCCCCCAACCCGCCCGGTTTCTCGTTTATCAAGCAGATACGGAAAGAATAAGTCACCCCGTCGTGACTTTTGCAAGTCGATAGGTAAATATATACAAAGATGGCGGACGTTCTGATTTTTGGTTTAAGGGATTAGGCCACAGTAACGAGTATAAAATCATGTGCGGATTCAACAATTTTTTTTTCGTATGAAAAAGTGATTCACTCATAAAATTAATTACACGTCTATTTAGTATGAATATCAAGCTGTTAGAAAATGTATATATTTTTTTCGATGTACAAAATGGCCGACTACTCGAAACTTCTCGAAACAGCTTTTTTTCCAGTTGGCGTGACAAATAACTTCAACAATTTTCACTCGATTTAATTCAAATTTAAAAGTTATGTTCCTAATTGCATTTCGCAGAGAAGTACGTACGGAATTTCTGATTAATCGAAAACTTTTCATTTTATGAGCAGTTTATTAGCAGTTATAACGAAATTTTTCACTGAAGATTCATTTCTTAAGTTCAAATACCTACAACTTTTGAATAAAACAATATTTTTTTAATTCCGTACGTACTTCTCTAGGTATTCTAACGTAGATTGACGAGAATTTTTGTTTTTTGTTTTAGATAAAAAATTGTGGATGCTAAATGTCACGCCGCGGAGCGCCTAAAAAAAGATAACAAAAGAAAATATTAGTAGTCGGCCATTTTGTACATCGAAAAAAATATAAATGTTTTCTATCAGCTTGATATACATACTAAGTAGATGTGTAATTAATTTTATGAGTGAATGACTTTTTCATACGAAAAAAATGGTTACATTCGCACATGATTTTATATTCCTTACTGTGGCCTAACCCCGTAATCATTCAATGCCGGGATTATTCAAACTGATGATAAAATGTTTTTGTGTGAGGAATTTTGGTAAAAAATCGTGAAATGTTATTTGTTTAAATAAAAAAGATTAATTAAGGGGGTAGATACTTTTAGGCGAGGGAAAAAATTGCTGATTTTCTAATTTCTTTTTAAAAGGAAAGTTTTCTTCATCATTCTTGAGACTCGGGGTATGTTTTATTACTACTTTTGGCTGTTACATGATATTTTTTTGTATTAACCTTCAAAAATGGCGGAGTTATGACGGGGTCTTATAAGCTGGGTATTACGATATCTGTGGCTCCTAATTCTGACCACGCAACCTTCATATTTGACCCAAGATAAGACTTTTCTTTACGGTGGTAAAAATCGAAATTCGACCCTTAAGAGGGTGAAACAGGGATTTTCAAGTTTGTAAGAGACAACATATTTTTTTGTCAGATTTACTTGAAACTTGCAGTAAATACACTAAAATACAAATAATTGAAGATATATTTCAGCGATTTCCAAAATTCATCCTTAAGGGGGTTAAATGGGAGTGTTAACATTTGTACAAGACGCCATATTTTTTTGTCACATTTACTTAAAACTTGGCATAAATACACTAAAATATAAATAATTAAACACATATTTCAGCAATTTTCAAAATTCATGCTTTAAGGGGGTTAAACGGGAGTGTTGACGTTTGATGAGAAAACATTTTTTTTTTAGATTCACTTGAAACTTACCAATTTTATTTTATATATAACACTATATGTTTTCCTCGCTTTTCGTGTAAAAAGTCAAACAGTACTTTTAACCCCTTAACTGTGTTTGTTTGGGTTGGCATAAATGCATCAAACAAACCCAAACAAATACGTATTTAATTATTTGTATTGGAGTGTATTTATACCAAGTTACAAGCAAATCTGATCAAAAAATAGGTTGTCACGTATAAACTTTAAAACCCCCGTTTCACCCCCTTAAGGGTCGAATTTTGATTTTTACGAATCGGTCGAATATAAAGACCGCGTGGTTTGAATTAGGGGCCACAGATATCGTAATATTGCCTCTAAACTGCATTTTCAAAAATGGCGTGACGTATAGCTCAAAAACTAATCGATCGATTCCGATGAAATTTGGTATGAATCTTTATAACCTTATAGTCTGAAACATGAGCATAAATGTTTTTGAAATTTTTTTAGAAGAATTTTTTATTGCTGACCGTAGCCATTTTTTTGCGGAAAATTAGGGGAGATTACGATATCTTTGGCACCTAAATTTGACCATTGGATTATGAAATATGGCCGAAAAAAATACGAAAAACAAGAATAACTTTTTTCGTTTTGAGCGTTAGTTTTGGATTTACACCGCTTCGAAGAGAAAAAGTGTATTTTTCCGATTTTCTATGTAAATCGAATTTTCCACGTGTTTTACATTGTTACGTCGTACTTTGTTTGGGTTTGTTCTTGTTTATTTTCTCGACATAGCGCATTCCGAAGAAAGCTACATTAACGCAAACCAGCTAAATCGCTTAATAACGAATAATTCGTAAAATTTCCTGTATCTTCTAAAGGAAGCCAAAATCGCGATTTTTTTATTCTCAAAAAAGTGTTTCTTTTGCGCCAAATATGAATAATCCACGATCGAATTAAGGCGCCAGAGATATCGTAATCGTGCCCAAGCATATGCCGGAAAAATGAAATTAAGAGCACCTAAGACTAATCAACGTTGAACGGTATCGTACACATATCGAAAGTGCTCCAGACCCACCCAACGATTCCACACACACATCGAAGGTGCTCTAGACCCACCCAACGATTCCACACACACATCGAAGGTGCTCCAGACCCATCCAACGATTCCACACACACATCGAAGGTGCTCCAGACCCATCCAACGATTCCACACACATCGAAGGTGCTCCAGACCCATCCAAAGATTCCATACACACATCGAAGGTGCTCCAGACCCACCCAACGATTCCACACACACAAAAGTCGCATTTTCTATCGAATATGGACGCTGCATGGTAAAAATTGGGAACCACGAACATAATAATGCTTCGACTTTCAACCCCCTGTTTCATCCCCTTAAACGCCGAATTTCAATGTTTGTCACTCTCGAAAAAAGTCTTATTTTGGGCTAAATATCAATAAACCAGTTTCAAATAAAGGCGCCAAAGATATCGTAATCGTGCCGAAAATTAAATTCTTTCGTTTCGAAGCGGATCATTTCATCGATTTTCAACATTTTTCACTTTTTTAGGTTCATATTCTGCGTATGAGTGTTAATGAGAGAAAAATCTTCGTTCGTTTTTTTCTCAGATTAATCCCGCCGACGCTAAGTGTCACGCAGTCTGACAACATCCGCTGAAACGCTGGCCATTTTTAGCGATTGATGAAAAAAAAAACCATTTGATGGCCAAAAGTAGTAATAAAACATAACCTGAGTCTCAAAAATTGTGAACAATACTTTTCTTTTGAAGAAAAATCATGAAAATCAATTTTTTCTATTTTACATTAATTTAGAATTTAATATAATTTATCTATTTTAATAATAGAATATAATTCATTTATATAAGGACTCATGAAATTAATAACGATACAATCGTGGCTACCCTTCGATAATTTTTTATTAGTTCGCATCGAACGTCTGCTATTGCTTGGTGAAAAATACGGCTGAGAATAGCTTGAAAAAATATTTAAAAAGCGACAATTTATCGAAATTCGAGTTCGGGCGACGTTTTTCCTCGGAAACAACGCGATACCTGTACGGGGAAGTACAACGATGTGTATATATAAGCATATAATGAATGCTTCGAGAATTTCTTTACGTACAGGCGCATGTATAGACAGACGGATAAAATATGTCGGGGCCAGTCATAGCAGTATTATTCGGCCAGCAAATATTAACGTTTGTGGATAGCGACATTTTTCTGTTCGGTCTCGATGTAACTTTCGACTATACACGCGAGGCGTTCCGTTCAATTCGAAAAATTTGTACGCTTTACTCCTCAGAGTTACGATGAGAAGGAATTTGAAAATAAGAAAGAAAATTAAAACTGGTAGAAAAATAACAAAAATAAATGAACTATTATTTTAAAAATCAATTTTGAAAAACAACATTAAATGAAAATTAATAAATGAAAAATGAAAAACATTTGAAAATAAGAAGGAAAGAAATAATTTGGATAATTGTAAATAAATCAACAATAACTCAAGAATATGTATTTATAAAAAGTAACAAAAAATGATATCCTTCGTGATGATAAAAATATTTAAAAAATGACAGTTTATTCCGCAGCAAAGAATCACGTACCGAGGACGAAATTCCGAAGGTTCAGGACAAGGAATTTCACTTGGAGTGGAATGGCCCGTACACTGTCGCACACACACAGCCACACAGTCATATTCTTCTATACGCATATATATGTACACATAAATGACTAATGCAAAGTATACACGTGAATAGCGGTGCGCTGAGCGTTCGTCACTCCTTTTCTTCCCGAAAGATAAAAAAAGGAGACTTTTCGTTTTTACCTGGAAACGACATGCTCGGAAAAAAAAATCTGACAGACGAAAAAACGTTCTGACGAATGGGGTTTTGCAATAATGTTTTAACCCATTTTCAAGAGAGTTCTCTTGCTGAGAGAGGGAGGAGAGAGAGAGAGAGAGAGAGAGAGAGAGAGAGAGAGAGAGAGAGAGAGAGAGAGAGAGAGAGAGAGAGAGAGAGAGAGAGAGAGAGAGAGAGAGAGAGAGAGAGAGAGAGAGAGAGAAAGGGAGGGAGAGGGGGAAAGAGAGAGTGGGAGAGAGAGAGGGAGAGAGAGAGCGGGAGAGAGAGGGAGGGAGAGAGAGGGAGAGAGAGAGGGAGAGAGAGAGGGAGAGAGAGAGGGAGAGAGAGAGGGAGAGAGAGAGAGAGAGAGAGAGAGAGAGAGAGAGAGAGAGAGAGAGAGAGAGAGAGAGAGAGAGAGAGAGAGACGCACCTGAGGCATAAATGGAGTGTGTCAGCCGCACGATAGTGATAAGGATTATCAACAAAAGTGCAGAAAAAAGGGATAAAAACGTTTGACTCGGTGAGTTAAGACCAGAGAGAGGGAGACAGATAATGTTGCGAGGTATGGATAAAACGGCCGTTTTTCCGTCACTGATACGAGCGTAACTAACGTTACACATACACAGGAACACGCAAATGCGAAAGCACATATACATTTCAATACGCCGTTTAAAGCCTATGCGACTCTTTCGAAATATGTTTTACCCTAGGCTCGATCCACGTTTGCCAGAATTGTTGACGGAGGATTTGCTGACCTCGTCAATCAAACGTGTCAATAATATACGTATATACATGAAATGTGCAATATAAACGAAGGACGATTGCCCGTAAGAAGAAGACGATGTATATATTCGAGAGGTAATATCATATCTCGAGGACTGTCTACGCACACGTGCAAATTTTTTCGCCGCTCACACGTCCACATCTATATATGCATACAGGGTGTCCTGCTATGAATGGATAATCCTGCAACTGTCGATACGTCAAATCATGTTCTACTATATTCTGGAATTTCAGTTCAGTAAAAGTCCCACGGTTTTCGAGAGAAAAATCATCTGCTTTCGGTTTTTCGCATGCCATTTCTACAGATGATAACTTTTCTGAACTGGTTTTTAAAAAACACTCATTGTTATTTGTTTTATCTAGAAAAGTCTTCTTTCTAACCTTCAATGTTAAGGAAACTTTGTGAAAAAGATCTTACGCAGCATTTTCATACAAACCAATTCGAACATCTGACTTTGATAGCCTGCGATGTAAAAAAAAAGTACTACGCGTATCGTGCTAATTGCTTAAAAAAGTTGCTTAGTTATCGTCGATTCATATCATTTGTAAAAATGGCATGCGAAAAACGGAAAGTAGATGATTTTTTTTTTTTTTAAATAACATAAAGCCCAAAATCTTGAAAACCGGGGGACTTTTACTAAACGGAAATTCCAGCATATAAGTAGGACAAATCTGACTTATCGACAGTTGCAGGGTTATCCATTTATAACAAGACACCCTATATATATATATATATATATATATATATATATATATATATATATATATAAATCCATTTTTCCCTTTTGTGTATGTAGTTTCCTCGCGATTTGTTTGCACGTGTTGTCGCTATGAAGTGCCCTTTTAAGCAATGAACGAACGACTATCTAAACGCTAACGTTGATGCCTTGGATTTTACAAATACGTTTGAGAGGATCAGTCACTCAAATTCAGATTATTAATAAAAATACTTATCCGAATACCATACTATAAAAAATAAAAAATACTAGTCTAAACTACTTCCAATTGTTTCTAAAAACTTCTAAGAGGAAAGTACATTCACGGGAGAAAAAAATATCAAAATCTGGACTGCCGGAAAACGCGAAAAAAACATCACAGAATACTGGTTTTCTCGGAAAGTAAAAAGGTCTCGATGAGGGTAATTCGGATAGGTATTGAGGCATCTAGATTTTCCTTTTGGACGTCACGTTTTGGGCCATCCTATGAATATATATATATATATATATATATATATATATATATATATATATATATATATATATATAATTTTCTGATTTCCAACGCCAAATCCTTGCGGGTTTTTACCTATTCGATAAAATCGAAACGTGTCGATTTTTTTTATTACTTGGTGTCGAGACTGCCGCGTCTTTTTATATATATATATATAATTTCATCAAGTTCTTTACAAGATGCAAGGGAGATAAGAATGATATGATTTATTTTTATTTAAACTGTTTGAAAATGTACACGGCAATGTTTAATCAATAAGAATGATAATAATAAATAATAATGATAAAATACTAAATAGTAATAAAATAATAATCAAATAATAAGCAGACGATACGTGTCGCGGCGAGTCATTCTCGACGAATGTCCATCGCGATCGGTACATAGTAACGAGTGACGTAACGGCAAGAGAGAGCTACAAAAGCAAACTGGCATGAGATCGGAAACCTTCATAGTGTGCTCGTATATTACATATTGCATGCTGTATATATATACATGTGTGTATGTATATGCAATATGTTATATCCAGGCTATCCAGCACAGGATAGGTTCGCGATCTTTTGTCATATATATATGTGACGAAAGATCGGAGTGTATGTGTACATATATATATATATATATATATATATATATATATATATATATATATATATATATATATGACAAAAGATCGCGAACCTATCCTGAGCTCGGCAATTTTTATTTTTACAAAAAGTACTTATACTATTTTTAACACTCATGCATGAATAAATATATTTATATGCGCGATTGTTAAAAATTCGCCATAAATTATATGTATATATATATATATATATATATATATATATTTGTGCACGAATCTTACGCGATCCTCGCGACTTTCGGTGGACGATTCATATGCAAAAGAACATGAACACGGAATAATGTCCGTACACGCAATATTTATGCGTAAACATGTGTGTATGTGACGATGCATTTATCGGGGTCGTTCGTGCAAAAAATGAGCGAGCTGAGCGCCGCGAGTCCTCGAGAGTGAAGTATGCAACCGAGCAAACAATATTTCACAAATTCTACCGTCCGATCGGGCCAGAAAAAAATGGTCCCCACCGGAAAAAAGGCGTTCAAATAAAAACCTATTTACTGATAAATTCGTGAATTAAAAAAAAAAAACAGAAAACGATGAAAAATGTTCAATCGATCGATGCGGTCATGAGCGGAATTGGACAGAAAAAAAAGAAAGAAAAACGGAACTTTCTTTTTTATCTCGAGGTTCGAGAAGGCACTAGGACGGTTTGTGCTTCGTGGAGTTTTGAACGCGGGACATGTAGACGTGGTAAGGAGCGTAAAGGAGAATTGTTCGCTGCTTATCGCAAGAGTGACAGACAGAAAGAGAGAAAGTATGGTTTTTTGCTTTTTCTAGCCCCCCCCCCATAGCCAACGAGCTTATACGAGACCGTGCGAGATGAAACATTAGTTATCCCTGCGGTGGTTGTGCTGATTAAGGGTTTAGAATGGACGTTGAGGCACGTATCGTTTACCAGAAAATACTCAGAACTCTGACTCAGCCAGATACACGATGGCCCGAAAGCGAGGAATAGAAAAAAACAAAAGAAAGAAAGCGAGAAAGAAAAAAAAATATCAAAAGTAAAACAAACTCGTCGGGATGTTGGACAATGTATGCACTGGGGAGGAAATTGAATCGAGGCTATGAATTGTTCGATTGGATTTATTTTATATTGCACAGTTCATTTGTGATTAGCAATTATCTGAAGAAATTGTTCACTTTCCAAAAATTTGCCTGAAAAATCGTCAGATATTTTTCAATAACAAATGAACTATGCAATATAACAAAAAAAATCCTACGTACTTCCATAGACAATGTATTTTTCAAGATATACTCAACATTTCAAGTGAATCGGTTGAAAATTGTCTGAGTTATGTTTCCGGCCAACTTAAAAAATGCAGTTTTTAGATAAACGCTGCGTAGCGGCCATTTTGAAATTAATCGCTTCAAAAAAATTATTGTATACAGTCACTGATATGTATGATAAACACCCTTTTTAGTAATCTTGATTTATTTTGTAGTTTTTTTTAATCCCCATAACGCCTATTTTTCGGCCTCTAGAGTGGCCTAACCCCTTAAACCATAGAAAAATGAGTTATTCATATATATATATATATATATATATATATATATATATATATATATATATTAATGGGCGAATATTACTATGATTATTTATTTATCAGATCAATATTAACTACACATAGTTAATGTTGGTTTAATCAATAAATTTATTATCATTTAGGGCAGAGTTCCGTAACGCCGGACGGCGCCTAGCGTCGGACACTTGTACTATCTCGGCAATATGCAACGTTTTACCAAAGTTTGATTCAAGTTTTTAAGTATGTTTATGCAGAGTTTGCATTTTTGTTAATTTATTTTGGTTTTAAACTTCGTTGACGTAGTTGTTTCATAAATAAAGTTACGTTTCTTTTTTTATTGTCTGAAAACCTCAGGTGTCCGTCACTTGCGGACTTTCCCCAACACATAATTGTGAGAACTGAGAAAAAATTGCAATCGAAATGAATTGAATAAAATTAAAAAATCAATGACATCGATCAAATGTAAAAGCAAGGTTCAATGTACAATTAATTTCTTGGTTTTTCATTTGGTCAATTTTACTGACTTTTTTTCGCTCATTGGTTTTAAAAAACGATGGTAAGAAACGCAACAATTCGTTCGCTGAATTTCTTATGCAATTTTCTTTCTCGGTCCTTTTGTACGAAATACGAGAGGGGGAAAGCTTGCATAAGGCGCGAATATTGAATAACAATAACGGAAGAGAATCTTTTAAAAAGTCTATAAAGGGAGAGAGAAGCAGAATGTACAATAGAAAACCGTTATACGCGAGTAAAGTAGCAGTGATTGCGCAATGAGACTTCTGCAGTCGCGACGAAAAATCATTTGCCTCTCTCCTCATTCTTATTCCCAATACAATGCACGATACCCCCCCTACCTTCCGCGTGATAACGCACGGCATAAGGAAAAAAGAACTGCTATTCTCCTATGCAGCGTCGATGGATGATCACTCCTCAAACAACAAAACATGAATATTAATGGCATTCGATTTTTTGCCCGATCCACGAGACGCTATGAACACTAAATAAATAACAACAACAATGAGCATTAAAACTAGTAATAAAATGCACTATATGGGGGGGGTGCGTCACGAGACGAACACGTAATGCTCTTGAATTTTAGAATTTCGTAGTATTTTTCGGGGCTGTCAATTCTTTTCGGCAATGTACTGCAAACTTTTAAAATTAAAACGTTAATATAATATCAATCAAAATATTAAAGTTATTCAAATGAAGATAGTTAAAAAATGAAAGTTAAAAACTGGCGAAATATCAATAAAATTATCAGGGAAATGAATATTAAAATATTCAAGAAATGACAATAAAAATATTAAAATGTATGAATATAAAAATCGCTAAAAATAATTGTACAAGAAGTACCCTCGTTGGCGAGTTCAAATTTTTTCGATTATTCCTAGCAGTGGTCGGACAATGGTGAGATTTTCGCGAAAAATTCGAATTTCGGTCGAGAATAGAAAGAATTTTTTTGAGAGAAAGAATTTTTTTGAGAGAAAGAATTATATAAAAATTGTTTAATGTTTTAGTTGTCAAAGGCCCAACAATGTTTGGTACTCGATAAATCGAGTAGCAAACTTGGCGTTGTCCGGAAACTTTCCGGGAGCACAGGAGCGCCGGACCTCGATCTCTTTGTGCGTTTGTCGCCCGCGGTCGTCGTTGGCTCGGCGGGTCGGAGTCCAAGGATCGGTTTAATTACGTCCGCGCAACAAGTCCAGCGACACGAGTCCCGAAGCGGAAACGTATAGCGAAAAAAAAGAAACCCAAAGACAAAGGACGAGAAAGCGATAACGCCACGAAAATCTTGTACAATTTTAGACGACAGAAAAAAAAATCGTGCCGGGGAATTGTGACGTGATACTTCGCTGCTGAAAGAGGAGTCGAAAGAGGACGGGTAGGACAAATAGACAAAACGTTGAATTCGTTCGACACAATAGCGACGGAGAGTTACACAACTCCGAAGGTCACATCGCAATCTTCCGTGCGAGCGCACCGCGTGCGTGTCCCGAAGAGAAAAAATGAATAAAAAAAGATAACCCCATTCCTCTCGGAAAAGCGTGTACCGCGTGATTTTCAAAATGGTGACCATTCCCCCTAATTCTCTCGCCTCACGCTGTCGGGCACGGTGGCGCCACCGTAGCGCACCGAGTACGGTCTTACCACGGTCGTACATACAGGTCTGGGCACTCCCGTATATTCCGTATACCCCAAAGCGTGCCTCTATCTGACGCCTCGATTTGCGGAACTGGCCGCAAAAGCGTGGAGCGCTGCTATCTCGGAGGCATGTGCGACAGAGCGCGATGTATGCGCGTATGCGAATTGTCTTTCCCTTCACGTGGATGAGAAATTAATACATACTAAATAATTAGTCGACCGCAAAAACTAAAAGCGTAAACCGAAAATATGAGCGATGAGCCATTAGTTAATGATACTCATCGTCTTTGACATGGATATTGCCGATTTAACTATCGCTTAATCCAATCACATTTTTTTTCGTATACGGAAAAGAAGACCATTCGAAATTTACGTGTAGCACGCATTCCTTTCATTAGTAGTAGTAGTAGAAAAGTAGTAGAAAATATCAGTAGTCATCATTGGGAATTTTAAATAATGAGACGTGCTCCGGGTTATTTATGTACAGTACTACCTCCCTAAGAGAGCCCTCCCTAAGAGAGAATTTCCCCGCCGTTCCGCTTGAGCGCATTTTATGGCTTCCCCCACCTAGCTCGAGCTGTCCAGTGTACCCGAGGCCTCTCGAGTTTGTCGCGGACACCTCGATAAGAGATCGCGAGCGATTTCAGAAAATCGCACGTCGCACGATTGTCAAATGGATAATATTCCTTTGTATAATAATATATACGTTTAAGCCGTAAAGTCGGAGAAAAAAACATGCACCATAATTAAATTTCAAGTAGTAATTTAATGCAAGTAAAATATATTTTCGATTCAGCCATCCCGTTTTATCTAAAAATGACATATTTATACATATATATACATTGTATATTTCAACTTGAAGTATATACACAAGATAAATTGTTAGTTACATTTTTTTTGTACACTGTACAGTAGAACCTCAATTATCCGAACGATGACTTAGTTTATCCGAACTCTCAATTATCCGAACGTTGGCGCGAAAGATACATTGTTGCTCGCTGCCACCGCCGTGAGCAACAATGAGCAACCCAACGCAATCTCTCCTTCCCAAACGGCTGCGAGACTTAGCCGCTCAAAAACGCGTTACAGCCGTTCGTCAATTAAAAATGGACGATTTTATTTTTAAAAAATATAAAAAAAGCATTCAACTTTTTTCAGGTATTTCAAATACATTATATATATATATATATATATATATATATATATATATATATATATATATATATATTTCAACGTTAACATATATGTCAAATTATAATATATATGTATATACTGTTTTTATATAAAAAAGGTGTTGTTTATGATCTCGTCCCAAAAAACCCACGTTTCGATTATCCGAACTTTTGATTATCCGAACTAGTCTCGGTCCCAATTGGTTCGGATAATCGAGGTTCTACTCTATATGTTCGAGTTTCGATAACGAATATACTACGTATATTTTTGCGAACAATAAGATAATTCAACAATTATTGAAATTTTTACAAATGTTTCCTTCATATGTGTTATAATATTGCAACAACAAAATATACCAAACAGCAGAATAAAAAAAACGCGAAGAAAAAGAAAGATTTACACATCAATATTCAATGAGATATACTTACGCATGAAACGACGAAACGCCAGTACACTTTCCGCAACTTGTTTACAGTTTTCTCAACACTTTCGTTCGCGCTCTCTCATAGAGGTCGAGTGGAGAAACACATACACGCTACCACATGCGCGATTTTCGAGCGCGCTAACCTAGCGGTGGGGGAAGGCTTCGGCGACGAATTTCTCGAGAATTACTTCCCCTAACCGCCCTAGACCGCTCTCTTAGGGAGGTAGTACTGTATCCACTTCTACATCCCGGAATCATGCACCGCTTCGGCATCGCAATATATAGACACTTCATCTTTTGTTATTCCGTATTAAATAAAAACTGTGGCTACGATACACTCGAAATCACCCCGCCAAAACGAGGTTAGGCCACACGTACATACGGCCGTCACCACACAACGTGCTTGCCATGCCCCGTAAACGCGGTATAAACAAAAGTGCCTCCCCTTCACTAGCGCCGCGGTGGAATGCGCAAATAGAGGCGTCACTCAGAGTCACGCATTTTTGAACGGAGTGCCCAGACCTGTATATACGACCGTGGGTCTTATATAGAGGTTAGGCCTCTGGCACAGAGCAGTTTCAGTCACGGTCTTACACACAGGTCTGGAAACTCCGGAGTTTTGGCATGGCGGAAAGTGTCATCGCTAGTGAGGCAAAACCGTAGTTCATCATTTATCCACTGGTCGCGCTGTCAAGTAGAAGTAGCCTTGTAGATATAGATAAACAGCAATGGAAAAATAACCTGACAGCCGATACACGTGTTCACATCGTTTATAGAAATCTAAACTACCTGAAACGCTCCGGTAGAACCGCATAGTGTGAACCCGGCCTTATTCTTCGCTATATTTTATTATATTCAATTGAGGATGCGCCATTTCCCCTATCAACAAAACTAAAAACGGCGAAAACAATTTTTTGTAAACAACAAACTCGCCAAACTGACAAATCAATAAAAACGGTGCCTTTTAAACATACACAATGCGTTCATTGCTTTTTTTTATACCTCTTTCATTATATTTATTTTCAGGTACTCATTAACATTGTTAAAAAAGCAAAAGCAACAATAAAAGTTGTAGAAACAAACAGGCAATGCAATATACTAAGAATAATCATTAAATACAAGGAACAAAAATCTAGACCGGACAAATTTGTTTATACCCCATCTACTCAAATGGCGAAAGACCAAATAAAAATATTACAGAAGTTCGAACATACGAAAAATACAGTCTACTGAAATAGTAATGCTCATTCTGCCCGGGGGTTCAGGAGTGAAAAGATAATCATTTTCCATTTATATTGCTCATACAAATGTTGGGTCTGTTCGTTTTGTGCACACTTTTCTACACTTCTACGCCTTCTGAGGACTTTCTATTACTGTATCTATTGAAATTATAGAAAGTGCAGCTAAACCGAACAGACTCTATGTTTATTTCGAAAAATCTGGGCCTCTGCACAGCTGTTCGGACCTGCGTTTGATTGACTAACTTCTACCTAGCAGCGCTACGGGTGGCAGAAGCGAGAACTGCCCGTTCGCCTCATTATCTGAGTAACTCTTCACCCTAGAAGTTTCGAGACCTGTATGTAAGACCGTGGTTTCGGTGGACCACGAAATGTCGCTCGCCGCTAGAGGCGCTGGGAGTCATGTGCCCGGCTCGCTCGCAGCGCACGTAGGCATATTGCACTGATTAACAGCAATAATAGTTATAATAGCACATCTAGTACACTTAATAACTTCTATATATTTTAATAACATAACCTCCGAACCATGCAAGATACAAATAAATGCTGGATGGATGCGAGCGATGCGAACGATATGCTCTACGACCGATATATATATATAGACAACCGGGCAGACGACTACCAGCGCCACACAATATAGTTATACTTGAGCGACAACGCTGGGGACAGAGAGTGACCACTTTCTTACCATGGGAAAGGTCTGCAGTGTCAGGGGCCTGATACAGGGGGCCCATTACGGTTCTCGGGCGAGACTTCTCACTTCTCGCATTTTCATCTCACGTGAGTTTAGTCACGCTATTACGAATCGGTCGGGTGAAAATGTCAGATCACTAGGAACTTCCGGCTAGTGATCTCACACTTTCACGACGCCGTAGAAGGGGTATACTAGCACACTAATCAAACCCAGCCCAAAAACGAAAGACGTGCGCATCGACAAAAACAACCTCTTCACTCGAATAAGCAACAAGTTTAAACAGAATCTTAGTTTGCAACATGAATGTTACCGAAAAACAAAAACAAATGTTATTTGATTTCATGAAAAATGACGAAGATTTAGCACGAGGCAGATTACGATACAACCATACAAATAAAAAAAGCTGGAAATTTTTGGATCATATTAAGTCATAAGAAGGTTCTTATAATACAGTGACGGAATTATTGTTTTATGTTAATAAACCAAACGATTATGCAATATATTCTTCTTCCGTTATACTAAAGGGATCCGAAGAATCACGCAGTGATCGTCGTATACGAAGCATTCGATTTTTCCGATCTCGCAAAACGACAATCATCGGCAAATTATTCATCATTATCGGATGACATTACTTTATTCGCTACGATATCAACTTTAAGCTGCTGAATTTTATTAAGTATTCGGCGTCGAGATGCTACCGTCTCTGAATCAGCTAACGTCTTGTGTAACGTGTTGTGTTCGCTTTGGACGTGGCGGCGATGCTTTAGGAAGACGCTCACGCATGCGCACTTCGATTTTCGAAACGACATTTCGTGCCGAGTAAACTCACGTGAATAATCTCGCATTTTTACCAGATAAAAAGAACCGTAATAGAGTGAGCTGCTCACCAGCGGCGGTTTATACACTAGGCTCGCTAGGCCCGAGCCTAGGGCACCGCGGCAAAGGGGGCGCCTCGCGTCGGCGGAATCCGCAAGTACGTGCGCCCCTTCTTATCTCGTCCCCTTATGATCGCCAAGCGGCACGGCCGACGGGGCGGAGGGGCGAGGGGGAGGGGGCGCTAACTTTCTCAGGCCTAGGGCGCTAATTTTCGTAAACCGGCCCTGCTGCTCACTTTGGTCATTTTAACCCAAACGGAGAACCGTAACCCCCTGTATATAAAACCGTGGCACCGAGCGTTCGAAAATTCTCGCAAATCGCGCTCGCGCGCGGTTCGCGATACCTGGCAACGCTCGCTCCCTCCTCGTTCTTCATCCTGCATTAGAACGCGATAAGGATTGTACGTGGAGAACGGCTCGAAGAAAAGATAAAGCTCGAGGATAGAAGGCGCAAGAAAGGGCGTATGAGACGAGGAGAAAACGAGCATTTTACGCTCTTCCGCGAGCGATCGTTATCGAATTCTTGGAAACAAGATGGCGCGCTAGCGCACCCTCCTGAACACACACGCCACGGAAGTCGCGCGAGAGTTGTGCCCTTTTGTCCTTATTGCCGCGGCCCCTTCTCGATCGAACACGGACGTTATCGCCCGTCACCTCCGTTGACCGTGCGACAAACACCATTTCTCTTCTTTCTTCCTGTTTCTTTTCTCTCGAGAAACTCGAGGAACAATGAGCGATCGGCGGAAAATATGACGAACGTACGAGTACTCATGGTTGTTATGCATTACTGAATCAGAAATTCCCTGACTTCTCCACGTTTTCCCACACAGGTTTTGTAAATATTCCTGGGAGATTGGGGTCGAATAAAAAACTTTTTTAAGGGGTCTTCTCACTTTAGAAGCTAAAAAAGGCCATTTTCACGATTTTTTTTGATAGGTTTATATTATAGATGTTGATATAAAAGTTGTTACACTTAATAAATACACTTTCGAAATACATTTAAAAAAAACATTCATGTATATATGTAACCCAAACAAACTTTGAACGCGTTTTTTTTCGAAACAACGTTTTTCGACGACTTCTTGATAAAATCTTCGAAACTACTGAACCCATTCTTATGAAATTTTAACCACATATTCTTTACAACTATAGCTACAGCGCATATCAAGGATTTTAAAAATTTTTAATATTTACTATTTTTGTTTGCCAAAAACGGTGAAAAAACTCGTTTTTTTTCAAATGTCCGCCATTTTGTTATTTTTGCATATATCAAAAATCATATGATATGCGCTATAGATATTAACATACTCAACTAAAACCGTTCGATTTTTTGTTTCGGATTTTTTTAACGGCCATTTTCGTCTATAACGTGACTTAAATAAATTTGGAAAAACTTTTAAATGTGATTCGAAAGTGTATTTATCAAGTGTAACTTTTATATCAATATCTATAATATAAACCTATCAAAAAAAATAATGAAAATAGCCTTTTTCGGGTCTAAAGTGAGAAGACCCCTTAAGATCAAATATATGAAAATGGTCTATATTTAAAGAAACCTTAAAAAATTGAAATTCGAAAAATAATGTTAACACTGTAAAGTAAAAAAAATATATTAAAAGAAAATACAGACCTGTTCTTTATTATAAACAGACATTTTTATGTCGGTCAAAATAAATATAGAATAAATATAAACACTTATCTAAAACTAGGAATATAGAATAGACATAATAAAACTGATGTAATAATACTATTGTAAAGGGGGTGGGAAGGGCACCCATGTAAACACCCTCAAAAGGGCATACTCGGAATAAATACTACTGCTACCACTATAAACACTTATCGAAAATATTAATTGTGTGGTGCGATGTTGAAATTTGCATCGTTGGAACGCAACGAAAGAAAATTTTTCCGTTATTTCCAAATTTGCCGTCGCGGATTTGAGCTACGAAAATGATGCAAAGATTTTTGAGGATTCTTATTTAGCAATCTACAACCTAAATCTGCAAAATATGATTTTGGTTGATGATAAAAATAAGGAATCTAAAATAATTTTCGTTACATGCCGACGATGCAAACTTCAATCCCGGTTGTGTGGTTGTGTATCGACAAATCGAATGCAATTGTATAGAGCTCTAGAGTCAATTAGTTTGTAGTTTTGGAAATGTTCAATGTTTGGCACTGACATAATTTGTTTTTGTATATAACGAAGAATAATATAAATATTAAAAATACACAAAAATATTTATCTGTATACTTTTCAATTTTTTTTTTCAAGTCAGTTTCATTTTTCGTAATTCTTGCAAAAAGTAGATATTGAGAAATATGCAGAGAATTTTAGAAAATTCCTCGACTTTTCCTGGATTATTCGAGGGGGAAAGAAATTCAATTCCAATTTCAATTTCAAACAGGAAAAATTCAGGGAATTTCTTTCCTCCTCGAATAATCCAGGAAAAGTCGAGGAATTTTCTAAAATTCTCTGCATATTTCTCAATATCTACTTTTTGCAAGAATTACGAAAAATGAAGCCGACTTGAAAAAAAAAACTGAAAAGTATACAGACAAATATTTTTGTATACTTTTAATATTTATATTATTCTACATTATATATAAAAACAAATTATTTCAGTGCCAAGCATTAAAAATTTCCAAAACTAAAAACTAACTTACTCTAAAGCTCTATGCATTTGCATTCGATTTGTCGATACGTAACAGACATGGTACTGATATATATGGATATATTCCGCCCAATGGCCTTAAAATCACCTCTGGGTATATCCGAACAGTAGAAGGTTTTCGTTCGAAGCAAAATTTCACTTTGAAATTCCTGACAACAACTAGCGACAAAGGCGTCGCCAGCTAATGGGCCCGGGGCAGGAGATCAAGATGAACGAGAGCATAGGGGAAATATGAATTACAGGCATTTTAGACTCATATACTTTTTTCACATTTCTAGGGGGGAGGGGGCACCTCCCGACCCTTGGCGACGCCCTTGATTAGCAATTTATAGCAACGAATGTAATAACGTTTGTACTTGAACAATCGTGGATTCACATTCTAGGAGAATTCAAGAGTATTCGTGATTTTTTTAAAGATCTTTCCAAGCGATTTAGAACGTTGAAAACTGTACGTGGATATTTTCGTTCCAGTGCGATCGCGGAAGCAGCGAAATTACAGTGCGACCACGCAGGGATATGCAGGGTATCCTTTTATGAATGGATAATCCTGCAATTGTCGATAGGTCGGATCATGTCCTACTATATGTTGGAACTTCAGTTCAATAAAAGTCACGGTTTTCGAGATTTTGGTTTCTAGATGAAACCAATAAACAAGAGTTTTTTTAAAACTGGGTCAAAAATAGTTATTATTTGTAGAAGTGACATGCGAAAAACCAAAAGGAGGTGATTTTTATCTCGACAACCGTGGGACTTTTACTAAACTGAAATTACAGCATATAGTCGGGGATCATCTGATTTATCGACAGTAGCAGAATTATCCATTCGTAACGGGATTAACTATTCGTTAAGGCGGAATATACAGTTAGACAGCAAGAAAATAGGCAATATTGAGGGATTTTTCAAACTAAGAAATCATTATTCTACAATTATCAAACTTTAGGTATACTTTAATAGTATATTTAAGTATACGAAACCATTTTTTAAAATTAATTCATCATCAAAATGGCGGAGCTGTGGCAGAGTGTTACAGCAAGGTCGCCGCGGGAGTGGCGAATCGGCGTGCAGTCTACCTTCACGTAGACTTTGATTTGCAAAAAAGTTCAAACATTTTTTCAGTTAGAACATGTATAGTTTCTATGTGACGGTAATTAAAATGCAGAAAATGCAAATTCACGAAAATGGCACGCATTTACAAAAAAAATCAACATTTCACGCAAAATTTCTGTAAAGTGTGGATTAAAAAAGTCGTTTTTTCCAATTTTTCGAAAACAATTCTCGTCAAGTAGAAGGTACGAATATTATCAATATTTCTACCAAGTTTCAACTCAATCGGATTAATAGTTTTTGAGCAACCTGCACGCCAATTTCGATAATGCAGTTTTGAGAAAAACGCGTTTGAAGTTCAAGTGAAATTCTCTGCTCATTTTTTTTCGATGTATACCAAACACGAATAATTTATATGCAAACGGTTTAATATTTTTTATTCATTAAATAAAAGTTATCAGTTTTATTTTTTTATTCATTCTGGGCGTTGGTTTTTTTTCTATTCTTGTTTGGAATTTTTTTAATCTAGTGAGATGTTAATTACAAAAAAACATCGTCAAAAAACGTTTTGGTGTGTGTTTCGAAATCACTGGGCCATAGTTTACTCAGCATCGGACTTCACTCGTGAATATCTCGCTCAATTTTTGCCGCACGACATTAAATAAAAAAGCGTTTTACTGGGAACGAGACACCCTATATGCTCGCGAACGGAAAACTGGTAGTCAAGATACATCATGTATATTATGTATTTACAGGGTGTCCCATTTTTATCCTACAACTGATTGATCTCGAAAAATACTGCTCCGATCAAATATCGAGTAGAACAAAACTTTTAGAGTTCGAGAGGAAACGTTCAGAACAAAACTTTTTTTCGTCCAAAATTCAAAATGGCGACGTTAAGATGACCAACATGTAAACAAAAAATGGGATTATGAATTTTTTTCCACCGAAATATTTGTTAGGCTAAAACTAATGACTTTTTACGACAAGTTTTTTGATAACGTTCATAATTTTAAGGTTAGAATATCACTTTTTTGGCTATTTTTAGCGCTTTTACTATTTTTACTATTTTTTTAAATTCCATCGGGTAAATGTGTATGGGGTTGTGAGTTTGCGTTTGTTTGGGTTTGTTCGATAACCCAAGCAAATCCAAACAAGGATTAGGTCTCTGCGACTCGTCACTTCCATTATCAAACAAACCCAAGTGTAAGTGTGCGGCTAAGTTTGCTTGGGTTTGTTTGGTAACGGAAGTGACAAGCCGCGGAGACCTAATCCTTCTTTTCGTTTGTTTGGGTAATCCAACAAACCCAAACAAACGCGAAAAAACTCAATCAAACTCACACCCACATACTCACGTACACTTACACTGCGGATGTTGAAGACTTTACTCCCTCGTGGTACATTCTGAATAGCGCTGAAATAGTGAAGAATAGTATTTTAACCTAAAAATTATGAACGTTATCAAAAAACTTTTCCTACAAAAGTTGTTAGTTTCGGCCTGACGAAATTTTTGGTGAAAAAAATGTATAATCCCATTTTTTTTAAAGTCTGCCATCTTAACGTCGTTATTTTGAAGCGTGGACCAAAAAATATTTTTTTTAACGTTCTCCTTTGCACCCTGAAAGTTTTATTATACTCAATACTTGATCGGAGTTTCGTATTTTTCGAGATAAATCAGGTGTTAAAATGGGATACCTGGGATACATATATATATGTATGTATGTATGTATGTATGTATGTATGTATGTATGTATGTATGTATGTATGTATGTATGTATTAGGGTGGCCGTTATTTTGGCTTCGGTAAAAAAATGTTAACGTCTAGCAAAAAAAAAAACTAAACAAGATATGAAAAAAAAAATCTGTGAAAAATTTGGTCGCATTGGGATAAGGAGAACACGTGCCACCGAGCAGTTTAATTTTCAAAAATATATAAATTTTTTTAATGTCCGCACTAAAATATTCATCAGTCTCATAATATTAAGAGGGAATGACACCTTATCGCGGTCGGTATGGTAGAACAATTATAGATTCCCAAAAATCTCTGAAACGGCTCTTCAGATCCCGTCGAAACTTTGCCCAACGACGTCAAATACATAGACGAATAGCTGTCAAACCCTCAAATTTTCCGAATTTCAGAAAAAAAATGTAGATTGACTTATCATAAGTCAATTTAGTTTTTTTTTCTCAAATTCAGAAAACTTGAAGGGCAAACAGGTATTCGTCTATCTATTTGACGTCGTTTGGCAAAGTTTCGACGGGATCCGAAGAGCCGTTTCAGAGATTTTTGGGAATCTATAATTGTTCAACCATACCGACCGCGATAAGGTGTCATTCCCTCTTAATTTAAAAATCTGGAATTGGGTACATTGATTATACATATTAAGAGGTACAGGATATATAATTTACTGATTTTTTTCATCAATTATGTACAGTCGTGAGTAGATTGAAAAATTAATAGAAAATTTGAAAACGGACGTGGCGGTATGGCCACATTGTGGCGGGAAATCGAAGCAGTGAATTAATTATCGGAGCGGATTTTTTGTGCAAATAATAATATAATAATCGTGTATTGAATGCTTCAAAATGATATTTTTTTTTCTCGAGCCTGCAAGAAGATTTTCCAACTGTAGTGGCGATAATACAAAATATAGTGCAGACGAATAGTTCGACATTTGGTCGTGGCGCTTCGTCCGCTCATTTTTACCGACCGAGCATTACTGACCTTGTTGGTTTGGCATTGTTGGACATAGAAAAAAAATATAACACGTGAAATCTTTACGTTTCTGCAAATTTATTTCGATTTTACGATACGGTTCCAAACGGTATCAGGTTTTCCAGTCAGATTTTACTTTTCCGCTCGATAAAGACATTGATTTCGTTATTAGTGCCGAATCTATGGCGTTTTTTGAACGATTTAAAATTGATTGTACTTTTCTCGACACCGATGCATCTGTTTGGGACTCGAACGAGAGTTGTCAAATGGGCGCGCAATTGATAAAAAAAAATAAGAGCCTGTAATGATATAGCGGAGCGAGGTATCAAACTTATCACCGATTATAACAATCGATTGACTTATGATGAAGATCAAAAACAATTTGTTCTTCAAGTTGTCGCCGAATATAAAAAAAAAATTCTGAACGTATACAAATGTACTCTACTTCAATCATTTCATAGATGAACTGCTATTGCTTATGTAATATTTGATGTAAAGGTACGAATTTGCGGTACCTGATTGATGGAAAAAAATCAGTAAATAATATATTTTGTAACTCTCAATATGTATAATCAATGTACCCAATTCCAGATTTTTTAATTAATATCATGAGACTAATAAATATTTCAGTGCGGCCATTAAAAAAAGCATGTATTTTTGAAAATTACACTGCTCGGTGGCACGTATTCTCCTTACCCAGCGCGTCCGAATTTTACACAGATTTTTATTTTTTCATATCTTGATTAGTTTTTTTGCTAGACGTTAAAATTTTTTTACCGAACCCAAAATAACGGCCCCCTTAGTATGTATGTATGAATGTATGTATGTATGAATGTATGTGTGTATGAGTGTATGTATGTATATGGTGGCCTGGACAGTGACGCCCAAAAGGAAAATCTAGAAGCCTCGTATCGATAGGTACCTATCCAATTAACCCCCATCTATGTTCTACGATCTTTACTCTTCGTGAAATGAAGCAAATTAAATTTTTATTCTTCGAGTTTTCCAGTAGCATCGTTTAAAAAAATGCTCTCTTATGTGTCTCTCTTATAGTCCACTATCCTGTTAGAAGTTCTTAAAAGCTGTTGGGAGTCACGTAGACTAGCATAAGTATGCTTTCTTTTATCATCTGAACTATAGTGACTAATCCTTTCGAACGTATTTTTCAAACTTTTCATTAAAATCCAAGGCATTAACGTTATCATTCTATAGGTCATTTATTTATTGCTTACCAGTGTACTTCATGACGATAACACAAGTGGAAAAAATACCGAGGAAAGTACACACGCAAAAGAGATCCAGTTTCAAAAAGCTTTTTGTTTTAATTCTTAAATGTACGTGAGGGTGCTTCGGATAGTCACGGGAAACGTGAATATGTGCGTGGGATTTAAAGATACGAAATATGGAGACATCGGAATAAAAAAGCTTTCGAATTTCGGAATTTCGTTATTTTTTTCGGCGTTTTTAGTTTTTTTTTAAAGAACTTCGCACTTTTAGTATTAATTGTTAAAATGTTAATTTATGTATGTAGAGGGAAGGTTACTGGGTAAAAACTCGAAAAGATATTCCCGGTAAATAAACTCCTACTATTAAAACGTTCATAAAATAAAAAATTCAAATATTGAAGCAATTAATAAAAAAAATCATTAAAATATCGACCTGCACACTTTTAGTATTAATTGTTAAAATGTTAATTTATGTATGTAGAGGGGGGGTTACTGGGTAAAAACTCGAAAAGATATTCCCAGGACATAAACTCCTACTATTAAAATGTTCATAAAATAAAAAATTCAAATATTGAAGCAATTAATAAAAAAAATCATTAAAATATCAAGGAAATAAAAATAAAAAGTTGAAATATTAATATGTGAATGAAAAAAAATGGTTAAAAATAATTCTACAAAAATTACGCTGCAATATCTCAACAGAAAATAAAAGCTTTTTTCTCGTAAAGTAAAAAAGATCGTAGAACATAGACGGAAGTGATTCCAATAGGTATTGGGCATCTAGATGTTCCTTTTGGACGCTACTTTTCGGGCAAGCCTGTATACACACACACACACACACACACACATGTAGCTCGTCCCATTAAAATCGATCCCTCCGAATGCCCTGGAAGCCTTTGACCCCGCCAAAAATACGTTTGGGTTTGTTTGGCTTTGTTTGGGTTTGGGCAGTTCCGACAATATTCGCGTAGGACCCTACAAACGGTACGCCCTGTGTACATGCATGCCCGTCATGTGTGTGTAGGTAAAAAAAACTCACGTTACAAAACAACGACTACGCGTGACGCGGGCGCGATCTGCGCTAATCGCAAGTCATTACACGCCGTCAGCTTTTTTGTCCTCGTCTTTTTTGTTTTCTTTCTTCCATCGTGCGATCGCACACACGGGCAAACTTGACGAGAGCCGTATACGAAGCGCGCTATCATTGATCGAGCTGCAATAAATCGATAACATCGATGCGAGCACGATCCGTCTGCTATTGAAAGAATTGATATACAGGGTGATTTTTCTACTGGAGACTGCTGTATATCTCGAAAAATAAGCCTTATACGATAAAAATGTTCCAAATAAACCTTCAATAGTTTCCAAGGGGCAATTTAATCCTACGAAAATTAACCGCCTGCCGGCCCCCCTGGGGTGGGGCGGGGGGGAACTTTGAAATCTTAAATGGGAACCCCTACGTTTCATTACAGATTCGAATTATACATTAAAAAATACGTAACTTTTGTCTGAACGATTTTTTTAATTCGGGATAGATGGCGCTGCACTCGGTGAAGATGGGGCAACCTTCCTTTTCTTCAAGGGAAATCCCCTATGTTTTATCGCATAATGGAGCTACGTCGAAGAAAAGTAACTTTTGTCGGAAACATATTGTTTTTTAACTATCGTAAATATCTACTATAATTTTGTATCCGTTCTTAGCTTTACCCAGGATTAAGGACGTGGACCTGACGGAAATTTAATCCCTTTGGGGTGCTTCATTATTGTGAGTCTCCCTGCCTCTCACATTCGGGGTGTTTGATTATCGCGAGTCCCCTTGCCTCTCACCATTTAATTCAATAAGTGTTCAAACTGATGACCTTCAACTTCGATGCATTTATTGATCCGTACTTCGAATGATTGTACACAACTCAAAAGTTTGTTCGCTTTAATGTTTGCGCAAGCATCTCTGATTCGTCCAATCATGTTTTCACGAGTTGTTGGCACTTGTTGATAAACTACAGTTTTTAAGAGACCCAACAAAAAAATGTGGGGACGTAAGGTCTGGCGATCTGGCAGGCCAATGTATCGTTCCGCCTCTCCCAATCCAGCGCCATCTATCCCGAATTAAAAAAAAAAGTTCAGACAAAAGTTACGTGTTTTTTTTATGTATAATCTGAATCCGTAATAAAAAGTAGGGGTTCCCATTTAAGATTTCAAAGTTCCCCCCCGCCCCAACCCCAGGAGGGGCGGCAGGCGGTTCATTTCCTCGGGATTGAATTGCCCCTTGGAAACTATTGAAGGTTTACTTGGGACATTTTTGTCGTATAAGGCTTATTTTTCTAGATATCTAGCAGTCTTAAGATACAAAAAAAATCACCCTGTATACCCGTGGAAGAGGAGACACGGGGAGCGTAACGAACCGATACGAATGCTTAGCGATTGGCGATCAGGAAACGATGATAACACGGAGATTACGAAGATTACCGGACGTGCACAGTCATACCCTGAGATCGGTCTCTTCAAATATTTTCGTTCTCTCGTGTCCTTTATTATGGAACGACGATTCTTCTTTGGAGAAAATTGCGACGATGAAGAGAACAAAGGGGTTTGCGAATGCAAAAGGAACGGAGTACCAGCGAACGATTTGTGCGCGGAATCAACGAAGATGATATTTTTCTGCACGATATCAACGATGTAGATAGAAAATGCGGGGGTCCGGTTGAAATTCCGAACTTTTAACGCTCCGACGGTTTAAAATTCCGAATTTCAATGTTCCGAAATTCAAGATGGGGCCGGGGTGAAGTTCCGAACTTTGAATGGTCAGAACGCTCAAAACTCCGAAAGAATAGTACCTCGAAAGAATCAAAAGTTCGAAAGAATTTTACACGAAAGACCGAAACTCCGGAAATCTTAACACCGTCAAAATAATTCGACTATGGAAGTTTTGAAAGTTTCAAAATTTTCAATAAATCGACGAATTTTTTCGAGAATTTTTTTTTTTTATCAAGGGGAGATACACCTAGATGGTCGAGGTCGAGGATTGAGGAGCTATGAACATTCCCTCGACCGTAGAAGACCTACATTATGGGCCTGGTATCGATGATTCCATGTAAGTTGACAAATTTCATGATTTATTCATTCCCAAATTTTCAAACGCGTTTTTCTCAAAACCACGTTTTTCAAATCGGTACCCAAAATTTCTCGAAAACCAATAAACCGATTGCCTTGAGGTTTTTCGTGGGTGTTCTATACACCATTATCTAGTACTTGTCATAGGATTTTTTGTTCCGTTACTTAGTTTTTGTTTTATAGGCAAAATAATAACTAATTTTTGGCCCAAAAATCACTATTTACGTTCAAACGTCCGCCATTTTGTCATAAATCGATATTTTCAAAATCGGCTATGACAAGTACTAGATTATATTGGAGTACAACTTTGCAGTGACCGTTTTACTTAGAGAGCCACTGCGGCCGAAGTAGTGGCCCTAGCTCAATAAAAAAAGTGGCATTTTAAACTAGAGGCTCTGCCAATGTAAACAATTTAAAAAAGCTAACGGATACGTGTATGCATTATAAAGTTATTGGCACTCAAACATGGCAACCTACGAGCCGAATTCTCAGCATTTGCGGGAACTGCTCCAAAGACAACAAAGGAAGGGATTTTTGCACCGGATTGTGACTGGAGATGAAAAGTGGGTTTACTACGATAATCCTAAACGCCGAAAATCATGGGGACTGCCTGGTCATATTCCGTCATCGACGCCCAAACCGAATATTCACGGATCCAAAGTGATGCTGTGTATCTGGTGGGACCAGCTGGGCGTTGTGTACTATGAGTTGCTCAAACCATCCGAAACCATCACAGGGGAACTCTACCGACGTCAGTTGATGCGCTTGAGTAAGGCACTCAAAGAGAAACGGCCACAATTCAACGAAAGACATGACAAGGTGATACTGCAGCATGACAATGCCCGACCCCATGTCGTGCAAATGTCGTGAAAAAGTACTTGGAAACGCTGAAATGGGAGGTTTTATCCCACCCGCCGTACTCTCCAGACATTGCCCCTTTCGACTATCACTTGTTCCGGTCAATGGCACACGATTTGGCTGACCAGCACTTCGGTACTTACGAAGAAGTCAAAAATTGGGTCGATTCCTGGATTGCCTCCAAGGACCAAGACTTTTATCGACGCGGGATTCGAATGCTACCTGAAAGATGAGCCGAGGTCGTAGCTAGCGACGGGCAGTACTTTGATTAAAAAATATGTAGCCACTTTTTTATAATAAAGCCTTAAACTTTTGAAAAAAAACGGTCACTGCAAAGTTGTACTCCCAATAGTATCTAATTTAATAATCTTTTTGTTTTTTTTCAGATGATTTTTGAAGAAACACCAGTGGGTACCGTATACGCAGATTTTTTTACGACGCTCCAAGGATCATACAATATTCTTGTATATTTTTGATATTTTTATAAATAAAGAAAATTAAACATATTTTTGAATGTATACACTTTTAGATAATTAAAACCCCAATCCGAAATGTCAAATAGTTTTCCTTGAAAAAATTCACAAAAATGACCCTTTTTCCGGCTCCTAGGTGTATATCTCCCCTTGAGAAGTGATTTTGCGTCAATTTTGACATTTTTCCACACAATGTTATACGTTCTACATCATTTACAGTCAACTGTGTAGACTTTTGCTGGCATGATCTTGACACGAGGGCCGGGTTGAAATTCCGAACTTTGAATGCGCCGACGGTTAAAAATTCCTAATTTTAATGTTCCGAAATTACAAGGTTCGTCAGTTGACTATTAATTATGTAAAACGTATAAAATTGTCTAGACAAATTTCAAAATTAACGTAAAATCACTTCTTAATAAATAAAAAAATCCCGAAATAATTCGTCGATTTGTTGAAAATATTGAAACTTTTAAAACTTCCATAGTCGAATTATTCCAACGGTGTTCAGATTTTCCGAGTTTTGGTCTTTCGAATAAAATTCTTTCGGAGTTTTGATCTTTCGGGGTAGTATATTTTCGGAGTTTTGGTCCTTCGGGTAAATTCTTTCGGAGTTTTGATCCTTCGGGTCAGTATATTTTCGGAGTTTTGAGCGTTCGAAAAATTCAAAGTTCGGAACTTCAACCCAGCCCCAAAATGCAGGTTACTGGACAAAAAGTGTCGATGCAATTACTCAAATTATGATAATGACGATGATGATGGCGGTTATAATGATAATGCCAATATTAGCCATAATAATAAAAATGATGACGATAATAATGATGGGAATATTAATAATAACAGTACTAACAGTAATAACAATATCGTGAACAATAATATATAATAAAATTGATGATAATTGGTAGTTTATTCCGTATGTATATACTTGCGGGTTTTTAGAACCACCCACCCTTTCGTCCGATAACAATAATAATTAATGAATATCAATTGACAATAATAATCATTAATATTATCAGTAAAATTCTTCAAACAATAAAAAACAGGAAAAGTACGACGTTGAAGTATGAATCGTTGGAACGCAACGAAAACTAATTTCCTCCATTTGCACAAATTTTATTTGGCCGATTGAAGCTGCAAAATTCGCTGAAACGTTTTCACGTATTCTTATTAGAAATTCACGACCTTTATTTGCAAAAAAGGCTGTGAATGATCAAGAAAATGAAAGAATGAAAAATAAAGAAGAAAAATCGTTGCCTTCCAACGAAGCAAGCTTCAACGTTATGAGAAATTGCATCCAATAATTCAGAATTCCTTCAACTTTTTCCTTCGCAAACCGGAAGGCGGTGAATTAATAATTGCCGTTTTTTGAAAACTTTTTGGCTGATTTTCGTAATAACACTATTTGTGTTATTTTTCATTATTGTTATATTTTATTAGCATATTCTTATTATTATCATTATCATCAATCGTTATATTCATTCAAAACAATTATTATATATATTCAAATTCTCATCATCATAATTATTATTATTATATAATCATTCTATGATAATCATTATTATTCAACAACAATAATAATGACGATGATGATGATGATGATGATGATGATCGCGATGATGAACATTGATAACGATAGTTAATGTGATTTTATGTATATATATAACATTTTAACGTATATAAAAATTAATCATAATAATAATAACAATGAGAATCATTAAAAAATCATTAAAATAGTTTTATTGCAAAAATGTGCCTCAAAGTTTCTTACAAAAACGACAATTTGCGATTCAACAACTTCCGTTTCGCGAAGGACTTGATATTCCGAACTATTTTATGAATTTTCTCCCTCTCTCTCTCTCTTTCTGCTTACGTTTGTTCGGAGATGCGCGCAGACGTCGTGAATTCTTCCGGTTTCCCGTTTGTGTTTTTCCTTCCCGCGAAACGACGCGACGAATTTCGATTGTTGCTCGAAACGTGACGAACCAACGTTCGTGGAGGAGCGTCCCCGACCACGAATGTCCCGGGGCTGCGGTTGGTACCGCGAATACTCGGAAAAAAAACCGTGAGAGAAGAAGAAAGTCGTCACGACGCGGGAGCGATGTGCGATGCGAGCGGTGGGCTCGTCGAGACGCGACTGTGCTCCGAGGCACGAGACCTCGCGACGTGTGGCGGCACGCTGGGGCTGCCCAAGAGGGACGAGCGCGACGGAAAAACGTTTTCGTTTTGCACGCGTGCGCGCATCGTATCTCGGAGAGGCGGCAGCGGCGGCGGCACCGGCGGTGGTGGTCGCCACACACGTGCTCTCCGTGCGATCGTATGCGCGTTCACGAAAGTCCAAATACGCGAAAAACTGGAGCTGCTCACCGACGAGGCTTGGAGAAGTGACGAGGACTTCCGGTAGGCACGGAACAACGCGATAGCGGCCCGGTATCGTGTGAATTCGTCAGCCCGGTGCTATACACGTGTGAGCACGAGAGAAAAAAAGAAACTTCGGAAAGGTGATAATGAAATTGAAGCTAGGTAGGTAAATAGAGAAAAATAGAACTATGGAGAAAGGAAGAAAAAAAAAGCTCGAAGCGTGCTTTCTCGGACGCCCTTTACGACTCCGTTTCTTTTTTTCTTGCGATAGAAGCGACAACTGCCCGCGAGGATAAGAAAAACGCTGGAATAACGAAGCAGCGTAGCCGTCTGTTGATTTTCCCTCTGCGGTTGTGTAATTTGAAAAAAGAAAAGCATTCGGTGCAACAGCATTTGGCGCATTCGTAATAAAAAAATAGAGAGAGATAAAAAGCTCAAGTTTCGAATACTACGATCGCATTGTAGTTTATAAAATGTCCGTCTAGACTAGCACATGAACGACGTAGAGTTCTCGCGACATGACTCATGAATAATGTAACGGGGGTAACTCGCGTTTTTTAAAATCCCGTCTCTTGTTAACTTACACACATGTTTATACTATTTTTTCTATATATATATATATATATATATATATACAGGGTGTCCCATTTTAATCTTACACCTGAATTTTCTCGAAAAATATTGCTCGGACGAAATATTGTGTGGAACAAAACTTCTAGGGATTGAAGGGGGACGTTTGAAAAAAATGTATTTGAGGAGCCAAAATTCAAAATGGCGGCGTTACAAAGGCTGACATGTTTTTTTTTCAAACGGAAACATAACCTTTTTTTATTGCCAAAAAATTTGTCAGCTGAAAACTAAAATCTTTTGTTGAAAATTTTTTTTGATAAAGTTCATAGTTTTCAAGTGAGAACATCATTTTCAATTATTTCAGATGTATCCAGGATTTGTGTGTGTGTGTGTGTGTGTGTGTGTGTGTGTGTGTGTGTGTGTGTGTGTGTGTGTGTGTGTGTGTGTTTTTCTACCCATCGTGATCAAAGTTCGTCAAGGATTTAAAGAAACACGTTTTTGGGCCTGAAAATGGCACAAACGCTATTAAAATGAAAAAAAAACTATTTTTCATCGATTTTCCTCCAAAATTTTCTCATGAAATATCGTCCAAATTTGAAAACAAAAAAAAACAAAAAAAAACCAAAATTTTCAACAAAAAAATTTGATTCTTTTTTTGTTCAAGTGGTCATACATTCGAAAATACAATATTGAGGGGCTTGCCGTGAGACATTTAGTCCAATTGTCCCTACCACCGGCATTTGCGTTAACTAAAGCGTAGGAGGTTGCATGGCTGAGTCTGTTGCAGACCATTCGCGTTACCCAGAACTTGAAAACTATGAACTTTATCAAACGTTCTCACTTGAAAACTATGAACTTTATCAACAAATTTTTTCAATAAAAGGTATTAGTTTTCAGCTGACAAATTTTTTGGCAATAAAAGTTATGTTTCCGTTTGAAAAAAACATGTCAGCATTTGTAACGCCGCGATTTTGAATTTTGGCTCCTCAAATAAATTTTTTTCAAACGTCCCCCTTCAATCCCTAGAAGTTTTGTTCCACACAATAGTTCGTCCGAGCAATATTTTTCGAGAAAATTCAGGTGTAAGATTAAAATGGGCACCCTGTATGTATATATGTATGTATGTATGTATGTATATATATATATATATATATATATATATATATATATATATATATATATATATGGGGCATTCCATGCCGATTCGACCTGGGTCTGACCCGTCACCACTCCGATTTGACCCGCGATTTTTTATGTTATTGTACTATCTCTGAAAGGCACTCGAGAATTTTTTCAGATTTTTTTGGAACGATTTGACTTCACAATATTTTTTATAAACCAAAAATTAACGCCCAAATTAAAAAATCTGAAAAAAAAACATAAAAATCCTGTGTCACATATCAAACACTATGAGCGTTGAGTAAAAGTGGGCGCGCGTTTCGTTTGGCCTACAATGCGCTTTTTTCGCAAAAAAATTTTTTTTTAAATTAAAACATATAGCATTAATAGCCCACCCTGTCGTTAAATAGGAAAAAAAATTACATGACATTATGTAAAATTGAGCAGAATTTTTTCGGATTTTTTTCACATTTTTTGTAAGAATTTTTGTCCAAGATTTTTTTTTTTCATTATTTTTAGTCAAATTGCCGACAATTCAAGTGGCCAAGTGGCCAACCCAAATCAAGTATCATAGGACTTGGGCTACAATGTCAAGAGAGAAAACGTTCTTAATTAAACATTTTTAATCCATTCGAATTTTTTTCTGAATTTTTCAGCGATTAATTTCTTTGATAGAAACGATTGTTATTTTTTCAAGTTTAAACAAATAAGAAATTCACTAAAAAATTCTGAAAAAATTCGAATGGATTAAAAATGTTTAATTAAGAGTGTTTTCTCTCTTGACATTGTAGCCCAAGCCCTATGATTCTTGAGTTGGGTTGGCCACTTGGCCACTTGAATTGTCGGCAATTTGACTAAAAATGATGAAAAAAAAATCTTGGACAAAAATTCTGAAAAAAATGTGAAAAAAATCTGGTCAATTCTACATAATGTCATGTAATTTTTTTTCCTCTTTAACGACTGGGTGGGCTATTGATTCGACTTTTTTAAATAAATTTTTTTTTTCTTGTGAAACAAGCGCATTGTAGGCTAAACGAAACGCGCACCCACTTTTTCTAAACGCTCATCGTATTTGATATGTGACACAGAATTTTCGTGATTTTTTCAGATTTTTAAATTTGGGAGTTAATTTTTTGTTTGTAAAAAATATTGTGAAGTCAAATCGTTCCAAAAAAATCTGAAAAAATTCTCGAGTGGCTTTCAGAGATAGTACAATAACATGAAAAATCGCGGGTCAAATCGGAGAGGTGACGGGTCAAACCCAAGTCGAATCGGCATGGAATGCCCCATATATATATACAGGGTGTCCCTCTCATCTCTGCCACGCGAAACAACTCGGTAATTATCGATGTCACAAATAAATGTTTCACACAAAAGTTGTACGGGGTGAAGGGGGCCATCAAATGCGACCAATTCTTTTTATTTCGGTCGTGGCGCCGACCCACCGTGATGGTCACCTCCACTTATTTAAATGGAATGGACATTTTTTTTCAACTATTTTGTGGAGCACCTCAAGCCGCATAAAAAACATTAGGGGGTCAACGTCGTTCAAGGTCATTCAAGGTCAGTGTCAATTATACAAATCTAAATATCTCGAATCACTACCAAATATTTGGTAGTGATCCTAGATATTTAGATTTGTATTTCATTTTAATAGCTGACCTTGAACGACCTTGAACCACTTTGACCCCTAATGTTTTTCATGCGGCTTGAGATGCTCCACAAGATGGTTGAAAAAAAATGTACACTGAAAAAAAAATCATTGATTCAACGTCACTGGTGTTATTGAATGAAATTTCGTTGATTGTTAAAATTTAAAAATCGTATACTGTTGGTGTAAATGATCGGATTTGTTAGTCCAAACAAAACGCTATTGACTTTAACAACATGATAACATTAAAAGATTTTTTTTCATTCAAAAGATATATTGTTAACCGAGAACATTATATTATTGAAACTATCTAAAAAATTATCGCGAACAAATGCTATAGCTTTGAATGCTTTTTCTGCAACGCACAAAAAAAGCGTTTCAATTTATAACATGAATATTGTTGATTCGAGTACACAAGAAAAATTGAATTTCGCTCGTTTGATTCAGATAAAATTTCTATTGAGTAAGTATGTTATTTTTTTCCCCAAATCCGCTATCGATTTTCAAGTACATTATGCGTTAAAATATTAATATTTTATTTTGATTCAAACAAAATTAAGCAAATGTCTGAATTGGTTAAAAAATTATGCGAAAATAAAATTTGTTTCTTGCGCATTTGGTTGAAAAAATTCAACCAAATCATGGCCGAGTGCCACCGAAATTATAGGTGTGAGGAAACCCGTAGTTCTCGTAGTAACCGCTAGAAGCCGCACGCGCGCTCGTTTCTCGTGAGCGTAGCGCGAACCGAAAATCTACTTTTGGCCTGTGGCTAAGATCAAAGTGCAGTATCTGTTCTTATGAGTTGAATATCTGATATTCTCTCCATGGATATTCCATTGGATATCTGATATTCACTCCACTATTATCGTGGATGATCATTCTAATGCTCACTTTTTATTTAAGATTTAAACCAAATTGGAAAACTTACGTCTCATGGCATATTCGTTTCGATGTAGAAAAGAAATAATTCATTCTATTGATTATATTTTTGTACGAATTAAAAGATGCTGTAGCAACCGCTTAAGGGGTTACCCACACTTGCGATTTTGAAAAAATCGATTTTTTTTATTGCATTTTTTGAAGTATAAGTATCTGAGAATATGTCCTGAAAATTTCAAGTCGATCCGAACAAAATTTACTGAGATATGAGCATTGAAAGAGAAGAATCCGTTGTGTAAACGACCGGAAATTCAAACTTTAAACGCGTTTTTCTCAAAATGGCATTTCTGAAGTCGGTGACCAAGATTACTCGAACACTAATGAACCGATCTTCTTGAAATTTTGCAGGCTTATTTAATACATAAAAATGTCGTCTTTTAACGTTCGATTTTTTTTTCGAAAAAAATGGCCGTTTTATAGCCAAAAAACGGCCGTTTTTTTCGTTAAAATCGAACCATTAACTTTGACTGTCCGCCATTTTGTGAAAAATGAATATTTTTTAAAATCCTTCGATTAAAGACTAGTTTATACTTATATTTGACTAAATCCATCCGTATTTTTTTTTTCAGATGATCCACTTCGCCGCAATGTTGGTCAGCGCAAAACGTGTATATAAAAACATTATTTCATTGACGGCCATTTGCCACTAAACAATGTAATATTTTTCAATAAAAAAATTACTGAAAGTTCTTCAAGATGTGTTCTTTGAGATGTTATATTGATCGATTTAAAAAGTTTTGTAGTTTTCTTTAAAAAAAATCATGAAAAAGACCTTTTTTGCGCTACAACTGGGGGTAACGCCTTAATTATTTCATCCATACATCTACAGATTGTATATAGAATGATTTCAATAGAGTATAATTTTGTTTGAAGGATAATGTAGATATTCAGAGAACAGAAGAGATTTTTGAATAAAATAGTGTGTTATTTGAATCAATCACATTTTCTAATATTTTACAGTATCGTAACAATCTCATATATCAAATGGTCTCATACCTCAATTGGTTTTTTTCTCAGTGTACCATTCCATTTGAAAAAGTGGAGGTGACCTTCACTGTACGTCAGCGCCTCGACCGAAAAAAATATGGGGCTGAAGCTTGCATCGTTGGAACACAACGAAAATTCTTACCAATTTCTTATTTTCATTATTATTCAAAATCATATTTTGCAGGTTTGTTGTAAATTGGTAAATAAGCATCCTGAAAAATGGTTTCGTGATTTTCGTAGCGTTAATCTGCCAAAGCAAATTTTCGAAACAAAACGAAAATAATTTTCGTTTCATTCCAACGATGCAAACTTCAACGTCATAATAAAAATTGATCGCATTCGATGGCCCTCTTCACACCGTACAACTTTTGTCTGTAACTTTTCTTCGTGACGTCGATAATTATCGAGTTATTTCGCGTGGCAGAGATAAGAGGGACACCCTGTATATGAATGCAATCGAATGAACACTTTTTCGTCTCTCCGTTTTTTCCTACATTTTTCCACGGTTGCTTCGCGACAAGCGCGTTCGTTCGTCAGAGTAGCGAGAACATGTTTTATCGGCCCTCATGTTGTCGGACGTTCTGCGGGCGCTGCTCGCAGGTGAGGCAAATTACAGCACGCGTCGAGGTTAGAGAGCACATTTTATTGAGTGTAGAAAAGAAAATGGAAATAAAAACTGTAGGTCGATGTGTTTTTGACCGGGTTACGTATTCGCGTCGTATCGTCGTTGCGGAGGTGGACAGTTCGAAGGGTACTTAGGGCGAGTGTGTTCGGCCGTTTAAACGGTTTTGTCATATCGCGGTAACCCAAACAATACAATGTCATATCTATAGCGAAAAAGTGCAATTTTCCCATGCACTAACGAAGACTATGTAACAACACGATAATGATAATTATTATCATTATACCACAATAACAATTGTGATAAAACAACAATTATTATTATGTCAATTACAATTATTATTCTATTATTCACATATTATTATTATATACAAATAATAATAATATAATAACGATATTAATATAATTATTGTGATATCTATTATATTATTATATATATTTTATAACAGTAATAACAATTATTATTATTATTATTATTAGTATAATATAGTCTTCGACAGTGCATCATGATGTTGAAGTTTGCATCGTTGGAGCGCAACGAAATTTTTATTTTTTTTTCCCTTTTGCTCCCATTTTTTGGCGATTTGGACTACGAATGTCACTCAAACGGTTTTTCCTATCGTCATTAAAGATCGACGATCTAAGACTGTACGAAAAAATTACGGATTGTAGAAAAAATGACGAAATAAAAAACTCGAAAAGAACTTCCGTTGTATTCCAACGATGCAAACTTTAACGCCATATTGCGTTGGAGAAAACGGAGCTTTTTCGTTGTTACGCAAGTCGCAAATGTAATCGCTTCATCATAATTTCTCCGTAATTGGGACATCGGCAATTTTCTTACAAGAAAATGCACTACTATCGCTCTCGGGTAAATATAATGCGCAGCGATTATCGGCGACGCGAGGCCTTTTTTTCGTTGTCTTATCGAACATACCGTTCGAGGAAGAAAATTGCGCACAATTGTCTGCAATTGTTCAGGACGACGAGGGGTCTTGAGACAATTCGGTAAAACAGAAGTTTGAAAAAAAATGGTACTTCTTTGGGACTGTCCGGACTGAAGAATAGTACTCATTTTTTGGGTTTGTTAGTTTGGGTTTTCGTGAAAAAAAATGGAGTAAGAATTGAGTAAAAATAGGTTATGGTGAAAAAAATTGAGTAAGAATATTTAGATGTAGAGAAAATATTTTTAAAAAGCAAGCTTTTGTTTAAGGGCTTAGGCCTCCAGAGTGGCCTAAGGCCTCAATGTAGTAAAAAGTAGAAAGTAATTTTTTTTCCTAGTCCCCTATATGTGACTATAAATAAAAGGTTGGTGCGCTCAACGTTTTTAAATGTTTAATAAGTTTGATCAATTCAGTTTCATTAACCGTACTAATTTGGCACAATAGTAATTAGAGAAATTATTATCAAACCGTTTATACTCAGTTTCAGGATTTTTATTTAAAAAATCTAAGGTTGTTTTACAGTAAATTAAATACCGTTGATATGCTAACGGATTTATGTAAATGAAAGATTATATGTCTAAATTTTGAACGGCCCAAGCTTTTATTTATAATCACATATAGATGACTTGGTAAAAAAAAATATTTTCTACATTTTCGTACATTAAATAAAAGCTTGTTTTTTAAAAATATTTTTTTCTACATGTAAGTTATTTTCTACTTAGTCTTTAATTGATTTTACTAGTTGGTTGTTACTAGTAGTTTACTAGTTTACGAGTTTGTATGTTAGTAACGTGGAATGCTTGTAAAAAATAACAGAATGTAATTGGCATTGAACTTACGACTAATTGCTGCATATAAACTTTTCACATACAAACACAGTCGGCTGCGAATTTGTTTGACTGTGTTAGTGACGTTTTATATGGATGATTAAATATCGCTAATTTTACGTGAAAAGTACAACATTTTATAGATATTTTGTTTTGTTAAGTTGAATCATTCATTGTCACATTTTGAATGCATGTTTGCAAAATGTCAGAGCTCTAAGTAGCGCTAACTTCTTTGGGACTGCCCGGACTAAAGAATAGTATTCTTTTTTTGGTTTGGGTTTGTTCGGGTTTTCGTGAAATAAATTGAGTAAGAATTGAGTAAAAATAAGTCTGGGTAAAAAAAATTGAGTAAGAAAATTTGATTGTCAAAAAAATATTTTTAGAAAACAAGCTTTTGTGTAATGTACTAAAAAGTAGAAAGTAATTTTTGTTTACCAAGTCACCTATATGTGACTATAAATAAAAGCTTGGGGCGCTCAAGTTTTTTAATGTTTAATAAATTTGATCAATTCAGTTTCATTAACTGTACGAATTTGGTACAATAGTAATTGGAGACATTATTATCACACGTTTATACTCAGTTTCGGGATTTTTATTTAAAAAATCTAAGGTTGTTTTACAGTAAATAAAATACAGTTGATATGCTAACGGATTTATGTAAATGAAAGATTATATGTCTAAATTTTGAACGGCCCAAGCTTTTATTTATAATCACATATAGATGACTTGGTAAAAAAAAATATTTTCTACATTTTCGTACATTAAATAAAAGCTTGTTTTTTAAAAATATTTTTTTTTACATGTAAGTTATTTTCTACTTAGTCTTTAATTGATTTTACTAGTTGGTTGTTACTAGTAGTTTACTAGTTTACGAGTTTGTATGTTAGTAACGTGGAATGCTTGTAAAAAATAACAGAATGTAATTGGCATTGAACTTACGACTAATTGCTGCATATAAACTTTTCACATACAAACACAGTCGGCTGCGAATTTGTTTGACTGTGTTAGTGACGTTTTATATGGATGATTAAATATCGCTAATTTTACGTGAAAAGTACAACATTTTATAGATATTTTGTTTTGTTAAGTTGAATCATTCATTGTCACATTTTGAATGCATGTTTGCAAAATGTCAGAGCTCTAAGTAGCGCTAACTTCTTTGGGACTGCCCGGACTAAAGAATAGTATTCTTTTTTTGGTTTGGGTTTGTTCGGGTTTTCGTGAAATAAATTGAGTAAGAATTGAGTAAAAATAAGTCTGGGTAAAAAAAATTGAGTAAGAAAATTTGATTGTCAAAAAAATATTTTTAGAAAACAAGCTTTTGTGTAATGTACTAAAAAGTAGAAAGTAATTTTTGTTTACCAAGTCACCTATATGTGACTATAAATAAAAGCTTGGGGCGCTCAAGTTTTTAAATGTTTAATCAATTTGATCAATTCAGTTTCATTAACTGTATTTAATTTGGCACAATAGTAATTGGAGACATTATTATCACACGTTTATACTCAGTTTCGGGATTTTTATTTAAGAAATCTAAAGTTGTTTTACGGTAAATAAAATACAGTTGATACGTTAACGGATTTATGTAAATCAAAGATTATATGTCTAAATTTTTATCGCCTCAAGCTTTTATGTACAGTCACATATTGATAAAAAAAACTTGATAAAAAAAATTATTTTCGACGTTTTCGTACATTAAATGAAAGCTTGTCTTTTTAAATATTTTTTTTACGTACTTATATGTTATCTTCTACTTTTTAGTTAATTGATTTTACTAGTTCGTTGTTACTAGTAGTTTACTCGTTTACGAGTTTGTACGTTACGTACATGGAATGCTTGTAAAAAATAACAAAGACTGTAATTGCGATTGAACTTTCGACTAATTGCTGCATATAAACTTTTCACATACAAACACAGTCGGCTACGAATTTATTTGAATGTGTTAATGATGTTTTATATGGATGATTAGAGATCGCTAATTTTACATACAAAGTTGAAAATTCTATAGATATTCTTTTTTTTTAAATTTAATCATGCATGGTCACCTTTTGAATGCATGTTTGCAAAATTTCAGATCTCTAAGTAGTCGAGAAATGGGTGAAATATCGATTTTCCGTTTTGCATCTCACAGAAAGTCAAGTTAAATAAAAGCTTGTAAAATTGAGTAAAAAATGGCGGTTCCTTCGAGGGACCGAGAGTAAAGAATGGTAATTTTTGTTGTGTCTTTTCACGGACATGATTTTTTTGGGTTGACGAAATATGCGGGCAAATACCTGTGGAGTGTGCGAGAAGAGCCATCCGGGGTGCACACGACGGGCGTTTTTTTTTCTGAATGCCTTCGACGACGGGAGAGGAACGCGGTGGGATCCGCGATCTATATGACTAGCGGTAAATCGCAGCGGCGAAGGTGTATATATAGCAAGCGGTCGGAGAGGTAGCCGTAGTGACAATCATCCCTTCTGATAATTCACACCCCCCCGATGCTGGTATTGCTCACTCGTCAAGCTGAGGCACGATTTTCACGCTCAACTACCACCGAGAAAGTTTGCCTTGCGATAGGGAGAGATCGCGGGCGCGTTGGATACGATATCGCGGCGGGAGGATCCTGCGTGCGAGCGAGGATTATGAAAGGGGGCGCGCGGCTATCTCAATTGAGTAGTTATTGTTTGGGGGTGCCCCGTGGCGGCGCAGCTGTCATGCCGAGTCCCAATTATTGGCTGATGATGTCGATCGATCGACGATGGTCTCTCTCTCTCTCTCTCTCTCTCTCTCTCTCTCTCTCTCTCTCTCTCTCTCGCGTAAAAATCATGGGTGAGAAGTGCACAAAAAAAATCGACTCTTTAATGAAAATTTGAATTTTTGAGAGCCTTGAGCGACCTCTAAATATTTTTTAATAGCTCGTAGCTTTTGCGACAATTTTTTTTTCTCTAAAGAAGATAATTAGATACTAAGAAAAAGGGGAAAAATAGAGCTCAAAATTGTGCCACCCTAATCTATATACCCGAGTAGAAATTTCTTAAGGTTAGCCTGACCAGGATCAGGCCCCGATCGGGGTGTGATACCGGTAACACCTATTACGGACATCCTGATCCGGCCCCGATCGGGCCGGAAGTATTTAGGCCCTAAATCAGGCTATACTAAAATGGCCCTACTAAGGCCGTCCCTGATATGACCCTACTAAGGCTTTCCCCGATAGGGCCCTACCAAGTCTTGTCCTGATAGGCCCTACTAAGACTTTCCATGCTAGGGCCTCACTAAGGCTGTCCCTAATGTGGCCCTACTAAAGCTTTCCCCGATAGGGCCCTACCAAGGCTTGCCCTATAACTGCCTCAGGAGTCGATAGATGCCCGTAACCTCTTATTTTCCACATGGAAACTTCGATTTTACAGCATCGTAGCTTCGGAGTTTCTATGCATTCCTGCATTCTATTTTAAAAAAGGTGCTATGGACTATCACGACAAAAAACGTTATGCAACTCGGATGCGTGTTAGAAGATTTCGGCAGCTTTGTAAGGCGAAGAGAGAGAGGAATAAATAATTACACACACACACACACACACACACACACACACGCACGCACGCACGCACGCACGCACGCACGCACGCACGCACGCACGCACGCACGCACGCACACCCACACACACACACACACACACACACACACACACACACACACACACACAAGGATAAGTTTCAAAAATCTATAGCATGTTATTCGATAAACAATGATATTAACTAATTGATATACTTTATGCGATACAACAAATAATTATAGGAATTAATTTGGTCTCTTATGCCATATCTGGGACCAAGATATTACAAGCACTCGGTAGCATAGGGGCAGCGTGCCTAGCTTTGGGTAGGTAGGTACGAGGTTCGATTCCTCCATAGGCGAAATATTTTCTTCGAACAAAAACATTTCGGCAGGACAGGGAATGACGAATTATGATACAAAATCATTGTAGTGGAACTCTAAATGAAGTGGTTCATTCCATTTTGGATTTTTGAAATATTATATGCATTTCTTTCTGATCAGGCAACCTGATAGGGGCCTGATCAGTCAACCAGGTCAGGCCCATATGTGACACAACGTTACATTTCCTAGTAGGGCCCTTTCAGGCTGCCTTATTAGTGCCCTACCAGGGCAGTCAGGTAACCTGATCGCGCCCTGAGTTGGGCCCCATCAAAATTTCCACGCGGGTATATATACAATATAAACAAAAATTGTTATCGAAATTTAATATATATATATATATATATATATATATATATATATATATATATATATATTAGACTGGCCCTAGAAAAAAAATCAATTGAAAATTTTGTTGAAAACGTTGTTGACATACCAAAAAATGAGTACTGATAAAATATTAGCCCTTTGTATCAATATTAAGAGACCCCTCATCGCGATTTATATTTCCTATTCATTTAACATGGTAAACATTTTGTTTGCCGCTTCTCAGCTTTATAACTCGCCTACGGGTAAACACACGGAAATGCCCAAAACATTGTTTTATACGAAATTTAATGCCCTACAAAACGGTCCTCAGCCTTCATACGAGAAATTCACTTGTGTGAATTTTATTCAACGTCAAAGTTGAATCTATGATAAATTTCACCATTTCGTGAGATGTTTGGACTTTCACAACGAAATTATTGATTTTTTTTTGTTTTTTTTTTCTGATTCATCTTAAAAAGTATTGTATCCTTTTCAAATTATTTCCTAGACAGTTTCTAAAATTGCTAATGGATTTAAATTTATTGTTATTTAAAAGTACATTAGTACAAAAATCTATTCTTAACCGAATTCAATTCCCATAGCACGATAAATAAATATCTAGGGAATAATTTAAAAAGGATACAACACTTTTCAAGATGAATCAGAAAAAACAACAACGTAAAATGAATAATATTGTTACAAAAATCGAAAAATCTCACAACATCATGAATTGTATCATCAATTCAACTTTAATGTTGACTAAAATTTGAACGAGTGAATTTATTTACCATGTTAAATGAAATAGAAAATCGCGATGAGGGACCTCTAAATATTAATATAATGGGCTAAAATTTGGTCAGCACTCATTTTTTGTTATTCTCAACAACATTTACAACAAAATTATTTATTAAAAAATTTCATGTTTTTTTGGGCCAGTCTAATATATATATATATATATATATATATATATATATATATATGTATATATATATATATCCTTATTTATAGTGGCTTTCTTAAACAATTCCAAGAAGTCTTCCTTTTTTCTCGTGTACTTTGCTTCGGTTTTTTAATCCGTTTTCTTTTATATCGAGTAGTTTTAATATTCGGTTGTCTTTTGGTTTTTTGTTGATCTGTATTTTTTCTATATGTACTTTTGATTGTATCGTGTTGGTTTTGATTTTTCTTGCATTTTGTATTGTTCATGTCGAGTTATTTCATGTTATCCGTTAAGATTCTTATATGTATAATTTCTGCATTTCCAACTGTGGGGGGGGGGGGGGGGGGCTGTGTAAAAACACAGTCCCCCCCCCCGCCCCTCGGCTTCAATTTTCTCATATTTTAATTTGTTTCATACCGTGATCGTTCTTATTTTTATTGTTTTCCTATTGTCACAGCTGCAGTTATTTTATTTAGTAATGATTTTTCCGATATTTTCACTTGTTTCATATCGAGTTAATTTTTCCTTCTTTTATTTTCTTATCTCGGTTTATTTTATTTTTATCCTAGTCTTGATTTTTCCGCCATTTTCTTTTGTTTCATATCGAGTTAATTTTTATTTTTCTTGAACGTTCCACTGCCTCATCTCGAATTATTTTATTTCACTATCTTTATTTTCGCTGTATTTTATGTCGTCACGTTGTTTTGAGTCTTTTGTCCTTTTCTGTTAATCTTCATTTCCCATATTATTCGGGGTCCATTTCCGAGACGAGAAATCGAGATCGAGAGGGGGAGAAGAGGAAATTCTTAGAGACCGATCCTTTGTTGGTTCGGCATATATATATATATATATATATATAGCGAGAGGTACAAAAGCGGGGCAACGTTCGACACTTATCTCCAGATCTTCAGAAATTTCTCTTTTGCCCCCCCCCCCATCCCCCGCCGCACTCTGTCTCTCTAGTCCTCGCACGAAAAAAGGGAAAATTTGAAATTTACATGGGTTTACACACGTGCGTTATTTTATTATAATCCACGGGATTGTCCGTTTGGCTTTTCGGTCTAATAGCGATCTTTGTCCGACTCGAGAAATTCAATGGGGATGATTAGTTTTCCACCCGGAGGGGCGAGAATCCACGAAGCGAAAGGGAGAGAGTGCACGTGTGTGTGCGATAGAGAAAGAAACAAAGAGATAGAGAGGGAAAGAGAAAAGAGAGCGAGAGAGAATGTTTGTTTGAGAGAGGAAACGAAAGCTAAATGGGGAAACTTCAAACCCTTAACATCATGAATAATTAATTAGATGTATCGTAGCTAAACGCCACAATCTTGGAGAGTATTATAATAGAAGAAAAAAAGTCCGTATAATTTTTCGACACATGAAATTGTGTGTGTGTGTGTGTGTGTGTGTGTGTGTGTGTGTGTGTGTGTGTGTGTGTGTGTGTGTGTGTGTGTGTGTGTGTGTGTGTGTGTGTGTGTGCGCGCGCGTACGTGCGTGTGTGTGTGTGTGTGTGTGTTGAACCGACTTTTCCGAATATATGTGTGTATATATATATACATATACAGGGTGCCCCTCTTATCTTTGCGACCCGAAATAGCTCGATAATTATCGACGTCACAAAAAAAATTTCTAGACAAAAAGTTGTATGGTGTGAAGAGGCCATCAAATGCCACCAATTTTTTTATTCCGGTGGAGGCGCTGACGCACAGTGAAGGTCACCTCAACTTTTTTTTAATGGGATGGTACATTTTTTTCAACCATCGTGTAGAGCACCTCAAGCCGCACAAAAAACATTGGGGGCTCAACGTCGTTCAAGGTCATTCAAGATCAGCACCGACGATACAAATCTAAATATCTCTGATCACTACCAAATATTTGGTAGTGATCCGAGATATTTAGATTTGTATTTCATTTTAATAGGTGACCTTGGACCTTCACTGTGCTGCAGCGCCTCCACCGAAATAAAAGAAAATGGTCGCATTTGATGGCGCCTTTCGTACTGTACAATTTTTATCTGGAACATTGTTTTGTGACGTCGATAATTACCGAGTTATTTCGGGTGGCAGAGATAAGGGGGACACCCTGTACACACACACACACACACACACGCGCGCGCGCACACACACATCGCTAAATAAAAAATAATACACTGCTACCTTTCGAGTCGAAAAGCTCAAATTTGTCATGATTTTTAAAATATATAATAATATAATATTATTTCACGACATATGAGATGATTTTACGACATATACAAAAAAATCACGTCAAATTTGAAGTTTTCAGCTCGAGTGGCAGCACTGTATAATTGTTTAGCCAGCACTACACACACACACATGTCGGGTGTGGTGGAAAAAAAAATTCGTCGTATACGCCTTGAAATGATATTTTAGATATTTTAAAAAATGTCCAGGACTACCACTCCAGTTAAGGGGCGGTCCATAAATTATGTCATTTAAAAAAAGGGGGGGGGTCTGATCGTTGGATGACAGTAACGATGATTGGATTATGACGATAGGAAGGATAGGATGATTTGGGGGGGGGGGTTAAAAATCAGCCAAAATCGATGACGTAATATATGGACGGCCCCTAAATAGCTCAAATTTAGCATGGTTTTTTTTATATCTAGTAATATTGGTTCAAGCCGTAGGTACACTCTTTCCGAAATTGCGTTCTCAATTAAATCGTGAGTTCCAACGTATACCATTCCGGGTTTTTACGTATTACCCTTTCCCAATTGAACCCTTGCCTATCACTTCCTACCCGCACATCGCTAGTCAGGGTTGCAAATAATGCATTACTTTTTGTAATCCATTAGCGTTTTCATTACTCATTACTTTACATTTTGTAATGAAAAAAAAAATCATTACCCATTACATTACATGCAGTAATGTAAAAAAAATACTACATTGGAATTTGTAATGTAAAAAAATCTCCATTCCTCATCACATTACATTTTGCAATGTGAAATATTTGTAACATTACAACGTCCAATGTAATGGATTTTCTTTTCATTACAAAATATAAAGTAATGGATGATGGGATTTTTTCACATTACTAATGGAACGCAGCATTATTATTCGTTTCCCATTAGGGGCAGCGGTTTTTGCACTGGGTCGATCTGATCCGATGGGAAACGAGTAATAAACCACATTACCTTGTAATGAGTAATGGAGATTTTGTACATGACGTTAGTCATTTTGTACATTACAAATTCCAATACAATGAGTAATGGAATTTTTTTACATTACTGAACGTAATGTAATGGGTAACGAAATATTTTTTCATTATTCATTTAAAAAAGTAATGAATAATGCATTCTTTTTTTATTACAAATTTCGCAACCCTAGTCTGACCCAACGTCCGTTGCGCCCACGGCCGTCTTGAGCTACACTATACCGCATTTGCCAAGGGTACGGGGAAACTGTGGAAAACCCGTACCAGAACAGACGGCCCCATATTCTTCTGATCCTCTGGTGCATATTCTTTGACTCAAGTATCATGGTTTACTAGTTTGCATGGTTGGAATGCAACGAAAATTGTATTTCCTTATGACTATTCCTATCTAGAGCCTTTTATCCAAGTCCAGGCTATGTCAACCTAATGAGGATATGTGACCTAAAAATGTTCAAGTGATTTTCATAGCCTAAATAGCCAAAAACAAATTGGGTGCCACAAAATGTTTTTCTTTGCTGCATCCCAACGATGCAAACTTCAATACCATCAAGTATCTACAAGGAGGATCTCAGAAGTATCGGCCCTTCGCTCGCTGGTTGATGCGCCATCCGGGGCACGGCTAAGCGGTCACCGCTCCGAGTATTGGCCATGCACAATGCTGCTCAAGGCCTTAGGCCACAGTAACGGGTATAAAATCACATGTGAATTTAACAATTTTTTTTCATATGAAAAAGTTATTATTCACTTATGAAATTAATTACACATCTATTTAGTATGAATATCAAACTGTTACAAAATATAGATTTTTTTTTTCGACGTACGAAATGGCCGACTAGTCGAAACTTCTCGAAACAGCTTTTTTCCAATAGGCGTGACAAATAACTTGAACAATTTTCACTCGTTTTACTTCAAATTAAAAAGTTATGTTCCTAATTGCATTTCGCAAAGGAGTACGTACGGAATTTCTGATTAATCGAAAACTTTTCATTTTATGAGCAGTTTATGAGCAGTTATAACGAAATTTTTTTCACTGAAAATTCATTTCTTAAGTTCAAATACCTACAACTTTTGAATAAAAACAATATTTTTTAAATTCCATACGTACTTCTCTAGGTATTCTAATGTAGATTGACGAGAATTTTGTTTTTCTGTTGCATTGTTGCTGCATACTCATTGCAGACGAAGATTCATGGTCGTGTTATCTCGCGCCGCGGCGATGTACATTCGCCACCTAAATCGTGTAATTTGACGCCATTGGACTTCTTTCTTTGTGGTTTTCTCAAAGGTAAAGTGCATGCCAATGATCCACAGACCATTGCGGAGCTCAAGCAAGCAACTGGACGCGCCATTGATGAACTTAGTCTCCAATTATGCCAGAATGTTATTGAACATTTCGTCAAAACAGTGAACGTTTGCAAACAGGGACGAGGCGGCCATTTATCGGATATTATATTCCACACATAACTTCCATGTTTGTCACCTTATACTCGAATAGAAATATTCGTACTTTTCGAGAAAATAATACGTTTTGTTAATAAATAGAAATGTCCCGTGATTTTGAGACACCCTATGTATCTTCTTCGTGTGCTTTATTTCACATTACTCCGCATAGAAAATGGCCGTTGTATATGAAACCGCGTTGACGAAAATGTGTAGCGGCGAAACTCACACGCACAAATATATATGTATATACACATGTATAGAAAAATGTATCCAACATTTATGGCTTAGATAAATGACGTATTGTATATCCTGACAGAGAGCGAGAAAGAGAGAGAGAGAGAGAGAGAGAGAGAGAGAGAGAGAGAGAGGGAGAGAGAGAGAGAGGAGCAAACCAGAGGGAGACAGGAAGAGAAATGGAAATAAAAAAGGAGAGACAGAGCTCGGTCATTCGACATAAAGGGGTCAAAGACATGTATTATTCATTGACCGAATGTTTGTCCGAGTCAAAAGTTACCGCAAAGTCTACGACGAGACGACTCGTCGAACGCGATGAATGACGACCACCGTATCAACGTGTATTGTGTG
>OZ023315.1:35329536-35431758 GCA_964007375.1 Ophion obscuratus | reverse complement strand
CTCTCTGTCTCTGTCTCTCTGTCTCTGTCTCTGTCTCTGTCTCTGTCTCTGTCTCTCTGTCTCTCTGTCTCTCTGTCTCTCTGTCTCTCTGTCTCTCTGTCTCTCTGTCTCTCTGTCTCTCTGTCTCTCTGTCTCTGTCTCTCTCTCTCTCTCTCTCTCTCTCTCTCTCTCTCTCTCTCTCTCTCTCTCTCTCTCTCTCTCTCTCTCTTTCGCTTTTCTCCTGTGTGTCTGTCTTGTTTCTAATAAAAATTCACACGAGTGCAAGTTTTACTTTGCCATATTATATTTACACACACAAACAAACACACACACACACACACACACACGCACGCACGCACGCACGCACGCACACACACACACATCGGTACACACGCTTGGCATGAATCTCATTCCCGACGTGAAAACCGCGACTTGCGATCTCGGTGCGGTTCTCTCGAAATTCGCTGGGACAAATTGTTCGGACGTAGGGCGCGAGAAGGGGTCAAAGTCGCTGCTGCTGCTCGCAGCAGCAGTCTCCTCATCTCGTGGTCTCAATAGAGAGCAAAAAAAGGAAACAAACTCTCTCTCTCTCTCTTTCTCGCCGCGTATATGGACTTTATCAAACCGCCGAGATTCAAAGTACATCACTGGGCAAATAGAGATACGGAGATATACATACATCCCCGAGGACTTGTACAGTACGTAGGACGCGGATCGAGAATGTTTGCCTCTCATCTTGGATGGGCTCTTCCTCTCTCTCTTTCTGTCTCTCTCCCGCCTCTCTCTCTCTCTCTCTCTCTCTCTCTCTCTCTCTCCTGGAAACCCAAAGAGTCCCAATGAATGGAGTTTCTTCGACGACGACTCCTCACGTGCTTTTTTTTCGTCTCAACCCCATTTCTCCCTCTCTCCCTCTCTCTCCCTCTCTCTCTCTCTTTCTCCCTCTTGGTCTCTTTACGCTCCTTTCGACTCGATTCAAGCCCTTTCACTCGGATATTCCGATAGGGAGCTTCACTTTTCGCCTCTGGCGCAGAATTTCTTTCTGGTCAAGGAAGAGGTCGCTATTGTGCGAGGTTTTTTCAATGGAATTGGAAGGGAGAGGGAAACACGTCGAATGAATCCAATCAACGAGAAAAGCGCCGTTTCGAGCAGATCTTCAGGAGACAATCTTCTCCGATCCGATATCCAAGAGAAAGAGAGGAGAGAGAGAGAGAGAGAGAGAGAGAGAGAGAGAGAGAGAGCTCCTTGACTCTCTGGCTTCAATTGATAAGCATCGAATTCGATCGTCATTGTGCATTTTTCAACGTAACGAACCGCCTCTTCCCATCCTCGCCGAGGTCTCCTCGCGATCGAGAAGAGGAGCAGCTTCATGTGACAAACGGACTTGTTTTCTTTTCTGGCCCCGATCTCATTTCAGGGCGTAGCATTCTCTGTGGAGATTCCAGAATAAATTGAGAAAGGAAATTAGTTCTTATGCAATCAGTGTAGTTTGTAAGTTTGTTTTTATAAAGTATATTTAGAACAGCCATTAATTTTTACTGAATAAAATTAGTAGGCAATTCAATTTTGAAAAATAAAGTAAATATTCCCTTTATGAAATTAAAATAAAGAAATTTGTTTCTACAAAATAAATATAAAGAAATTCATTTTTACATAATAAAATTGAAGATATTTATTTCTGTAAAATAAAAATAGAGAGGTTAATTTTTACAAACTAAAAATTCAGAATGAACTTTTTCCAAATGAAAAGAAAGAAATTGATTGTCACAGAATCAAAATAAACAAATCAAGTTTTATAAAATACAAATAGATAAAACAATGTTCACAAAATGAAAATAAAAGAAATTCATTTTACAAATTAAAAATGAAGAAATTTATTTATACAAAATTAAAACAAAAACATTTGTTTTTACGCAAACCGGGGCCAGGTTGAAATTCCGAACTTTAAGTTGCGATCAGGACGCTCAAAACTCTGAAAGAATACTACCCCTAAAGATCAAAACGCCGAAACAATTTTACACGAAAGACCAAAACTCCGAAAATCTAAACACCGTCAAAATAATTCGGCTACGGAAGTTTTAAAAGTTTCAATATTTACAATAAATCGACGAATTATTTCAAGAATTTTGTTTTATTGAGAAGTGATTTTACGCCATTTTGAAATTTGTCTAGACAATGTTATACGTGCTACATAATTCACAGTCAACTGTGTAGACTTTCGCTGGCATAATCTTGACGAACCTTGTAATTTCGGAACATTAAAATTAGGAATTTTAAACCGTCGGCGTATTCAAAGTTCGGAATTTCAACCCAGCCCTCGTGTCAAGATCATGCCCGCGAAAGTCTACACAGTTGACTGTAAATGACGTAGAACGTTGAACATTGTCTAGACGAATTTCAAAATTGACGCAAAATCGCTTCTTAATAAAAACAAATTTTTGAAATAATTTGTCGATTTAATGAAAATGTTGAAACTTTTAAAATTTCCATAGCCGAATTATTTTAACGGTGTTAAGATTTTCGGAGTTTTGGTCTTTCCCGTGAATTTTTTTCGGAGTTTTGATCTTTCGGGGTACGATTCTTTCGGAGTTGTGAGCGTTCTGACCATTCAAAATTCAGAATTTCAACCCGGCCCCATGAATTTCGGAAAATTAAAATTCGGAATTTTAAACCGTCGGAGCATTCAAAGTTCGGAATTCCAACCCGGCCCCCATAAAGCATTAAAGAAATATTTACGAAAAATCAGTGCAAACATTTTTATGATTTTTCAAAACTCAAATTTCAATTACTCCTTTTTCTTTCTCTCTCACTTTTTCTTTCTTGGTTTTTCAATGATCATTTTACGCTCTTTCCCGGCGCATTTACCGCAAGTAGCACTTGCGAATTTAAACAATGTCCCTCTCGAGAATCAAGAGTGCCCGATAATACCGCCCTTCGGTGAAATGACGAGGGAAGTTGCTTCCCTCGCTCCTTTTCACCTCGTCCCCGCTCGAGAGGTATACGAAATTTTCGCTGCTTGTTTTCACGAGAATTATATTTATAATTCTCTCGTCGCGTCATTATTTCCCCTAATCTGGACCTCTCTCTCTCTCTCTCTCTCTCTCTCTCTCTCTCTCTCTCTCTCCCCCCTTGATCTCACGGTTACGTTCATAATTATTCACGTACCAGTGAGCTTACGAGTGAAATCCTCGACTTTCTCCCCCCCCCCCTCTCACTCGTAGCAATAATTGGCATTGCGAGCAATCCTCGAGGAGCAAAAGAGAAAAACAGAGCCTCGTGTGCCATCAAGGAGAATTATACTTGCTCCTCGCAAGCTTCGCACGGAAAATCGAGACATTTCAATGTATAAGTGTATACTGTATGTGCTTCCATCCCCCTTAACGCACCGCCCGCTCGTTTCAAAGATTCATCAAAGTCAGCGAATTCAATTATGTGATTAACAAGTACCGTCAACGCGGACTTAGGAAAGGGGTATTATACGTATCGTCCTCGTGAAATATATCGGCCATATATATTTCACGTCGAGTGAAGCTTTGCGCGCTTATTCATCCTCCTTCGCCGACTTCGATGCTGTATGGATGTACAGGGTGATTCACAGCCATCAGGATTCCCTTTGCGGAGCATATATAGAATGGGTCGATGCGAGCAAAAGGCTTTTTCTTAATTTGTCGTGCGACAACAATTGGCCGAGATTTAAGGCGTCTTCTCAGAAGCTAAAAAAGGCTATTTTCATGATTTTTTTTATAGGTTTATATTATAGATATTGATACAAAAGTTGTTACACTTTATAAATACACTTTCGAAATACATTAAAATTTATTTATTTATTTATTTAAGTCACTATTTATAAACGAAAATGGTAGTTAAGAAAAAGTCCTAAAAAATTGTCAGTCTGCGCCGTTGATGAAATTTCGGAAATGGATCATGCGAAACAAAAAAATCAAACGGTTTTAGATTTAGTATGTTAACGGGAGGGTAGGGGTTTCAGCGTGAAAAAAAACACTTTTTTGCGAATTTTTTTCATCTATATGGATAGAGTACATTTATTGAAACCTTTTGTACATTGTTAAGTGTCATTTCAAGAACATTCCTTGTAATTTATCTCAAATCAAGTACCATTAAAATTTAGTCAAAGTATCATCAAATCCTCCCCCCAACGGTCTTTGATAATTTTTTTTTTTCATTTCTAAATCTTTGGCGGTCATGTAAAGTGAAAAGTGCTATTTTTCACGAAAAATTCCGCCATTTTGGGGGTGGAAAACCCCCTTAATGTAAAAAAAAATGTCAAACTTACCGTTGGGGGGAAGTATTTTATATGCAGAAAGTGTGTACCAAGTGTAAAATAAATCGGTCATGTAGTTTTCAAATGGCAGCGAGCACGGACTTTGAAAAAGTGGTTTCGAGAAAAATGCGTTTGAAGTTTAGAGAAGTCGGAGCTACAGTGTTAGAGGAGCGGGACTAAATAGTCAATAACTTCGAGAGTTTTCATCTGACTGACTTGAAATTTTGGGATTATATTCTTGAAATGTTTAACTATAAGAAAAGACAAAAAAATCGATTTTTCAAAAGTGCAAACCCCTACCCTCACTTTAAAAATCACTTGCAAAAATAACAAAATGGCGGACATTTTTCGAACAAAAAAAAAGTGTTTTTTAATCGCTTTTGGCAAAAAAATAGTAAATATCACAATTTAAGAAAATCCTTGTTATGCGCTATAGCTGAAGTTGTAAAGAATATGAGGTTAAAATGTCATAAGGATCGGTTCAGTAGTTTCGAATATTTTATCAACAAGCCGTCGAAAAACGTTGTTTCGAGAAAAACGCGTTTAAAGTTTGTTTGGGTTACATAAATACATTTAAAAAAATGTTTTTAATGTATTTCGCAAGTGTATTTATTAAGTATAAGCTTTTACATCAATATCTATAATATAAACTTATCAAAAAAATTCATGAAAATAGCCCTTTTTTAGCGTCTGAAGTGAGAAGAGACCCCTTAAATAACATAAAGCCCAAAATCTCGAAAATCGTGGGACCTTTGCTGAACTGAAATTCCAGCATATAGTAGGACATGATCCGACCTATCGACAGTTGCAGGATTATCCATTCATAACAGGACACCCTGTATATGGAAAAAGAAGATTTTGAACCCTTTGTGTCTGTGTAGGGTTGGCTATCAGCCCTTCCTGTTGTGAGGACGGTCCTCCAGGCCGAATGTCTCCAAAATCACCTTTAACCGTACATGTGGATGTATAGCAACATCCGGTCTCACTAATCGGTTCAGCGCTCTCGCCTCTCGATAAGCGCTCACACGATCAGCCAGCCGTTATGAGTTTTGCCGTCCAAACGGTGTATAATTACCGGGAACGCGAGTGCTCTCGGCCCCCACGCAATTGTACATTAAAACGCACGCACGCACTCGATTACCATTTACCATTGTTTTTTTTCTCTCTTCTCTCGCTCACTCGACGTTCTCAACATTTCTAGTTTCCATTGAGTTTCCCTAGGGGAAAAATGCACAATTTTATTCATTTTCTTCGATTTCTAATTTCCATTGAGTTTCCCTAGGGGAAAAATGCACAATTTTATTCATTTTCTTCGATTTCAAGTATACTTGAATTTGATAGGCAAACGAGAATTTTCTTCTTTTTGTGTCCCGACGATACGTAACTTAATCATTAAAAAAATTCGCGTTGAAGGAGAGATTTTTTTTTTCGAAAGCCTTTTACACGGGATATACATTTAGACAGGAAAAAAATAAGCAATATCGAGGGATTTTTCAAACTAAGAAATAATTATTCTACAATTATCAAACTTTAGGTATACTTTGATAGTATATTTAAGGGGAGGCACCTGAGTAAACGGCGAGAAAAACAGGTAAACTTCGGGAATGTTTATCTCAAAAACTAATGTTTCGATTGGATCGGGGTTTTTTTTATTGGAAAATATGTACATTGATGTATGTTTAGGAATTTTTTGAAATAAATTCGTTGACTAGAAGCGATTCAAACGCGATTATCTCGAAACATAGTTTTCAAAGTCGGTGCCAGATGTATCTCGAAAACGGCTTGTTCGTTTTTGTCCAAAATTGGATACGATATTTTTCGATAGTTGTTCTCCTTCGCCACGTAGGATTTTTTTGAAATTTTCATTTTTGACGGAATTGCGACCGTTTTAATTTAAGGGGAGATATACACCTAGGAGCCGGAAAAAGGTCATTTTTGTGAATTTTTTCGAGGAAAACTATTTGAAATTTCGGATTGGGGTTTTAATTATCTAAAAGTATATACATTCAAAAATATGTTCAATTTTCTTTATTTAAAAATATCAAAAATATACAAGGATATTGTATGATCCTTGGAGCGTCGTAAAAAAATCTGCGTATACGGTACCCACTGGCGTTTCTTCAAAAATCATCTGAAAAATAAAACCAAAAAGATTATTAAATTAGATACTATAATCTAGTACTTGTCATAGCCGATTTTGAAAATATCGATTTATGACAAAATGGCGGACGTTTGAACATAAATGGTGATTTTTGGGCCAAAAATTAGTTATTATTTTGCCTATAAAACAAAAACTAAGTAACGGAAAAAAAATCCTATGACAAGTACTAGATAATGGTGTATAGAATAATAACCACGAAAAACCTCAAGGCAATCGGTTCATTGGTTTTCGAGAAATTTTGGGTACCGATTTGAAAAACGTGGTTTTGAGAAAAACGCGTTTGAAAATTTGGGAATGAATAAATCATGAAATTTGTCAACTTACATGGAATCATCGATACCAGGCCCATAGTGTAGGTCTTCTGCTTTCGACGGAATGTTCATAGCTTCTAAATCCTCGACCTCGACCTTTTAGGTGTATATCTCCCGTTAACATTCGTTTTTCGTTTGTAATTTCCGACGATTTCAATCAAATGAGAAATCCCTACGTGGCGAACGAGAAAAACTATCGAAAAATATTGTATCCAAGTTTGGACAAAATCGGCCGAGCCGTTTTCGAGATACATCTGGCACCGACTTTGAAAACTATGTTTCGAGATAATCGCGTTTAAATCGCTTCCAGTCAACGAATTAATTTTTTTTAATCCTAATCATACCTCAATGTAAATATTTTCCAATAAAAAAAAACCCGGGTCCAATCGAAACATTAGTTTTTGAGACAAAAATTCCCGAAGTTTACCTGTTTTTCTGGCCGTTTACTCAGGCACCTCCCCTTAAGTATAAAAAACATTTTTTTAAATCCATTCATCATCAAAATGACGGAGCTGGGGCAGAGTGTTACAGCAAGGTCGCCGCGGGAGTTGCGAATCGGCGTGCAGACTAGCTTCCCGTGGACTTTGATTTGCAAAAAAGTTCAAAATTTTTTTCAGTTAGAACATGTATAGTTTTTATGTGACGGTAATTAAAATGAAGAAAATGAAAATTTAAGAAAATGGCACGCATTTACGAAAAAAATCAACATTTCACGCAAAATTTTTGAAAAAGTTGCATGAAAAAAGTAGTTTTTTAAACCAATTTTTCGTTCGAAGTTTCTCAAATTTCGCTTTGAAATTTTGGGAAAATATTCTACATATATAGTTCCAGCGTATAAAGAAAAAGAAAAAGAAATCGATTTTTCGATCGTTGTAAATGTATATGCAGCCTTCAAGTGTAACAATGAGATGGCGATGATAATTGTATAATTTTTTTCTTCAGCCGAACTCGGCGATTACGATCCCAGAAGGCACTCGCTCGGCTACGTAACGGAATTTCGTTTTCTCGCCAATCAGACGGCGGAGCTCGAGGCGAGGATCGTAGAGTTGCACAAAACATTGGTGTAAGTAGGAACAAATTTTAATTTTTTAAACATTTTATTTGCTACTACATTGGTCTATTCTCTTGACGAAACAAACTGTATAATTCCCTATGGTTGAAACCGTATTTTTTCTCTTCTCTTCTTTATAGCGGCCAATTACCTTCGGCAGCTGAGCTCAATTATTTGGACAAAGTCAAGTGGCTCGAGATGTACGGTGTCGATTTGCATCCTGTCCTCGTGAGTATTTCGGTATCTCTGCTCGCTGTATTTTCCTCCTTTGACATTCGCCTCAAAGACTCTCATGCTGATTTTAATTTTTTTCCTTCGGTTGTCCGATACCAGGGCGAGGACAACGTCGAGTATTATTTGGGTCTTACGCCCAGTGGCATAATTCTACTGCGGAACAAAACCAAAGTCGGCAATTACTATTGGCCCCGTATCAATAAAATTTATTACAAGGTATGACGATAATTGTACAATAATAATAGCGAAGATAATAACAGTAGAAGTAGAAGCGGTGATAATGATAATATGAATAAGGATGATAATATATATTTTTGATTGATATAAATAATTTTCAATACAAATTATTTCGAAGATAAATGATAAATTTTTCATTAAAATCATAGCATAATAATAACAATAATAATAAGAAGAACCATATTTATTTATTCAATAGTAATAATCATAATAGTATGATGCAGATATAAGTTTTTTTCTTTCAAATAGTTTTTATGAAATTTTTCTTTTTTTTTATAAGATTTTTTCTTTCCAAATAAATTTTTTTTTTGAAGAAATCAGTTGGAGGAAGAATATTTGGAGAAAAATCGTGAATTTTTCATTAAAATTTCATAAAAAAATAACCATGCAGCAGGCAGGAGTGGAAACAATGTACCAAAGTATAAGAGACGAAGATATGGAGGGAGTAAGAAAAATAATCGTAAGAGCTATTATACGGATAAAAACCGACCAGGAAATATAACGAGGCTGGAACAAAATTGAGAACTCGACGTATTATCAAGAGTACAAAAATCGAAAACAACGCATAGAAATGGAAGGGTACTGGGAAGAAAAACTCATAGAGGGAAGAGCTAAAAAAATATGGAGCAGGTTACGATGCGGAAATATGGGAAAAGGAGGTAAAAAGGTATACGAAATTACTCTATGCCGGTGCTGTAGGAATGAAGAAGAAGGTTTGAAAAACATACTTGAATGCGGGAAAATAAACAAAAAAAATGAACGAGGAATTTGTAGATGGTTTGGAGAAGTGTCGAAGAGGCTACAAGGGGGAGGCGAAAAAATATTAGTAGTCGGCCATTTTGTACATCGAAAAAAAAAAAAAAATTTCTAACAGCTTGATTCTAACAGTTTAGATTACATACTAAATTGATGTGTGATTAATTTTATGCGTGAATCACTTTTCCATACGAAAAAAAATTGTTAAATTCGCACATGATTTTATACCCGTTACGGTGGCCTAACGCCTTAAGGGACAACACCACTGTGACCCCCTGTTTTTTTGTCATTTTTCAAGAATTTTTTTTGTGGGACAAAAAGAGATATTCGAACAAAAATGTTGTTTTGTTCGTTGTTTATTGAAGATACATAAAAAAAAATTTCAAATTTTTCACGCCCCATGGTGCCGCTGGGGAAGCTCCCGCGTCAGGTACTGTTGCCTCTGCAGTGGTTCGCGGCACGCAGCAGAACTCTCTTCAAAGTCGATCTGAAAAAAAATACCGAGTGTTTTCGTTAATAATATGATATTTTGAAGAGAAATACATAGGGATTTGAAGAAATATTGATTTTTAAAAAATAGGCACGCTTTTGAATTTAAAGGACGATTTTCGAGCAAAATTTCTCGTCGAAAATAGGCTATAACTTTTATTATTATTGAGATATCGAAAAAATCCTATGTACTTCTTTAGATAATCTAGTTTTATTGATGCAGTCCAAATTTGAAGTCGATCGGATAAAAATTGCTCGAGTTTTGCTGCGTGCCGCACTCAAAAAAGTGGTTTTGAGAAAAACGCGTTCAAAGTTTTAGGTTTGTTAATTTATGCGATAAATTGGAGAAAATTTTTTTTTACCTTTAATCAGCGATGCTGGCACCATATAGCTGGCCTTCAAGAAGCAAATCATCGTCCCTAGCATCTTTTCTCGAACTTGTAGAGGCTCTTCTTGCCTCTTTTGCAGCGTCTGCGAGCGAGCGCTCCGCCAGCTCGATCCGCGCTGCGTCGGTTTCAACGCAAAAATTGAAACAATTTGGGCCGATAGTTATCCCCGACGTCTCCAAAACTTTCATGAGGCTTCTCAGGCCATCATTGAATAATAATACCGCGATATCAGCTACGATATCGACGATTGACGATTGACGACTTGAAATTTTTTCATTTATCGCCACCCATGCAGAAATTTTGACTGGGATACCCTATGTCCGATCAAATCCCGACCAGGATTTGTCATGGATTCCCCAAAACCGGTATCCCGGTTAGAATCCAACTTGCATCAGTATCGGAATATGTACGACGACGATGGCATAATTTTGAAAATTTTGGCGTCACGTGTATTTTCTTTATTACTATGGAATTCCTATCTATAGATAGGAATTACATAGTAATACCGAAAATACACGTGATGCCAAAATTTTCAAAATTATGCCATCGTCGTCGTACATATTCCGATACTGATGCAAGTTGGATTCTAACCGGGATACCGGTTTTGGAGAATAAGTCTCTGTTTATACCCACCGACATGTCGGTAGGTATAAATATGTATTTAAGACAAATTAAAATCAAATTCACAATGATTAGATTAAAATTTACACCAACCGTGAGTTCTTACGTATTTCGAGAGAAAACATTTCGTCGACGCAAAGAAATTTTTGCAAAAAAAGTTGTGAGTTTAAAATATTACATTATAAATATGAAAAAAATCACAAAATGAGTTGTGAATTTCCTCAAGTTGAAGAAAATAAAAATCGAATTCACCACAGTTATATTAAAATTAACACCACAAGTGTAAACGTATTTTGAGAGAAAACATTGTGTTGAGGCAAAGAAATGTTTGCACAAAAAGTTATGTGCAAAAATTTCTTTGCCTCGAGGCAATGTTTTCTCTCAAAATACGTACGAACTCACTTTTGGCGCAAATTTTAATCTAATCATTTTGAATTTGATTTTAATTTGTCTTAAATACGAAAAAATTCACAACTAATTTTGTGAATTTTTTTGTATTTATAATTTCTTGTCAATACATTTGCATTCACAGATTTTGATGTGAATTTTTTTTAATTCACATCAAAATCTCGCGATTAGCGCGATCTGCCATTTGAATCTTTGGACAAATTTTTTTTTACTGATAGTTTAATGCACCAAAACTTTATAAATGTTAATTATTTTTATAATAAATTTAACATGTCATAATTCCATTTTTGACATTTTATGTCAGCCTGTATTCACCCGTGATCCTTCCCAGATTCCTCAATGATTCCATGGGGAATCTATTTAGAGTCATTAAAGGATCCGGTTCTGGATCCCCAATGGAATCCAGTTTACGGATCTTACATTTAGTCTTCGAATCTGATCCGATATCGGACTAGATCCCGACTGGGAGCCCGGGATACAAGTCAGAATCCAGCTGTATCCCTGCCAAAATTTCTGCACGGGCACCTATGGCTTTTTTTGAAACTATATTTATAACAATAGCCGGTTTTTGTGAAGGGAGACAAAAGAATACCTGGGAAAGACCCGCAGGACCTGAGAAAGGCCTGGTATACCTGCCGACCCTGAGGCGCGCAGCTGCGCGGGACCCCGAGCGTCACGGAGCGCTGCACCGCTCCACAAAATATTCAATATCTCCGAAAATAATTATTTTTTCGACCTGGGTCCAACGGCATCTTAATCTTAAATGTATTTTGGATTTTTGTAGATGGTTTTCAAAAAATCGATTTTTCGAAGCCGTCACAGTGGTGTTGTCCCTTAAGTGTAACACGTTTTATATCAATATCTATATTATAAACCTATAAAAAAATTCATGAAAATAGCCTTTTTTTTGCGTCTAAAGTGAGAAGACCCCTTAATGTACCGAGGGGCGAACTGTGTAAAAACCCGCACAGGTATACCTGGAAATAAACTATACTAAACTAACAAAAGCAACAGTCATTGAAACAATTCAAAATGACAAGAATTCTTTTAGCCAAGTATTATTATAAAGAAAAATCATTGAAAATCATGATACGCGAAATATTTCAGGGACGATACTTCATGCTGCGCGTGAGTGAGAAAAATTCGGAGGAGCGAACCCACGGTTTCGAGACTCCGTCGCGAGGTGCTTGCCGCCATTTGTGGAAATGTTGCCAGGAGCATCAGGCGTTTTTCCGTCTGATGGCGACGGGACCACCGCCGTTGAGCCCGTACGCTCGTTTCCGCTCGCAGAGCCCGTCGACGAGCTCGGAGAAGCAACAGGCGTCGATACGGCGCAATCCACCGGCGACGTTTCAGCGAGCACCGAGTCGTCGCGCCCAGCGACGTGTAGTCGAGGGACAAGAAATGAACGGCCCGTTCGTGGAGAAGCCGGCGATCGTCGAGCGCAACAACGTACATCAGGGGAGCGTGAGCAACAGTGGTTGCAACAACAACGCGACGAGGCACGCGTCGTCGTCGGTGGCGGTGAACAATCCGAGTCCCCGAAGCACTCGTAGTGCACCCTGGTCGCAGAGCCAACCCCGGGGACTGTACACCTCGTCGAGCCCGCGCTCCGTGAGGTCCGCCGGCACCGCACCCGCGGTGAGTTTCGACCAACGTTCATCCGCAGTCCGGATGATCTTACGAAGCAAGGGGGTCATCCCATGGGGTGGGGCTCGAAACGCCGAATGGCCAAATATAGAACGACAAAGATTTCGAAATGACAGAATTATAAATGAAAAATAACGAAGGTTAAATTAGTTTACATTTTATCCTTCGAACGACGACGGAAACGAATAGTTATTACACTAAAGGATTATTTATTCGAGATGTCTATCTCGAATCGAAACTAGCCTATCGCTAGTTTGACTGATCGACTCTTCGGCCCTTCGCTTTAAGGCGGAATATACATTTAGACAGGAAGAAAATAAGCAATATTGAGGGATTTTTTAAACTAAGAAATAATTATTCTACAATTATCAAACTTTAGGTATACTTTGAAAGTATATTCAAGGGGAGATATACACCTAGGAGCCGGAAAAAAAGGTCATTTTTGTGAATTTTTGCAAGGAAAACTATTTGAAATTTCGGATTGGGATTTTAATTATCTTAAAGTATATACATTCGAAAATATGTTTAATTTTCTTTATTTTAAAATATCAAAAATATACAAGGATATTGTATGATCCTTGGAGCGTCGTAAAAAAATCTGCGTATACGGTACCCACTGGCGTTTCTGCAAAAATCATCTGAAAAAAAAAACCAAAAAAATTATTAAATTAGATACTATAATCTGGTACTTGTCATAGCCGATTTTGAAAATATCGATTTATGACAAAATGGCGGACGTTTGAACGTAAATAGTGATTTTTGGGCCAAAAATTAGTTATTATTTTGCCTATAAAACAAAAACTAAGTAACGGGAAAAAAATCCTATGACAAGTACTAAATAATGGTGTATAGAATAAGCACAAAAAACCTCAAGGCATTCGGTTCATTGGTTTTCGAGAAATTTTGGGTACCGATTTGCAAAAACGTGGTTTTGAGAAAAACGCGTTTGAAAATTTGGGAATGAATAAATCATGAAATTTGTCAACTTACATGGAATCATAGATACCAGGCCCATAGTGTAGATCTTTTACGGTCGACGGAATGTTCATAGATTCTAAATCCTCGACCTCGACCATCTAGGTGTATGTCTCCCCTTAAGGCGGAATATACATTTAGACAGGAAGAAAATAAGCAATATCGAGGGATTTTTTAAACTAAGAAATAATTATTCTACAATTATCAAACTTTAGGTATACTTTAATAGCATATTCAAGTATACGAAACAATGTAAAAAAATTAATTCATCTTCAAAATGGCGGAGCTGTGGCAGAGTGTTACAGCACGGTCGCCGCGGGAGTTGCGAATCGGCGTGCAGCCTAGCTTCCCGTAGACGTTGATTTGCAAAAAGGATCAAACATTTTTTCAGTCAGAACATGTATAGTTTCTATGTGACGGTAATTAAAATGAAGAAAATGCAAATTTAAGAAAAAGGCACGCATTTACAAAAAAATCAACATTTGACGCAACATTTCTGTAAAATGTGGATTAAAAAAGTAGTTGTTTTTTTTCTTCAATTTTTCAAAAACAATTTTGGTCAAGTAGAAGGTACCAATATTATCAATATTTCTACCAAGTTTCAACTCAATCGGCTTAATAGTTTTTCAGTAATCCTGCACGCCAATTTCGATAATGCAGTTTTGAGAAAAACGCGTTTGAAATTCACGCCCGCTCCGAATCCGAGCGGTGAGGCACAGCGTTCACAGGCTGCAACGTTTGAAGTTTTTCGAATTTCGCTTTGAAACGTTGGGAAAATATTCTACATATATAGTTATATCGTTTAACGCTTCAACTGCCATTGTAGCAAATTTGCTTCGTTCAATTTGACCCCGTCGGTAAAAGCGCAAGGACGCTATAGCGGACAAGCTACTTCACAGTTCCATCAATCTATACTAGATGCAGTTACAAATGCCGGGATAGCTTGAAATTCAAACGTAACCATATGAATTATGTTAAGACGGAATGACACCTCATCGCGGTCGGTATGGTAGAACAATTATAGATACCCAAAAATCTCTGAAACGGCTCTTCAGATCTCGTCGAAACTTTGCCAAACGACGTCAAATAGATAGACGAACAGCTGTCTGCCCCTCGAATTTTCCGAATTTGAGAAGAAAAAAAACGTAGATTGGCTTATCATAAGCCAATCTACTTTTTTTCGCTCTAGACTATATGCGATAACTCCGCAGATATTCAATATTTCGAGTTTTCCTTTGGACAGTATATTCTTTGGGTATCATACTTTCGAAATATGCAAAAAAACCGATTTTTTTAAATTCCAAAGGGATTTCTCGCCTCAAAGTCTACCCAAAGTTTGATAATTTTAGAATAATTATGTCTTAGTTTAAAAAATCCCTGAATATTTCTTTTTTTCCTGTCTAAATGTGTATCCCGCCTTAATCATGTTCGTTGCGGTGTGGAGCAGCTGCTGAACAGACTGCAGCGACGGAGTAGCTCTGTGGAGAGCCAGAGCTCGGGTGACAGTCACAGTCGCAGCGGCCACCGGCGCCGGAGCCACAGTCACAGTCATCGACGTCACAGCCGGCACTCGGACTGCGAGTCCGAACTATCGCGAGGCTCCCACGACACGAGATCCGCACACCGGAAGCATCGCCGAAAGCACAGAAGTTCGCGCAACTCCAGGTAAGTTTCGACGAGTCCGTAAAAACCAACTGCTCGCACGTCTCGTTAATCTAATATTCCGGTCGCGCGCAGACACGAATTGGTAGATTCGGAGCCACAGTGGAGAGAGGCGCAGAAGCGAAAGGGCGAGGGTGTCCAAAGAGCGGTGGTGAGCCACACGGAGCCGAGAAGACGCCACAGAAGTCGCCACCGAAGTCCATCCCAGAAACAAACACTGCCCGATGAACTCAGAAAGTGCGCGCTCACGTTGATTCTTCATGTTGCTTCTTCTCGAGAATATTCGACAGCTTTCGAACAACCTTTGTTACCGTGTGTGTGCGTGTGTATTTTTTTTTTAACTCAAGATCTCTGGACAATTTGTTTTTTCTCCAGACACCTGGAGTTCGGTCTGATCGACACTACGGGAATGAGCGAGCAGCAGAGACGAGAGATCCCGTACACGATAGTCCAGTCGCAATCGGTGCCGCAGTGCCTGTTGCAATCGAGCAACGGCCGGTTGGACGTGACCGAGACGACGAGGGCCCCGACGCCACCTAGGTACGATGATCTCAAGATGGTCTGCACTCACTACAATCATCCTCCAGCGGAGGATGAAACGGGATCCGTAGTCATTGTTTGAAGAGACAATATCCTCGAGGACGTTCCAAGGACACGCTCTTTTACCACCCACCTTGTTCGTCGTCGATCCTCTCCTGTCGTCCCGTGCATGAGTCGTTTTGTCTGTTTGTTCGTTCGTCCGTCCCACGACACCCACGTTTTATTTATTACTTCGAGCATGTGACATTGTCGTTTTATACAGCGTTTCGCAGCATACAGCATGTGCCCGAACAAGCCTCTTATTTATTTGAAGCATGAATCACCTTAAAATAAATCACTGATTAACAGCCTGACGCACACTGGTGTTTTCTTTCTTGTCTACGATTGTGTGTTGTTGTCTCCCTTGGCCCGGTGATCTTTAGGAAATTGGTGAGAGAGATTCTTGCTCGAGGACGCAAACGTTGAATTTTTTCGCTGTGGCCAGAGCACGATTTTCGTTGGTGTTTTGTTTTGTTTTTTTTTAATTTAATTCACGGCCGAATTCGAAAGTGGGGATGTCCCGGGGCAACGAAGCAGTGGCAGGCTCCTAATTATTTTTCAAACAAGGTGAACATTATTTTAATAGGGTTTACATAATTTGTTCGCGGAAAAATAAGATCATTTCAAAGAACGTACGGTGTTTGATATTGAGGAAGGAGACCGTTTCTGTCGTCAGCTAAATTCGATTACTATTATAATATTTTTCTTGTTTTATGTTCGTAAATTAATATTTTTTGTGTGTCATTATACGCTTTACAGTGTAATATAGTGCAATCAGTAATCACTACACTACACGTCAGTTGGACTTATCAATTTAAACATTTTTTCTCTTTTCGTTTATACAATTTTAGAGTAAACTACTTTTAGATAAAGATCAAACTGTAGTAGCGTATAATGGCTGGTGTAAACATCTGGCGCTAAGTACATAACATTTCATAGGCATTTTTACCAGCTGTAAGAAACAATATGAGTAACTAAATATTCATTTTTTTCGGATACACTGCGAAAATTTTAAGGGAGACACCACCGTAACGGGTCGAGAAATGGTCGTTTTTTCCGAATTTTTTTTGTCTACTACAGTATTCATTTGGCATTTAGAAAAAAGGTATGTTATTAAGCATACATTGAACTTATTTCTTGTAAATCTTCATGAAAAAAATGAAATTAACAACGTTCTTGAGGTATAAATGCCTCTGTATAAAAAATGTGGTCTAACGGCCGGATCGGTTACTTGACAATAGTTGGTCGGATAAATGGAAATAAAAAAGTGTTATAATCTGTACAATTGTAGTTCACGTTGCACGTAGCTGTTTTTCGCAAAAAGAATCACAAAATGATGGGTGTTTAAAAAAAGTGTAATCGTGGCGAAATTTTTGCTTATTTGGGCTTAATTAATTTGGGTTCATTTGGGCTTCAAAAATACTAAATTTCAAACAAAAAAACGGCTACGTGCAACGATAACTACTGCAATTGCGGATATTTAGGTTTTTTTAAATTAAAAATCGGATAAGTACAGGTAGAGTTACGATTCCGGCCCGGTCGAGAAAAGTCGTTTCGAGCAAAACGCGATTGAAAGGTTTAGTTTACGTAAACCGTTGCGCTACCTGCTCTCCTTAAGGGGCCGTACCAGTGTGAACGCTGAAAATTTGAGGGATTTTCGGGAATTTTTTGGAAGAAAAGTACTCAATTAAATGTTTCGGAAAATTAAGAATATATTTGGCTATATTTAACCCATATTACGTCATTTTTTCAAAGAAAAATATTGACATCCAAGCGACTTATGCGCTGCCTTCGGCGGCGCAAAAAAAACTTCCTCCACTGCTGACATGATTCCGGCCGATTGAGTAGCTGAAACCGAAAAAGAAAAAAATGTCGTTCAACTGGAAGGTATTTCCTGTACAATGACGTAGGATTTTCGGAAAATATCAAAATCTAACAAAATGGCGTAGTTACGAAAAGTGTCTGTTTTCTTGCCTATAAAATCGTCGTTTTTTTTCAATGCCAAATCGTCAATTTTCATCCAATCGAAAATATCCTACGTCATTGTAGAGTAAATATATTCGAGGGTACTCAGTTCAAATTTCAAGTCAATCGGATAATTGCTCTTTGGGTTACAATGTCAGCAAATTTGAAAAATCTCATTTCGAGAAACACGCGTTCAAAGATCTAACTATCGATTTTTTCAAGATAAAATGATATTGCTATAAAAGATATAAACGATAATGATATTCTAGAAAGTATAAACTGTCGAAAAGGCAAAAAAATCAATTTTTTTAAAGTCTCACACTGGTATAGCCCCTTAAATCGTTTGTGACTTGGTCAATTTTCAAAATTTTAACTCGAAGATTTCTTCACATATTTTCGAATATGTATACCTTGAGAAAGTGCAAAAAAACTCGATGTCGTAAGTGGCGTCCCGCCTTAAGGGGGGAAATCCCTTTGGACGCCCGAAAATGAGTCGTTTTTCATGAATTGTTTTAAAGGTGATAAAATAATCGAATCATTTTTAATAAATTACATTATCTTATTACAACTTTCAAGTATTAATTGTTTTTTCTTTTTTAAACAAAACAAAATGTCGGCGTTATAAGGTATTCCTCTAGGCGTCTGTTGGAAAACTTCTCATGTTATAGCTCAAAAAGTTATTGATCGATCCGGTTGAAATTTTGGGAGGTTTCTCACTATAACATTACTGGAAGGATATACCTATAAAAGTATAAAAAAGTATAAAATTAAAAATTAAGTAGGCTTTGTAATCAAATTTTCATATTTTTGACCATTTTCTCGACAATTTTTACCCCAAAAAGGTAATTTATTTACGCGATAACCTTAAAACTTTAGGTATATCCTTACAATAATGTTATAGTGAGAAAACTCCCAAAATTTCAGGCAGATCGATTGATAACTTTTTGAGCCATAACATGAGCAGTTTTTCGAAAGACGCCTAAAGGTATACCTTACATCGTCGCCATTTTGTTATGTTTAAAAAGGAAAACTTTTCTTTGAACACTTGAAAATTGTAATGAGATATTCAAAATTTAAAAACAATGCGGGTATTCTATCACCGTTAAAAAAATGCATGAAAAATGACTCATTTTCGGGCGTCTAAAGGGATTTCCCCCCTTAAAAAATCAATGGTTGGCTCAATCCACGAAGTTTTTTCAAAATTATATTCCATGGAATATATTCTTTTATAGAGAATTCACCGTGTTTGGTGATTTTTATTTTTTTCTCTCCATATATACGCTTTGAAATGGTATTTTAAAAAAGTGCTCCTTAAAAGAGACAACTTTTTTTCCTTGTCAGATCTCTGCAGAGATATTTTTTTACCCATTTTTGCATACCATTCTCCAGTAAATTTGAGGTAAAAATTCAATTGTGGAGGGCCCGCGGAGCTCTGTTGACCCCTCCCCAATCCGGCCCTGGATTAAACTATTTGTTCAATGATGTCAAGTGTAACGTCTTTGGCCACAGCTACCCCCGAGAGAGAGAGAGAGCGAGAAAGCTCGTGCGCAAAATTTTGGACTGCCATATACGGAATTAAATTTCAGAAATGTTGGATCCATTGGGAAGAGAGGTAGACGCGATACTCGTCATAATTGCGACGAGATGATTTTAAGCTTTCCGCCAAACGCGAGAACGAGCGCGCGTAACGAAGCAAAGTGTCCCGTGGATAGGATCGATTATAATCCGAGGCGAGACGTGGATTACGCGACGAAGAGTGCGATTGGATCGCGTAGCGGGAGATTATTGATAGGGAGTAACGTGGACAGCGGACTAGGCGAAAGCACGCCGCAGGATTTCTCGAGTTGTTGCTCGAGCTCGGCCGACAGCTCGGCCAGACCATCGCGTCCTCCCGTACGTACCACCAGTATATTTCTTTCGCCATTGTATTTCTTCTTTTCCCGTTTCCGGCTCTTCCCGCTTGCGTAGCGCGCCCTATGCGGGCCATTCTCCCACCGGAAGGAACGGGCTCAAGATATCGCTCTGCATAATCAGATTTTTACACATACCGTTTGTAGGTTGGGGGTCAAAACTTCGAATGGCCAAATATAGAACGACAAAGATTTCGAAATGACAGACTTCTAAACTCAGAATAACGAAGATTAAATTATTCGAAATTTTATCCGTCGATCGATGACAAAATCGAATAACTATTACACCAAAGGTTTATTTATTCGAGAGCTCGTTTATTCGAGAACGTGTATTCAGATAGTCTGCAGTTTGAGTCATACAAATATATATTCGAATAATCTACAACATTCATATCTCCGAAATATAAAAAAGTGAATGTCTGATATTGGCAATACCATCTATAGCAAAAAGCCATATATCGAGAATGCAAACTTCGAATGTGTAGATCTTAGATACGCAAATGGTCGATGGTCCAAAATAACGAATACCTAAATAGCGAACATGGGAGACTGCCTTACCCGACTGCCCACCAGCGCCATCTGCCAGCTTCACTCTGAAGCGCAAGTAACGTATCCAGACCGTTTGACTTTTTGGCACTTCACTTTAATGAATTCGAAATTGTAAACCATTGCGATATTTACAAGTCGATGATTTATCGTCTCGAATTTATCGGTTTATTTACACCGAAAAGTCGATTTTTTTTTTCGTAACGGACAGTGATTCACTCAGAAAATTAATTACTCATCTATTTAGTACGAATATCAAGCTGTTAGAACATATATATATTTTTTTTCGATGTACAAAATGGCAGGCTGCTCGAAACTTCTCGAAACAGCTTTTTTCCAATTGGCGTGACACATAACGTCAACAATTTCCACTCGATTTACTTCAATTTTGAAAGTTATGTTCCTAATTGCATCTCGCAGAGACGTACGTACGGAATTTCTGATTAATCGAAAACTTTTTATTTGATGAGCAGTTTATGAGCAGTTATGACGAAATTTTTCACTGATAACTCATTTCTAGAGTTCAACTACTTACAACTTTTGAATAAAACAATTCTTTTTTAATTCCGTACGTACTTCTCTAGGTATTCTAATATAGATTGACGAGAAGTTTTTTGTTATAGGTAAAAAATTGTGGATGCTAAATGTCACGGCGAGGAGCCCCAAAAAAAAGATAACAAAAAAAAATGTTAGTAGTCGGCCATTTTGTACATCGAAAAAAAAAATTATATCAGCTTGATATTCATACTAAATAGATGTGTAATTAATTTTATGAGTGAATCACTTTTGCATGCGAAAAAAAATTGTTAAATTCGCACATGATATTATACCCGTTACTGTGGACTAAGGCCTTAAATCTTATATTTATTTTCGCTATAAATCAATTTCGAGATATTTGTATTCACAATTTTTATTAACTATTTTACAGACTGTCATGAGATTGATCTATCTATATTGGTACGTTCGTCATTGATGAATTCAAAATTTCGGTCCTTCTGAATATTGGTCGATCGAATTTCCGACACCTACTCCGTTTGTATTACGTTGAGAATTTTTTCTCGATTCTGAGGAATTTGCCATTCTTAACGTTCAGGATTGCTACGCATTGTCGACTGAGAAATTCATACATACTCGTATTTGTAAACATTTCAAACTATACGGGAACAATTATATACGTAGAAATAGCAATGAATCCTTTTTGTGAAAAAACACATAACATTTTTAACCGCATTGAAAAAACAGGAAATTCTCAATTCGATCCTTCTATTGAAAAATTATGTTCAACTGGATAACATAATTTTTTAAAATATCAAATATATGGAGATGGGGAACATTGAAATAAAATTTGAAAAAAAAACTGAAATGCAAAATATAATTTAAACACCGTAAAGTTAAAAAAAATACATTAAAAGCAAATACAGAACCTGTTCTTTATTATAAGGAAAAATTTGTATGCCGGTGAGAATAAATAAAAAATAAATATCAACACTTATCTACAATAATAATTGCGTGGTTGTATATCAACAAATCAAATGATAGAGCTTTGCAGCAAATTAATTTTTAGTTTTTTTAATTTCGATTGTTTGGCACTGACATAACTTTTTTGTATATAACAAAGAATGATATAAATATTCAAAATAGGCAAAAATCTTTATTCTCATACTGTTCAGTTTTTTTGTCAAGTCGGTTTCATTTTTCGTAATTGTTGCAAAAAGTAAATTCCAGAAAATTTCGAAAATCCCTGTGTTCCCGAGTTTCCCTGTTTTCCATATGCGTAACAATCCTGACGTTTCTTCGTACCTTGGGAGCTTCGTACATTGAGCGGTCACCATTAGTAACAGAATCCATTATCCAAGCGATATCTCGCCTCGTAAATAAGCAAACTCGCCCTTTTTCCTCCTTCGCTCTCGATGTAAAGCCAGCAATTGTTCTCTTTGGTGTCTGTAGACGCAAATACAATTAGCGGGAGAGGGGCGCTATGATCTATCCTCGAATCAAGAAAATTACTCGCCTGTCGATGCTACTCTGGACGCGGTACTTCAGCCCATTATATCGTAAGTCGACCCAAATAAACCAAAACAAACGCAATATCTCGCCTCGTGTGCACGCTGCGGTTTTATTTCACACAAACCAAATCGTAAAACCGTTTTTGTAAAATTGAACAAGAAAACTAACGTCATTGTGCTGTAACAAAAGTAGAAGCTTGTACCCAGTGCGCTTAATTTTTTTTACCAGAAAACTTTACCAACAATTATTTTTCTTTACTTTCAGGACTCTGACACGAAGACCGCGGACTCGGCCAAAATAAGCACTGTACTGTAATTTAAGGATATATATATATTATATATATAAAATATATATATATATATATATAGCGACAAATATATATGTGAAAAAAATGTGCACATACTGTATATTCGAATGAAACTCGTGTTTATACGTCGAACGAATAAACGAACTATAATCCTACTAGTCACAGGATAAACAATAATAAACGACTTATGCTCCTTAGCGTATAAATGATTAAATTTATTTATTTATAAAATATATGCATATATATTTTTATATATATGTACATATATATGTGTATATATATATGTATTCCTAGTGTAATTGTACATCCTCAATTATCCTTAGACGCCATGTGTCTCATCAGGTTACCTATGAATTTTTCCATCTTCTTTAGATCCTGAGCTATCTCCGTTTTGTACTGTATGCACTGGAACAAAATGCAAACAATTGTACGCGTTCAGGAGGTATTCAGTTTAGGTTTGTTTAGGTTCCGTATGCACTGGAACAAGATGCAAACAATTGTACGCGTTCAGGAGGTATTCAGTTTAGGTTTGTTTAGGTTCCGTATGCACTGGAACAAGATGCAAACAATTGTACGCAGTCTGAAAGGAATTTTGTTTGGGCTTGTTTGAGTTTTGCATACACTGGAACAAATTGCAAACAGTTGTACGCAGTCCAGAAGAAATTTCATTTGGGCTCTATATGCGCTGGAACAAAATGCAAAAAGATTGTATGCACTCTAGAAGGAATTTTGAATGGGTCTGACTAGGATCTATATGCACGGGGAGAAATTGCAAAAAAATTACGTGATGCAGAAGAAATTTTGTATGGACTGTAGAAGAAATTTTGTATGGACACTGGAACAAAATGAAAAAAATTGTACGCAGTCTGAAAGGCATTTTATTTGGGTTTTGTATGCACTGGAAGAAGCTGCAAAAAATTGGACACGGTTCAGAAGGATTTTTGGTTTTGTTGGTTTCGGTTCTGTATGTTTAGAAAAAAATGAAAAGACGAGAAGGAATTTTGTTTGGATTTGCTTGGGTTCTATATGCACTGGAACAAAATGCAAAAAAAATTTACACGATGCAGAAGGAATTTTGTTTGGGTTTTGCATGCACTGGAACAAAATGCAAAAAATTGTACGTAGTCAGCAACAACAGGAATTGTTCGTGTCTGATTGGGTGCAGTATGCAATTAAACAGAATGCAAAAAAATGTATTTGGTGCACAAGGAATTTTGTTTGCATTTATTTGGGTTTTGTATGCACTGGAGCAAGCTGCAAAAAATTGTACACAGCCAGGAAGGAATTTTGTTTGGGCTATTTGAGTTCTTGTGAAGAAGAAATTTTGTTTGGATTTGTTTACGATCTTGTGCAGAAGGAATTTTGTTTGGATTTGTTTTGGTTTTTGTCCAAAATGTCTTTTGTTTAGGTTTGTGTGAGTTATTGTGCAGTAAGAATTTTGTTTGCGTTTGTTTGGGTTCTGGTCTGGAAGAAATTTTGTTTGCGTTTTGTACAGGATGGAGCGAAATGCAAAAAAATTGTGCGTAAATTTTGTCGACTGTTAAAGGTCTCAGGACGGGAAACTCACCGTTCGATTGTCCGTAAGCTTGAGAGACAGGTAGCCTTTGTTGTGGGAGTACTTCATCGAGTATCGGGCCTGCCGAAAAGAGAGAACAGACTTCAAGACTCGAAAAAAGGGGTTGGCGGGCGGATAGAGGAAAAAATGACTAGAGGATTTGTACATCAGGTGGATGGGAGAAAAAAATGACAGGAACTTTGAAAGTTCGGTTGGTCGGTTTTAATGAATAGCGAGGCGCTTGGGTTTGGGTTTGTTTGGCTTTACCTTCAATGGATCCTGCAGGTATAACCTCTCCGCTCCCTTCTCGAACTCTTCCCAGGAATTCATGTACGTCATTTTGATGGGGTTGCGACGGCCGTTCTTCTGGAATTGCAGAATCTCGTGATAGTGTTTTTTTAAGGTTAAGTTTATAATTTTAATAACGGAAGGATGATTGAGTCGCGAGGCACAGCTGGCACACGTCAGTGCGCCAAATCCGCGAGCTGTCTGACGGCTGCGCAACGGGTCGGTTACTTTACCAAGACGCGTGGCATTTTACCGGGATTTAACTTATTTTATTTATTTCATTTGCATTTTTTCAATCATGAGATTCTAGCTTTATTCGCGTTTGCCCTTTACTTATTATTATATTTGTTTGCATCGTTAAATGCGATAGGGGCTAGTGACTTTTCTGTCGTGCTTCCGGTGACAATTGGGTGAGTTTTTCTCTATCGGTAAGAGAGTGATCTTGTTACCAACGGATCTCAGATACCAGCTGCCGGTCAGGCAGGACACGCATGGAATTGATGGAGCATTTTGGACAAGATTTGATTCTTAATCTGCTCACGAGTTCCATCGCGATGCTACGGTCGCTGGGGATGGCCCCTTAAAGCCATGTGTCACACCGACTCCACGACCGATTTCCAGTGTTCTTCTAAGCGGTTGAGTTTTTGGAAAAAAAGAAAAGAAACACCTTCCACTCTGTTGAACGACGAACATCATCTTTCTCTTCGTTTGCCCGAAATGTGATCCGTCTGAGAGAGAACTTGGCAATGGGATTTTTACCGACTGGACTTACGAGCCATGTCCAAGAGGATGCTATTCTCCAACCTTCCGGAAGGATTCCAACGCAGTTGTGATTTATTGCTGTTTATTGCTGTTCATTCATTTATTTGACTAACGTTGTTTGGTAAATTAATGCTGGTAATCTTTGGTAAACGAATGCTGTTAAATGTTGATAAATTAATGCTGACAAACTTTGATAGACTAACGGTGGTAAATTTGTGTGGAGACGGAACGACACCTCATCGCGGTCGGTATGGTAGAACAATTATAGATACCCAAAAATCTCTGAAACGGCTCTTCAGATCCCGTCGAAACTTTGCCAAAAGACGTCAAATAGATAGACGAACAGCTGTCTGCCCCTCAAATTTTCTGAATTTGAAAAAAAAACGTAGATTGGTTTATCATAAGCCAATCTACGTTTTTTTTTTCTGAAATGATGAGACGTGTCAAGGGTTTCTGCAATGGAAATTTATTTGATACTTTTTTAAAAATAAATCAGTTAATGAACGGATAAATAGGACTGATCACCCACAGACGCAATACGCAACGCGATCGTGTAGTTCTAACGAATAGTAGGGGATCAAGTAGTTTAACGAAAAGCAAAAGATCAACTAGTTTAACGAAAAGTAAAAGATCAACTAGTTAAACAAAAAATACGAGACCAATTAGTTTTAACAAAAAGTATGAGACCATGTGGTCTTAACAAAAAGCACGTGATGACGATCCATGGATCGGGGCTCGTACAACTGGAAATGCGGTTCCAAGGTGCTAGCTTTTCCGTCAAGCTCGTCTAGCTGTCACGCGTGCGAACTACTTATAGTCCTGCAGATGCGGTTGCATTGCGCAATCAGATTACAGATAAGTAAACCAAAAATAATAAGCGATTAGTACGTTGGCAAATAATGGTCAAGCCCCGACAAGCGCGAGATCCCCCAGGTGACTACAAAAACGCTTGCGGATTAACGTACCAATTTGGCCTTACGTCCCCCAGAGTGGCGAAGCGCCTGAAACTGGGCCAAGAAGTGCGGATGCACGTCGAAAGTCTCGATCGACGGTAAAATAACTCTTCTGAATTCGTTTTGCAACGACTGAGGAGTATGATGTGTAAGAATCTGAAAAAATAATTCCCATTTTCAAAAATGCCTCAACTCTCGATAGTATTCATACGAGAAAACGGACCCCCTTGTTCATCATCTCAGCCCATACGCAGTAGCCCTTGCCACGGCTGATGGCGTCATGTCTGATGAGATATTTCACCATTGTCCATCGCTCCTTAGGCGTATACGGGTGACGACTGAAAAAGATCGTCCATCTTGTAACGTAGAAACGCCCCAAGATGAGCGCCCAGGTAGCAATTTCAATATAGTTGTCTATTAGTTGTCCAAATGGGTACCAAATGTCCGCTTGGAAGTTACCTATAAGTTATCATGTGTCCAACAGTTATCTTTTTGGATGGTTGTTGACTTTAAGATAACTTCCGGGCGAACATGTGGCACCCTTTTAGCCGACTTTTGGACATCTTTTTGAAAATCGCTACCTGGGCAAGGAAGTCGACCATCTGACTTTGTCCCAGACTCAAAAATCCTGACTACTCACCGAGAACTTCTCACGTTGTTTGTCAGCGACGCCCTCCAGATCCTCGCCCTTGGTATGCTGCGATGAAAACAATGTTGAATCCATCACAGTAAATCCGCTGTGTTCCAGCATACTGAGAAGTACGGACGAAAGGAAACATTTATACTTGTTTCGCTTACCCGGCTGGCGGAGGATCTTGCCTGGGCGCAGTCGGTGCGGGGCTTCGCTCAGGCTCGGCTTCTTCGTCGCTGCTGAGCCAAATAATTAAGTAATCGTTGGCACCTCCCTGCGGTGTGGCGTTTTGGACTCGGCTGGGTCCAGCCACTGTCTCCGTCATATTGCACCTGTTACCAGGCGTATTGTGAATGTTTCCAACCGTGTTGCCGCTTCTACCAGGCGTAATGCTCCGGATATCACGTGTATTGCCGCTGATACCGGGCGCACTGTGACTTCTATCGGGTGTATTACGGCTGCTAGCAGGTGCATTGCGGCCGTTATTAGCTGTATTGCGGCTGCTATCAGGTGTATTGCGGCGGCTAGCAGGTGCACTGCAGCCGTTATCAGGGGTATTGCGACTGTTATCAGGTCTATTGCGGCCGTTATCAGGTGTATTGCGACTGCTACCAGGTGTATTGCGGCCGTTATAAAGTGTATTGCGGCTGTTATTAGGCGTATTGCGGCCATTTTCAGGTGTATTGCGGCTGTTATCAGGTGTATTGCGGTCCTTATAAGGTGTATTGCGGCTGTTATTATCATAGATATTGCAACTGTTATAATGAGTATTGCACCTGTTATAAGGAGTATTGCAGCTGTTATCAGGTGTATTGCGGCTGCTAGCAGGTGCATCGCGACTCTTATCAGCTGTATTGCGGCCGTTATCAGGTGTATTGCAGCTGCTATCAGCTGTATTGCGGCTGTTATCAGGTGTATTGCGACCATTATAAAGTGGATTGCGGCTGTTATCAGGTGTATTGCGACCGTTATAAAATGTATTGCGGCTGTTATTAGGCGTATTGCGGCCGTTATCAGGTGTATTGCGGCTGTTATCAGGTGTATTGCGACTGTTATAAAGTGTATTGCGGCTGTTATTAGGCGTATTGCGGCCATTATAGAGTGTATTGCGGCTGTTATTAGGCGTATTGTGGCCGTTATCAGGTGTATTGCGGCTGTTATCAGGGGTATTGCGGCCGTTATAAGGTGTATTGCGGCTGTTATTAGCATAGGTATTGCAACTGTTATGAGGAGTATTGCACCTGTTGTTAGGAATATTGCAGCTGTTATCAGGTGTATTGCGGCTGCTACCAGGTGTATTGCGGCTGCTACCAGGTGTATTGTGGCTGCTACCAGGTGTATCGCGGCTGCAAGCAGGTGCATTGCGGCCGTTGTCAGGTGTATTGCGGCTGCCATCAGGTGTATTGCGACTGTTATCAGGTGTATTGCGACCGTTATAAAGTGGATTGCGCCTGTTATAAGGTGTATTGCGGCCGTTATCAGGTGTACTGCGGCTGATGAAAGATATATTGCAGCATTTATCTGCTGTATTGCGGCTGTTATCAGGCATATTACGGCTGTCGTCAGGCACATTGCTGCTGTAATCAGGCTTATTGCGGCTAGTATCAAGCATATCACAGCTGTTATCAGGTGTATTGCAGTCGTTCTCAGACAGATTGTGGCTGGTATTAGGCACATTGCTGCTGTTATCAGGAATATCGCGGTTGGTATAAAGCATACTGCGGCAATCGTGCGATCTACTGACACTCCATACATCGCTGGCCTTATCTGCAATACTGCAGCCCTCGCTAGCTGTGGCCCATGACTCGTCGCTGTCGGTCTTGTCGCCAAGCTCGAAGAGCGCCATGGACAAGCTGTCGAGCACATCGGCCTCACTGCACGGCGATAGAAAATGTGAAAAATCCTTTAAAAAACTATGGAACGGGGTTGAGAAAAGTTTCTTTAGCTTGGAGACTACCGAGTTGTTGCTCACCCGAGGGAAGGATGTTGCCCGTTTACGCACTTCACCATTGCGTGGGTGTTATACTTAGGAGTTCGCTTCCGGCTTGGGGAAACGAGGATGGAGCAAATTGGGATTTGAGAAAAACGTTCGATTTCTTTTTTCTAGAATTGTTCTTTTGTGCTAATAAAACAGGATGGCAAAGAGATTGAAGAAAAGATTCTAAATATTATTATTAATTGTTTTTATATCACGAAAATTCAAATATCCGAAGCTTATGCGAAACGCCGCGCGATTGGCGCTGACGGTTGTGACGTCACTTGTAAAAGCTATAAAATTATAGGTTACACGGCTTACGCGTCGGCGTAAATAAATGTGACAATTGGTGAGATTTTGCGTACGAGAACATCTCGAAAACTCTTCAAAAGTCAAGAGCTACTGTGATTCTCGCGCAGTGATATGTAAAAGAGGGCTTGTAACGGCAAATTCGAGTAATTCGCCGACCACGGACATTTTTATAGGCCTCCGAAGTAACTTTCGTGGTGGCGCCGCGCAACGGCTGCCGATGGCAAAACTTGGATTGGCGCATGGCGGTTAAGTCAAACCGGCACAAACACGAAAGAGCTGGGCTTGAGCAAGCATCATCGATTGTAGATCTCACATTGTGAATGGAATGTGCTTGTAAATAAAATGAAATAGTGTAATGGAACTAATAACGATTACTTGCGGATTCCAATGTATCCTCATGACTTCCTTTCGCCCTAAAAGCATATCTATAGGTATGTGACGAAGAGAATGTTAATGAAATTGCGTACATTGGCTGCGCCCGAATTTTTTTCTGCCATACAACAAAATTTCTGTTTAAATTATTGTTTGCATCGAAAATTTATATGAAGGAGGTTATAATATAGGCGGAACACTATTCGATAATCGTCATGTATCGGAAGTTCCTGTGATTGGAAAAATTCTTCCTCAAACACGCGTTAACAATCCCAAATATGACGTGAAACGCTGTTTTTACAACGTAAACATCACACGCGGTACTGTCATTCGAGCAAACACCTGATTTAAATGGCGACCGGCATACTGCATTGGCAGACGAAAACCAATCCAAGTTTTGCCAAAACTCGCCGCAAGGGCTGCGCCGCTAGAGTTAATTCGAAGACCTATAGTAACAGAGTTTCTGAGCGACGATCCTCAATTTAACGCTGCAGAAATTGAACAGTAAGTTGCAGTAAGTTCAACTTTGAACGAACTACTTTTCATGGTATTCAAACAGAGAGGAAAGAAACAAATCATATAACTTTATCGTTGTATTTTTTTACAAAATTCTAGTACTACATGAATAGTTTGTGTATCATTGTAACGTCACAGCACACACGGGTAACTTCGGATACGTTCGGCGCGTTTTTGCCAAGCCGAGTGGAATAAAAATTTCAAAGAGCTATAATTGTTGTACATTCAACCACAGATTTCGACGTCTCAAGTCTTGTGGCACAGTCAGAAGTATTTGATTTCGCGAACGTTTCGTGATATATACACAGAGAGGAACGAAACAAGTCCTGTATGTCTTTATCATTGTCAATTTCGGCAATACTCGTACTACACGAGTAGTTTGTATAGCGGCGTTAACATTGTGACGTCACAGCGCGCTCGGATCAACTTCGGATAAGTTCGGCCCGTTTTTGCCGAGCCGAATAGAATCAAAGTTTCAAAATACTGCATCTTCGTTAATTGACTAAGGAAAAAAATACTTTTCTTATAGAAACCGCACATGATCTTTACAATTTAAAAGAAATCAATTTTATAACTTAATTGTGCGTACTTGCGGAGAGTAGGCTTCTCGGAGATTTTATCGGCTGACCCGTTCTTCGGAACAGTTGAACGAAGATTCTTACAATGTTTTTTACGACGATTCGCTTCTTGCGTTAGACGTAGACTTTGTTAGACGAATTTGCGACTGCCAAACGTGCGAAATATCGGATGCGACGACAGCGCGCGGATGTCGCGCGTGATATACGGCGTTATCACGCTGTCGAGTGAGGAAGAAAAGAACAAACAAAATTACGACCATCAAGCTCGTTTTTTTTCAATTAACGTTGATGGCAAGTGAAACTGGGGTCGAATGATCAAAAACAATACGCGTTGAGCGCGCCCGTGATCCGCATTGGTGACAATACTTCGAGGCGCAATTTATTCGAATTGCCGACCGGAATTCGGCGCGCATGCCGCTTTTTCGTAGGAGCCAACGTGAGAAAACAAAATTTTCCGCCGCTCGGTCGGTTCGGCAGCGATGCCGTACCGATCGAGTCAACGAGAAACGTCCGCGCGTCCGTTTCTCATCTTTGATCATCATAATTCGTGGACGATGATCCGCAGTACGCTCTGCGACTGCAATCAGCAGCATGACGTACGAAACTTCGCTACCGTGAATGTCGCACAAGCATTTCGCTTTTTTCTTTCTTTCCCTCCTACGTGACTGGAATGAGACTCGTGTCGCGCCGACTGTTTTAGACGAGAGTCTCGGTCCTGGGTGTCTGTTCTCCAGCGTCATGCCCCGAGTCTACTGAGACTCCTACACGTTTCCTTCCCACGACTCTCTCGCAGCCGCCGAAATGTCCTAGTGAACAACGGACGAGTGCCCAGGACGCAAAAGTGTTTTCTTCGTCGCTGTTGCGCGAGCTTGAAATCTCTGTTTCTTTTTAACTACTGGTTGGCGTGATGGCAGACTTTGACGCGATCTACGAAGAGGAAGAAGACAATGAGCAGAACTCTGAGGAACAGTACGTTCCTGCTGTACCCGATCCCATTGTCGTACGGGGTGCTGGTAACATGACAGTGTAAGCTTCACGCCATTGCAATGTACATTTAAATATTTATATGGGCGTACGTATTTATAGCAATGGCATGTGTTTATTTATCCGAGTGAAAAATCTTCGAGTAGTTTACAAAATGGCCGCTGGAAAGGAATGTTTAGCAAGTATGGTTTTTTTGGGTTAGTTATTTATTAAATGGCCACTGAAAAGGATTGTGTTCCAAGTTTGTTTGGGTTTAGGTTTGCATGATGAATTTACTAAATAGCCACTAAAGAGGAACGTTTAGCAAGTTTGGTTTGTTTGGGTTTGTATGACCAGTTTACAAAATAGCCGCTGGAAAGGAATGTTTAACAAATTTGGTTTGTTTGGGTTTGTTATTTACTAAATGACTGCTGAAAAGGGATGTGTTGCAAGTTTGTTTGGGTTTAGGTTCTCACGAGGAATTTACTTAATGGCCACTAAGGAGGAATGTTTAGTAAGTTTATTTTGTTTAGGCGTGCATGAGTAATTTATTAAATGGCCACTGGAACGGAACATTTAGCAAGTTTGCTTTGATCGGGTTTGTATGACTAATTCACAAAATAGCCGCTAGAAAAGAAAGTTTTAACAAGTTTGTTTGCTTTCTGTTTATACGACTAATTCATAAAATGGCCACTGGACAGGAATATTTAGCAAGTTTGTTTTCTTTGGGTTTATACAACTAGTTCATAAAATGGTCACTGGACCGGAATATTGGACAAGTTCGTTTTGTTCAGGTTTGGACAACTAATTGACAAAATGGCCGCTAGAAAGCAATATTGGACAAGTTTGTTTTGTTCGGATTGGTACGACTAATTGACAAAATGGCAGTGGAAAAAGAATATTCAGCAAGTTTGTTTTGTTTGGGTTCCGAAAAAGGACTGTTCAGCATGTTTGCTTTTTTTGTTCGGGTCAGTTTGGGTTTGTATGACCAATTTACAAAATGGCCACTGGAAATAAATGCTTAGCAATTTTTTTTGGGTTTGTGCGACTCGTGTACAAAATGGCCACTGTAAAGGAAAGTTTAGCAATTTTGTTTTATTCATAGCGATAATAGTTTTTTTTGCAGGTGAAGTCACTTCGGACATTTGAAGGTCAACTCCTTTTTTTTAAATAGATCAGTATGTTTTTTTTCTGTATCATGAAAGAGGAGCTTAAAACAAGTTCAACGACCTATAACATAAGGTCATTGAAGGTCATAGAAAGTACAGAAAGGCGATAATACTTACAGTTTCTGTAGTAAATAAAATTACTACGTTTATAGTAAGTGTTTGAAATGACGACCATCAATATCAATGCGCACGTTATTATGTACGTTTACACATTTCTTACACAGGTACAGAAAGTACAGAAAGGCGATAATACTTAGGGTCCAATATCGTGATCAGCTCGTTCCCCAGACCTAACACCTTTAGACTTCTTTCTATGGGGAACATTGAAAGATAAAGTGTACAAAGAAGTACCATCCACACTTGACGACATGCATCAAAGAATTATTACAGCCTGTGCATCAATAAGTTCTGACGCTGTGACTTGCAAGTCACTCAATCGAAAAAGGACTCCAATGTTGCATAGATACTGATGGTCATTTTGAACACTTACTATAAACGTAGTAATTTTATTTACTACCAGAACTGTAAGTATTATCGCCTTTCCGTACGTTCTATGACCGTCAATGACCTTATCTTAGAGGTTGTTGAACTCGTTTTAAGCTCCTTTTTTATGATACAGAAAAAAAACATACCGATCCATTTAAAAAAAAGGAGTTGACCTTCAAATGTCCGAAGTACCTCCACCTACAAAAAAACTATTATCGCTATCGGGTGGTCCCTCTCGTACTGTGCAATTTCATTTCAGCAAATATTTCTGTGAACCTTATAGTTTCGAAGATATCCAAGGTGCTAATAGTTATTGATCCACCATTTATATGCATATTTGCCGGAGCGCTAAGACAAAAAACTCCTCTTCAATTTTCGCCGCCCCACGGCACATTTGCCAAGGAGAACGATAATGGCCACTGACTCGATCGGCGTTGTCCATTTCTCAGCTTTGGCCTGAGCAACAGATTCGAATCGGAATTCCCCAACGGACTGGTGTCGCGCGTCGCCCCTGAAGAATTCAAGGCCACCATAATGAGAATCAACGGAGTGTTGAAGAAGACCCTGCCCGTCAATGTCAAGTGGTTGTTCTGCGGCTGCGTCTGCTGCTGCTGCACTCTGGGATGCTCGCTGTGGCCCGTCATTTGCCTGAGCAAGAGGGTGAGCTCCGAGCGACGTGTGTACTTTCTCCTGGTTAGTCTTTTTTACAAAGGCTTTGGAATTCGCAGACGCAACATTCGCTGAACAAACTGCTGGAGTGGGAAAACAGCAAGCTCTATCACAAACTTGGCCTCCACTGGCGGCTCACCAAGCAGCGATGCGACAGCTCCTCTATGATGGAATACGTAAGAGAATGCTTGGGGGATTAATATTTTGTTGCGGTAGACCACAGAGCTAAGGGGAATTACGTAATTATGTGGAGAGGAAGGGAGTATCGAATTGAGGAAAATCATATTGTGCGGAAGAGATAGTCGACAAATTTTCCCATCTTGGCCAAAGATAAGTGGCTTCACTCAATCGTTGATGATTTATTTTCCGTTCGGACTTGGAACTCCGTCTTGCGCGCATTTTATTCGTAATCGGTTTCTATATAAAATGCCGTTTGAATGATGGAGTTCGGATAATCTTTCGATTTTTGGTGGAATATCAGAGATGCACTTTTGCCAATTTTTGGGCCATTTTTCAAGTGAACTTTCCGGAAAAATAAATCGAGATATTGGGATGAATCAAGTGGCATATGCTAAGTCTACCAGCATTCTTTTGTAAAGCCCCCATTAAGTTCAACTCCCTCGAATTGGACCAATGAGAATATGAATTTTTTGGATTTCGACGATTTTGGAAAAGGGGTCGAATGAGTCGGAAAAAAATAATTGCGATTTTTCAACCCTTTCAAGGATCTATTTGATGGGAAATTTTCCGCTGATTACGAATATAACTGAGTTTTTGTCGAAATCTCAAAATTACGCGAGCTAAACGCGGAAAACGTCTTTTCAATACTTTTGAAGACTTGTTTAAAATACTATTTGCATTTGTATAAGAAAAGATCAGTGTAAAATACCTTGAAGAGTTATTTTCAATTTTGAATATTTGTATAAAATACGACTTGTATTGGCATAAAAAACGATTTGTATAAAAGACTGAAACGTCTTTTCAATACAATTAAAGATTGAAGTATACACAATTTCGGATTTGGGGAAAATGAATAGTGAATTTGTATTCGGGGGTAAGAATACATCATATGGGTTGAGAAAAAAGGAGAAATCCAATTTTTTTTCGTATTTAGGCAAAATAATGTTTCTTTATTCAATCGGCGCTCATTTATTTTTCGTTATGATTTGAAATTCCACTGAGCGCAATCTCTTCGGAATCGTTTGTTCTAAAAACTGCTGCCTCATTAATCAATTTTTTTTTTTTTTTTTTTTTCTTTCGTAATTTGGCAGAATTTTAAATTCTGCCTCAATGATTCATTATCTTTGATGTTTCCATCGCAGGTTCTTCTAGTCGAATTCGTTCCCAAAATACCGATATACAGGCCGGACTAAACGGACCCGGCGAGGGTCTCCCGACGTTGGATAAGTTGGACAACGGACACGCTCGAGAACAAACGACGAGGAATGAATTTTCAATGAAGCGGACGCGCGTCCCAAGGGCCATAAACATCGCGATCTTTGTGCCGTGTTTCACGCGACACGTACGTTCGACGTATTTTTTTTTGTTGTAAATATGCCGTCGGTGAGAAAGAGCGAAGCCGGTGACTGTGGGCGACCTGGACGACGGGTGAAAGAAAAACGCGAGAAAACAAAATAGCCGTCGAGTGAACTACGAGGTTGCGCGCAGGGTTGCACCGAAATGTCGATAGGTCGTCGTCTGTAGATAGAACGAAACAAAAAACGCCATTTCCGTCCTCTGAGACAGCCGTATAACAAATAATTGTACATCCGTACGAATACACACGCGTTTGATAAGTTAGCGAGGGTCAATTTTACGGTAGGCCCAATTTAACAATTCGCACCGCGAAGCTTTTCTTCCGCATTTCGCACATTGCAATGTTTGTGTTAATTCTTCGTCTTTTTTTCCGCAACCCGCAAACTTGTTACCATAATTGTAATGCCGATAAGGCGCGCACCGCATATGCAACGAACGTAAGATTATTGTCTTTTTTTTTGTCCCCGGATTTTTTATAATACGAGAATCTCTCAACGAGAGGAAGCTTGTTCATTCGACGATACATCTAAACGGCTGTGATTGAGAACAAAAGACTAGAATTTAAATGGCAACAAAAAACGCGTAGGCTACCTTCTCTTTTGATTCTCGCGTGTGTCTGTGTGTTTTTGTTTACACAAACACTTAGGAGAAGGGCGCGATAGTTCGATCGTTATTCGACGAATCATTTCTGTGTGTGTGTGTGTGTATGTGTGTTAATTTTTTACGAATTTATTACACGCTGTTCGTGACTGCGCACCTGTGCTGGCCTCACATCGATGCAGTAGAATTAGAGAACAAACAACACAGCCCGCATATTCGCGTAATTTTTTTCAGTCCTTGCGGATAAGTTTGTCGAGATGCAAAGGAAAAATAAGAAAAAAAAAAGATCGGTGCAACCACGTGGACGTGTGTGTGTATGGGATGATCGTAAGAGCGAAAAAGCTCCACCTTTGTTGCCTTTTCCACGATATGACTATCGTTAAATTGCTTGCTCGTTGTTTCCGCAAAGATTGCAATATGGACGTTTTTCCGCGAAAAGCGCCGGTCTCGGCTCGACGAGCGGACAAAATAATAATGTCCAGACAAAAATCGGCAATTCAAATATCAACGCGATACTGCTGTAAATTTCGACCGCAGAGGAAAAACAACGACGATCGAGAAAAATTGCCAGCCGCGATCACTGGCGATGAGAAATTGAACGATAATCTCCATTTTTTTTTGTACCGTTTGAGTGTTGAAATTCAGTCCAGAGTGGGGAGTCGAGAAGATTGAGAGATAGAGATACTTCGACTGCACATTTCCGCCACGAACCTGACCGCATGTGGGGTCTGTCGGACCCCAGACGTATTGCAGATCGTTGCATTTCACTAAATATGCACTTTTGTTTGTCGAGACATTCTTTTGTAGTCAATGATCCCTGTTTTATGGCCCAAAACATAGTTTTTAAGAAAAACAAAAATCAAGCGCCCAAACACTCGTTCAAAGTGGGAGATGTGTTGAAAAATACGCACGAAGATGTAAATCGGGTCGAAACGACGCAGTGTGCAGTCGAAGGGATAATATTGGTCTCGACATGTGCCTTTCGGTCATGAGCAAAACAAAGAAAAGGCGAATTGTAATATAGTAGTTCCTTTAAGACAATGTAAATAACGCTAGGCGATATAGGGAGCGTAGCTGCGGCCCGTAGTCCGCGAAACGTTCGAAAAGAAAGTAACGGAGCAAAGTCGGAAGCAAAAAACATAATTGACCGTTTCAAACGAAAATGACAGCATATCAGACAATTAGCTCGTGGATTCTCACTCGATTCGCCGGCAACGGTATACAAGCGCCAAACAAAGTGAATAAAACAACAACAAAAAAAAACAATGAACCGTCGACTCGTGTAGCTACGCATTAATTTATCCTTTTGAATGGAGGTGAAGAAAAAAAATATTACGCTTTCGTGGTTCCCGCGGAGGGGGAAAAAAAAACTACAGCGAACGTTGAGCTTCTTGTGTATCGAAGAAGCGCATTTATGATTCGAGTACGTTGGCTGCGAGATCGTCCCGTTGTGTAACTGTGAGACACGCTAAGGCGCATACCGACATATATATGTATATGGTTTTGCGTCTGTGCAGCACACTGTGAGGCAAACTTGGCACTCTGTCATCGGCATTATCCCCAATGAAATTGTATTTACCGAGAATAATTCTATGTTATGATAATTGAACACAGGTGTGTTTGCAGCTTCCAGAGAAGAGCCTCGCGAGAGCTCTTTCACTGTGTACAAGCGACGAGTGTGTCTCCCAACGTTTAACGCTGCAAAGACATTCGGCTCCGCGGATCCTAATACCCGGTGCGACATACTCGAATGTGTGTCGTTTTTTTTTTAAGCTTGCAAATTGTTTTCGCGCTTTTCGATATTCTACAACGTTCGATTTGTATCTGGAGAAATTGTCGGTGCGATGACATTGCAAAGTTCGATGTTTCGCGAAGAGTCTCGTTTTCCACGCCACGAAGATTCGAGTCCCGAGACGCTCCAGGGGCGATGCACTTGAATTCTCGTTTTTCGCACGTGCACAACGAGACGAAGAAAACAACGTGTCGAATGATCGCCACACGTATGGAAGGAGGTAACGATACAACGACGGAACGAGAGCGAAACGATTGTCCGTTGCCACTCGAAGTTTTAGACTTCATCTACGACTTTACCCATCCGGACTTGGAGTTCATCTGGCCCTGCCAGGCGCGCTTCTACTGGCTAAATCTTCAGCCGTTCGTACAGTTTGTTCGAGTCCTCTTGAACTATGTGACGCCCTTCATTATTGTCATCGGTGAGATATTTATTTTCTCTCGCGATAAGTGGAAAGTAAAAAGTGATTGCCAAAGACCACTCGAGCACGCGCGGAACATTCTAGCTTTTTGCCCGCGGCATTGCTCGTTTTTTTCTTATGAAAAAGTGATTCACTCATAAAATTAATTACACATCTATTTAGTATGAATATCAAGCTGTTAGAAAATATATTTTTCTTTTTTCGAAGTACAAAATGGCCGACTACTAATATTTTTTGGGGGCTCCGCGGCGTAACATTTAGCATCCGCAATTTTTTACCTAGAACGAAAAACAAAAATTCCCGTCAATCTACATTAGAATACGTAGAGACGAACGTGCGAAATTAAAAAAATATTTTTTTATTTAAAAGTTGTAGGTATTTGAACTTAAGAAATGAATTTTCAGTGAAAAATTTCGTTATAACTGCTCATAAACTGCTCATAAAATGAAAAGTTTTGGATTAATCAGAAATTCCGTACGTACTTCTCTGCGAAATGCAATTAGGAACATAACTTTTGAATTTGAAGTAAATCGAGTGAAAGTTGTTGAAGTTATTTGTCACGCCAATTGGAAAAAAGCTTTTTCGAGAAGTTTCGAGTATTCGGCCATTTTGTACATCGAAAAAATATATATATATTTTTTCTAAGAGCCTGATATTCATACTAAATAGATGTGTAATTAATTTTATGAGTGAATCACTTTTTCATACGATCAAGAATTGTTAAATTCGCCCATGATTTAATGTCCGTTACTTTGGCCTAACGCCTTAAGAAAGAGCATTGATACGAATTTTGAAGTAAATTTTACCAGATTTTTCTTTTACCGTACAAAGTTTGCTACCCTCCTTTCCCCTAAAGGGGGGTAGCTTTCCAAAAACGCTGAAATCTCATTAATTGTGTCTAGGAGCAGTGATCTAGTGAGCAGTTTCAAGTAAATTTTACCCGATTTTTTTTGTTTTTCATACAAACTTTGTCACCCTCTTTCGTTTAGGGGTTGCATTTCGAAAAACGCTAAAATAACTATTTTATTGATTGTGTTGAACAGCATTAATATTAAGTTTAAAGTAAATCTTGTGACCAGATTTTTTTTATTTTCCATACAAATTTTACTACCCCTTTTCTCCCCTTAGGGGTTCGATTTCTAAAAACGATGAAATACGTGTATGATTAATTGTGTCAAGAAGCACGAATACTAAATTTCAAGTAAATCCGACCAAATTTTTTTCAATTTCCATACAAAATTTGCCAAAAATGGCGCGTACATAATAAAATCAACTGTCCTCCAAACTTCACGTTTCTACATTTAGCGGTTTAGGCTGAGCGATGATTAGTCAGTCAGAACTTTGCCTTTTATATGTATACACGCTGGGCCAAAAGTTTAGGGCACCCTGCAATTTTTCTTTCCGGACGAAAAATTGAGTATCTCGGCCAAAAAAAATCCGAAACCAATTTACCAAACGTGGTTGTAAAGAGAATAAAGTCTGCTTCAATTTGCTTTTTTAATTTAATTTTTTAGTTTTTTTTTTAATTCTCGGTACGTCATTTTGAAAATGGCGGTTTTTCACGGTTATCGCACCTTGCAAAGTCGTTCGCTGAACTTTGGAAAAATAGAAATCTCGCTATTTAGTGAAATGATCTTCGAAAAGGGAAGTGTTAGCTTTAGTTTCGTTGAAAAACAAAAATTGCAATTTTTTTCGCAGAGAAATTTAGTTTTTCTTGAAAAAACGGCAGGTTTCCGTAAAGCCGGCATCGTACAGCGTATCGTGAAAACTAGGAGGTTGAGAATATTTGTCCTAAGGACTAAAAAGTTTTGCTTTGTTATTTTGGAGTTGTTAAATTTTTTCAGATTTTTTTGACTTTTTTTTTCATCGCTAGTTTTGGTTGATCGTCGACGATATGTCTAATTAATTTATTGCTTAAAACATCTTCGTTTCAATGTAATGGCAATAAATTAATTAGACGTATCGTCGATGATCAATCAAAACTAGCGATGAAAAAAATGTTGCCAAAGAAAGCCGACGACTTCAAAACACAAAACAAAACTTATTAGTTTTTAGGACCGATATTCTCAACCTCATAATTTCCACAATACGCTGCACGATGCCGGTTTTACGGAAACGTGCCGTTTTTTTTTAACTAAATTTCTTCGCGAAAAAAATTGCAAATTTTTTGTAAAAAACGACAGCCATATATTCCCTTTTCGAAGATCAGCTCACTAAATAGCGAGATTTCTATTTTTCCGAAGTCCAGCGAACGACTTTGCAAGGTGCGAAAATCGTGAAAAAGCGCCATTTTCAAAATTACATACCGAGCACAAAAAAAATCGAAAAAATTATATTAAACGAGCAAATTGAAGCTGACTTTATTCTCTTCAAAACCCCGTTTGGTAAATTGGTTTCCGATTTTTTTTTGGCCGAGATATTCAATTTTTTGTCCGGAAAGAATAATTGCAGTATGCCCCAAACTTTTGACCAAGGGTGTATTATATAGATAGATTATCGTCATTTTTCCAGGCGTGACGTTGAACGTCGTATCCTTCGGGATGCTGAGCAGCGTCGCTATGTCGGACTCGGGTCTGGCTCTGTACCTTCGAGCTCTCGCAATCTCGGACAACGGCGCGCTTATTTTCAACTACGCGGTCGGAGTTGCCAGGTCTCGATCCATCTACGTAAATTCTCTCTTCATGGTAAGCCGGAAAAGGAGCGTCTCAGCGTTGAAACTGACCATATGCGAAAAAAGAACGTTACAGGAATTGTCCGCTTGTGCAGAACAGCAGATTTCTCTGTGGTACGAATTCGGTGTCGATGGAATTCTTTCAATTCACGTCCACCTGGCTCGTGGTGTGTTTGACCTGGGCTCGCGTCGCCGCCGTCATATTTCCCCTGCAAACTCACAACAAACTCTACACAAGTCGTTCAACGGTCGTCACAATAGCTACCCTCACGTGCACGAGTTTCGTAGTCTCGATGACGAAACTCTACTACGGTGGTAAGCTCCTACTTTCTAATTAATTTGTTTCTCGCTCGTTGCAATTGTTGTTTTTTCTCTGTCCAGGATACGAGTCGGACAGTGTGTTCGAATTTGTGCCGTGTCAGAAGAAGAGCAAGCCCTGGGGCAACGCGATGTACTTTTACATCGCGTTCTCCACCTGGCTGCCCTCGCTCTTCATATTTATCGGCAACGTCTTGCTGATCGTGCACATGAGAAAGTCCGACTTGATAAGAAACCAATTGACGCGTGAGTATCGCGTGAAACGATGGCCCGTGCGCAGACTGCGCGTTTGGAGGCGTACCGTTCCCATTTAATTTGATAATTCTCGGGAAAGTTTACTTCTTTCAGAAGCGTCGGGAGCATCCTCCAACGCGACGAGTCGTACGAGCCGAATGTTGCTCGCCGTCTCGATAGTGTACCTCGTACTTCTGTTGCCGATCGGCATCGTCGAAACCCTGGAACTCTACTGGGACGTCGTTCTGGTGAAATACCCGTCGACGGATGAGCACGAGAACGCCCGTTACATTAGCTGGTAAGGTAACGGTACCAATGCTCGGACGGGTGTTACTGTTCGGACAGTAGGTCGAATATTTCACTATGTTGGCTATACAGGGTGAGGCACATAAAGTATTACAGACCAGTAGCACTCAAACTATTGATCATATACAAAAATGTTTCGGACAAAAGTTTCAGTGTTCAAGGAGGCCGTCATACTGGACTACCCTTTTTTCATCGGTGGAGGCGCTGAAGCTACGTCAAGGTCGACTCCACTTTTTTAAATGGAACCATGTATTTTTTTGCGATGACATTATTACCGATTTTAAGATGAATTCAACGACTTACAACACAAAGTCATTCTAGTCACGCAAAGTATGAAAATAGTCAGAAAATAAAAAAATATCGGAATAATCACTTTCAAAGGATCCACTAACCTCGGTTTGGGTCTACCTACAGAAGATGCTCGAAGTGATGATCCTCGACTTGTAAGCACTTGTTAATTCGCTGATGAAAAGACCGTCTAACTTTAGCCAACATTTATGGTGTAATTTCGGTACATGCTCGGCGTATTCTTTCTTTCATGTCGCCAGGCGTGGTAAGTGCTACCGCCATTATGCGTTCTTTGACAAAACCCCATAAAAAGTAATCTGGTGATGTTAGCTCTGACGAACGAGGTGGTCAAGCTACAGGGCCGCCTCGTCCTATCCACTTTTTATCAAAAATCTCATCCATCACTTGTCTTGAACACAGAGCATAATGGGGTGGTGCACCGTCGTTTTTATCGCTTAAAAGCCATGTGCGATTTTTGTTGCCGATCCGGATAACGAGCCGCATACAAAGCTTGGGCGTTTCTGTAATGTTTACGGCATTCCCCCAGCACCATCAACATGTCAAAAGATTCTTGAAAATCGTTCATTTTCGCGATCCGATGTACTCACATTAGAAGGTAATGCGTGACTAACTGATATGTCAACAGAAAATGCGTACTTGCTGCCGATAAGAAACATTGGTATCGTAAGAAATGAAAACAGCGATCAAACAAGTGTTTACAAATCGAGGGTCATCACTTCGAGTATATTCTGTAGGTAGAACCAAACCAAGGTTAGTGGACCCTTTTAAAGTGATTATTCCGATATTTTTCGATTGTTCGACTATTTTCATACTTTGCGTGACTAGAATGACCTTGTGTTGTAGGTCGCTGAATTCGTCTTAAAATCGGAAATAATATCATCGAAAAAATGCATGATTCCATTTTTTTAAAGTGGAGTTGACCTTGACGCAGCTTCAGCCTCTCCACCGATAAAAAATAGCGTAGTCCAGTATGACGGCCTTCTCGAACACTGAAACTTTTGTCTGAGACATTTTTGGATATGATCAATAGTTTGAGTGCTATTGCTCTGTAACACTTTATTTGCCTCACCCTGTATAATTAATAGGTAACGAAAAGTGACGCTTACTTTCTATAGCCTTCAATTATTAATTGATTATTTGAAAATTGAACGCCAATAACGAATTTTACTAGTAAAATGGACAAGTTATATTAAGGGGTTAGGCCACAGTAACGGGTATAAAATCATGTGCGGGTTGAACCATTTTTTTCGTATGAAAAAGTGATTCACTCATAAAATTAATTACACATCTATTTAGTATGAATATCAAGCTGTTAGAAAAAATATATATTTTTTTATGTACAAAATGGCCGGCTACTAATATTTTCTTTTCTTATCTTTTTTTAGGCGCTCCACGGCGTGACATTTAGTATCCACAATTTTTTACCCAGAAGAAAAAACAAAAATTCTCGTCAATCTACATTAGAATACCTAGAGAAGTACGTACGGAGTTTAAAAAATATTGTTTTATTCAAAAGTTGTAGGTATTTGAATGAATTTTCAGTGAAAAACGTCGTATAAAACGGCTCATGAAATGAAAAGTTTTCGATTAATCAGAAATTCCGTATGTACTTCTCTGCGAAATACACTTAGGAACGTAACTTTTCAATTTGAAGTAAATCGAGTGAAAATTGTTGAAGTTATTTGTCACGCCAAATGGAAAAAAGCTGTTTCGAGAAAAACGCGTTTAAAGTTTTATGTACTCTATGGCCATACCAGAGGTGGGCTTACGTTATACGCTCAAAGTCGGTGAAAAAAAATGTCTTGCTATAAATCGAATAGTAACTTATTCTTATGATGATAAAGCACCGTTTTAGCGAGAAAAAAAATCGATTTTTTTAAAATTCTACTGTTGCCTTACCCCTTAACGAGTCCGCGTCAGTCATGTCATGAATGCACTTTTCTAAACCGACGAGCTAAGGAGTTGCGATAATTTGTGATAGTAATAAGGGTCTATTTTTTATCGACTTCGGAACTAGACTTATGACCAATCGAAAGCGAATCGAACCGACTTTTCGACCCAGTCGTTACATTTCGGTTTGGATAAGGTTTTATATAATAAATTCAGCGTCTCATTAACTGGGACATCACACGCTTGTTCCTGGCAGTTTACATAACCACTGGATAACGGTTAGATTTTTCGGATAGTTGGAATTGGACCAAATTCTGCCGACTTTCTAACCGCGTTTCTGACCACTACCCGTGATTTGCTCAGGTTAGAAAGATGGTTAGAAAATTGGTTTGAAATTCGAATTACAACTTTGCCGAAAAGCAACCACTCGAAAACGAATTTGTAACCGTATTTATAACCACTATCTGTGATGTGCTCAAGTTACAAAGATGGTTAGAAATATGGTTGGAAATTTGAAATATAAGCCTGCCGAAAAGCAACCACTCGTAACCAAAATTATAACCGTATTTAAAACCACTATTCGTGATTCGCTTAAGTTAGAAAGCGAATAGTGGTTATAAATACGTTTACAAATTTGGTTACGAGTGGTTGCTTTTCGGCAGGGTTGTATTTCAAATTTCCAACCATATTTCTAACCATCTTTGTAGCTTGAGAAAATCACGGATAGTAGTTATAAATTCCCGTTATAAATTTGGTTACAAGTGGTTGCTTTTCGGCAGGGTTGTAATTCGAATTTCAAACCAACTTTCTAACCATCTTTCTAACTTGAGCAAATCACGGGTAGTAGTCAAAAACACGGTTAGAAAGTCGGCAGAATTTTGTCCAAATACAACGGTTAGTTTTTTGGTTATAAAGCCGGTATGAATGAACGGTTAGGCAAACTGCCACGGGTATCACGGTCGAATCTCATGTCCGATTACTGGTACGAGAGAACGCAGCCGCAAGGACCGAATCGCCGGGCGCCAAGCGTTGACAGTTCGTTTTGCTGTCTACCCCGCGATAAATGACTTATTACTGAGCTTGTGATTTTGAAAAAAGAAGTGAAAAAAGTAGAGAAAATCAATTGGTAAGGACATGTGTCTCATATTTAGATAATGTAATAGGTAACGTAACTAGTCGCGACGCAAACAAAGTTTGTGGTTACGTCCCTAGCAATTTTGGCAACTGCGAAGTCAACCGAAAATATCAACGGTTGAATTTGGACAGCTTTACAACTATAAAGTCGACCGTAAAAAAATCCTAATAGTTGATTCAACGGTTGTTTAACCGCGGCCATTTTGTTTTCGCTGGATGGTTGTCTCACTCCGTCGCACAATCTGCTGCGGATATTCTCTCGCCCCCCCCCCCCTTTGTTTGATTACTCAATTCTCCGCGAATCTCCAATTTAATTATCAAGACAGTATAATTTGATTAATCATTGAATATATTGCGTCGAGTCAACCATCCAATCAACCGTCGAGACAACCATCCAATCAACCGCCGAGTCCAACCATCCAGTCAACCGTCTAGTCAACCATCCACAGAAAACGCAGGATGGTCGACTTTCAAAGATGAACAGTTGAGAAGCTGTCCAAATTCAACCGTTGAACTTTTACGTTGACTCAACTGTCTTTTACAACCGGTTGACCAAAATGACAGGGGTGGCTGGCTTTCCGCGAGATTATACAGTATCGATGCCGTCTTTCTGTCATTTATATATTCGAAATGTGCCCGGAGTTCTCGCGTACCTGTTCAATTTCAACCTTGTAACGATAAGAATCAATTTTTGCATGTCTGAAAACTTGGACTTCATAATGGTCGGTTATAGGGGCGTGTCCAATAATTGGGACATGATAGTGTCCGAACATAGGTACGTAAAACTACTAACCACCGTCCGAAAATGAGTACATTTGGTACCATTGAACATTTAAATGTATAAAAATAACAAATTTTAACTTTCCGGCAGTTAATGCATGTGTTTTGAAAACTAGAACTTACGAGCTTGACGTTAGTTCCGGTCATTTTGCTTTAAACGGTCCATAAATAAATAACAAATCATATAATCCAAGGATGCTGTTAACCGTCCGAGCATTGGTACTGTTACCTTAAAACAAAAATCATTGAATCAATATGACAATCGAAGAACGCGGAAAAGCCCTGATTCGCCCTTTTTTTCAGGCTGGAGGAAAAAATGCTGCTCAAGTGGTGCCGCGGTTTCTTCTTTCACGTTTATCATTGGAACTTCGCGATCAATTTCTTCCTGTACTATCTGACCGGCAAGAAGTTTCGCGACGGTGTCATACTGGCGTTCAAGGATAGCGCGAGGACCGTCAAATCGGCGAGCACGTTAATGTGCAACTCGTGCTGCAAGATCACCAGGAGCCTGGCCAGATCTCGCACGTCGAACATTCTCCTGATACGAGTGATCACCCTTGGCGAACAATCAGCCAACATCACACTCGGCAACCCGGACGCTTTTCGTTCCGATAAATAATTCCTAGTTCACTCGACGCGTCGTCCATTCAATCGGCCACGAACTCCGAGGACAAGTTCCTTCTTCCCGTACCTCGCCGAAACTTGAGAGAATCGACGCATTTTCGATTGCTCGATACTCAGACAACCAAGTATTCGCCATGTTTCAAAAGTGCATTTTTCGCAATTCCCATTGAGAAATGATCGCGACATCGGGACGTTGATGGACTCGCCTGGATTGGAATGATGAACGATCGTATGTGTTGAAGTTTTGTATATTGTTGACGGAAAAAATATCACATTCTGTATCAGTACGGGATATGAAAAAGTCGTTGAACGATGCTGATAATTGTGTACGATGTATCTGTAAATATATAAACTCGATACGCCTTTTACGTGTTTTTTTTAATCACTTTCAATTTCGCCAACGACCGACGTATTTCCCGTAGTTTAATATTATGTATAAAAGTGATATTAGGCTTGGTCCCCGCTAATATTCACGATAATCCAATTCGGAGAGTTAATACTGAGAACAAAAAGAACTACGAAATATTTCGACTTTTGGAAAGATAATATCGATTTTTAAAACTCATTACCAAGGGTTGAGAAAGCAAAAAAAAAGGCTTACGTCTCCGCGCCCGCACTACATCTAATGGACAATTACAGCAAAATTAACACTCGATCGAAACAATCTGGGAAGTTATTTACAAGTTTTGCCTATTCGCTCCTCTCGAGCGAGACTGAATCAAACGGAAGCCTATATAAATTAATCTCCTTGCACGTATATTCAAACTTTACACTTTCCATCGCTGTCGCGTAATATCAAAAAGTAATACCCCCCCTGCCCGGCGTTTATCGAACAACGTAGTATCAACGCGTACAAACTCTTGTACCGCTAGGCGCGGAAAATTCCTCGAGACGAAAGAACGCAGCGTTATCTACGAACGTGCTCCCGAGAGCACGTTCGGGAGAAAATGTTTTGAACGCGGCCAACAATTGCGGCGATCCGTAAAATATTATATTCTCGCAAGGAGAATGAAAATATTATCCCCCCCCCCCCCCCCCCGCGTTCCAACACGAATTCCTGCCCCGTATCGTTGGAAAATTCCGAAACGCTCGGCTGAGAGAGAAAAGGAAGAAAATTACTCAAGGCAGCCTGCAATAAATTAACAAGAAACAGAAGGGAAAAAAGAGACCAGCTAGTCACATTGGATTAATGCAAATTGCGATTGCACGGTAGAGGAACGGCGATTAAATGTCCGGGAGTGAAAGTATCGCCGCGTTTACCCGCATCGTTCCCTCCTTACTCGACACGCCCTCCCCTGCCCCTCCCCCCCCCCCCCCACCCGACTCTGTAAAATCGAATTGGCCAAAATAAACTTGCGTATTTCTTTTTCCTTCCTCTTTTACGCCCTACGTATCGAGATTACGAGTTTCCGCTGATACTTTCTGGCTTACGAAGATTTCGGCAAATCCTTGGGAACTCTGTCAACGTAGTTCGCCGGGAATTGCCCTCTCTTGCCTCCACACTCGCCGTACAGCCAATCCTCCGATATTCTCGATAATACCGTTATTCTTGCGCCTTCCTGTACACAAACAGAAAAACGCAGAATTACAATCAACTACAAATGAAAATGGACAGGTAAAAAAAAACAGAAGAAAAAACCACGTTTTTGAAACGGACTTAAGGATATAAATAATTTCTCCTAGCCCTATACAGATTTATAACGCCATACAGATTGTCCTGAAAACTTGTGATTGTGATTTTTTAATAGCTATGCACATACTTGTAAGACTTAAGGGGTGAGATGCGGTAAGAATTTTCAAAACATCGATTTTTTTACATTTGATGGAAGTATGATGTTTCGAAAATATTCCCTGAAAATTTCAAGTCAATCCGATGAATAGTTTCCGGGATATCCCACAATTAGTGAAGGGGCCACGCCTATTCTCAACGTATAGACGTGGCTAACAAACGCGCAAACGTTGATACCCGGGAGGGCAGAATGCTTCGAAGACAACAACAAATTGATATTTTGGAAGCTTCCGAATCGGCAGAAGCCCTATTGGGCCAGGAATTGATGTTTCGATGTAAGTAATTTTTTAATTAGTATTTCTATACATAAATCTAGCGTAAAATTGGAAAACTCTTCCACAAATTTTCAAAAATTTATGACTCAAAAACTATGAACTTTAGCAAAATTTTATAAAGAATACTTTCATTTTAAAATTGCCCAAAATGTTTTTAAAACAATGATTCATGCCGAAAACCGTTAATTTTTTGAAAAATTGTTCCAACATTTGGCTATAAACAATTAAATGCTAGACTTTTCGGCAAAAATGGTGATATTCGGATTCAGCGGATCAAAATACATTTAAAAAGTTTAGCTTCACTCGTCGAGCTCAAAATTTTACGAACATATAATACTGTATCCACATCGAAAAATTTTGAACGCGTTTTTCTCGAAACTATGTTTTTCACGTCGGTGACCATTATAATTCAAAAACCACTCGATGGAATTTGATGAAATTTGGTGTGCTTATTGATAGCATTAAAAACTAGTCCTTAATCGAAGGATTTTCATTTTTGTTGAAAATTTATATTTTTTTAAAACAATAAACGAGCGATTTTTTGGTCGAAAATCGAAAGTTATCTGTCGGACGCCGCCATTTTGTTAATTACAAAAAAAGCTTCGTTTAAGGACAAGATTTATTATTCAACTAATGATTTTTTTTGGTTTTTTCTTTATTTCAAATGATCCCGTAAAATTTTATGATGGTCACCGCAAAGCACTCCATGCCGAAGGGGGTCCGACAAAGATGGCGATATTTTTATAAATAATCAATATTTTTCTTTGAAAATTTGTACAAGTCAAGTTGAAATATGACAAAAGTCTGTGTAACCACTTTTGTAAAACAAACTTGATTATTATAAACAAAAAATTATTAAAAAGGCTCGTTATTTCACGCCTCTGACTGCAGCATCTCACCCCTTAAAACGAAAAACGTGGGGCGCATGCAATAGATAATTGATGCATGAATAGTTCACCTAAGTCACTAACAATTTTATTGTACTGCAAATGATATGAACTGCTGTGCGAGTTTTCTCAACGACAGCTACACCCTACGCTCCTTAATATTATCTACAGTCCGACCTCCGAATAAGAAACCGAAAGCCCCCAAGGTGAAGAGTTTTTCTTATATATCGCATACCCCCACCAGGCGCGCGCTCCGCGCTCACTACCTCGGAGTGTCTCTCTCACTCTTTTTCGCATGCGATCCTCTCAACAAGAAACTCGCTCGAACGAGTTGCAACGTAGCATTCACATCACCCATGCAAAAACGTTTTCGACTGCGCGTGGACATTTATTTAGCGAATTTTTGTTTCACGTTAATATACATACTATTAAATATTATTGTGTACTACTGTATCTGAATTACTATTAACTGTAAGCGAAGAAGCGTAAGAGATCAGACTGTAGTATACAAGTCGAAAAAAATATTACAGAATCTGCGCCACAGGGTGACAATTTAGACAAAGCGCTTTATGGCCATATTGTTTTACGCCATTTATATAAAAGAAAAAGAAGTCAATATCTCTGAGGATTCATATTCAATGGCAGAGTTCGACTCTCTCGAAAATATTCCACCGTCAGTTGAGTGCGTTGCGGATCAAAATAATACGCAACAAGACGAAAACGCATTTCATTACGTATCGGAAACTTTTGCTGTTTTATATGAAAATCTTTAAACGCCCTTATCTTTGCTTATAATATTTGTAATCAGCGATCCCGAAAACCCCCGCGTACCAAGTTGCGCTTTTATCAAACGATTTTTGCATTTACAGTAGAACCTCGATTATCCGAACCAATTGGGAGCGAGACTAGTTCGGATCATCAAAAGTTCGGATAATCGAAACGTGGGTTGTTTGGGATGGGATCATAAACAACACCTTTTTATATAAAAACAGTACATACATATATGTATGTACTGTTTTTATACATATATGTATGTACCTTTAGGGTACATACAAAAAACCCACGTTTCGATTATCCAAACGATTTTATAAAAAAAAATATTTAAAAAAGCATTCGACTTTTGGGTTTTTTGAGACGAGATCATAAACAACAACTTTTTACATAAAAACAGTACAGTACATGTCAAATTTTAATATACATGTATGTACTGTTTTTATGTACATACATATATCAGGTGTTAATATATATATATATATATATATATATATATATATATATATATATATATATATTAAACACTTGAAAAAAGTCGAATGCCTTTTTGGATATTTTTTTTATAAAATCGTCCATTTTTAATTGACGAACGGCCGTAACGCGTTTTTGAGCGGCTAAGTCTCGCAGCCGTTTGAGAAGGAGAAGTTGCGTTGGGTTGCTCATTGTTGCTCACGGCAGTGGCAGCGAGCAACAATGTATCTTTTGCGCCAACGTTCGGATAATTGAGCGTTCGGATAAACTAAGCCATCGTTCGGATAATTGAGGGTTAGGATGATCGAGGTTCGGATAATCAAGGTTCTACTGTATGGTCCGCCATATTGGATCCGCCATCTTGAATTACCAAATTTTGAGCGCAGATTTGTAATCAGCGACCCCGAAAACCCCCCGAGTACAAAGTTATGAGCTGATTGTACGTAAGAAAAAATGTATGCTTCAAAGGGTTAAACGATAGTTTTTGTGCTTAAAAATAAATAAATATGAATTAACATTTTTTAAATATATTTCAAGACTTTGTTTATCAAGCCCAACAACTTTTATATTCATATCTTTTATAAAATTCTTAAAAAAAAAAATCGCGAAAATAGCCCTTTTTTCGTGGCTCCAAAGTGGACTGACTCCTCAATAAAAACGCGGTAACAAAAATGGAGACTCGCCTCGAACGGAAGATCCTCCCATGTTTCACCGTTGAACGTGTAAAGAGCGTTGACAACGTTGTTACAAGAGCCCGGCAGGGGCACGACGATATCGACGAAATTAGCAGGAAAAATACCGCTGCGACTGCCGATTCGTCCCTCGAGCCATTCGTCGTTGACGCTTCTGAGGAGCGTGACGATTTGACCCTGCTCGAGTGGAAGATCGCCCGGCTGCGACGCAGCGAAATCGTACAGCGCTACACCGTGCGGAAGCTCGTCCTTTTTTTGCTGAAACGCGAAGCCCGAGATGAACGATCACGTGATACGAAAAAAGAGCAACAAAACAAACAGCCCCGCATTGATTCGGCGGGGGGGGGGGGGAGATAGAGGAGGTACCGTTTGATTATCGATTTCCTCGAAGTATTCGGAAGGAGGCGCCGGTGGTGGCACCGAAGGCATCGGTGGTGACGAATTTTCGAACGGATTATTGGGCCACTCCGTTGCGGTTGGCGTATTAAAATCATTAGCCGACAGGTCGCCGGAAGGCACGTTACCGTTTGAGAACGGGCTCCTCGCGACCGGTGGAACATTGAAGTCCGTGACGATGGGCGCGAGGCTTCTCGCGAGGCACTTCGGGGCCGGCGGTTTCGGTGGCCTGGCCCGAATTATCGTGGGCATCGTTGAAGCCGCGTTCGTCACCGGTGCGTTAAAAATAGTTCGATTGCTCGACGCTACGTCGCTATTGTAGGCGAAAAAATTCGCCTGTCCGATACGTTTGGGCGTAATGCCCGAGTTGCTGGACGGCTGGGGCGAGAAGGGATCCTGACCGCAGGTGATCTTCCACGGATCATGGGAACGCGTTTTGCCGCTCGAAAGGTTACCGAAGAAGTCAAAATCGTCCTCGAAGGCGCTCTCCGTTTGAGACGTGTTCCCGCTACTGGTAAATACCGATGGATTTGAGTTGCCATCGCTGCCGAAACTGTCGACGCTCACACCGTCGCTGCTCGATCTCGTGGTGAACGTCGGCGATCCTGGTGGACTCAAATCGATCAACGACACACCCACGTCTATCGGACTGCTCGACTGTGAGCTGCCGAAATTCTGGAGACGTACACTCGACGACGCTAAACTCGTCTTCTCCTGCTTACGATGAGCGTTGGTCTTGCGTCCGAAAATATTGGTCAGAAGTTCCGTTGGCCTTGCCTGTGGCATTGTGTAATTAAATATTGTCACAATTATTTCTATAATTTTTATACCATAGGGGCCGTCCATATATTACGTCATCGATTTTTGCTGATTTTTGACCCCCCCCCCCCCTACAATCATCCTATCGTCATTTCCTAATGACCCCCCCCCCTCTCGCAAAATTGACGTCATTACCAGTTTGGCAAAATTAAAACATTTGCGGATTTGAGAAAAATTGGGTAACATTAAAACATTTTGTTATAGAATCATCTTTTATTATTTTGTACTCTGGCAATGTTCATTAATATAATAATATTATTCTTCCCTATTCTTTAGTTTTCTTTGGATAGCTCCCACATTTTGTTATAGAATCATCTTTTATTATTTTGTACTTTGTCAATTTTCATTAATATAATAATATTATTCTTCTCTATTCTTTAGTTTTCTTTGGATAGCTCCCACGGAGTTTTCACCCATTCTTGCAAATCCTGGATCACGGGTAATATCTCCGTATCCTCCCCATATTCATTTTGGCTCGATCGAACTATTTTCATAGGTACGCTGTTATTTGAAGTTCTCGAATATAATGTAGACAAACCTTATGTAATAAATAAATAAATAATGAGTTCAATAATTAATACCATTAGGTATTTGCAAAATATTTTTCATCATTCATGCGGGGAAACCACTCTAGTTGTACAATATACTATTGTACATTTTGAAGTAACTGGTATCACAAGAATGACGTCAATTTCGAAACGCCCCCCCCCCCCTCAACCATCATTTATCGTCATCCGCAGACGAACCCCCCCCCCCCCCCCCCTATTTTAAAATGACGTAATTTATGGACGGCCCCATAATAATAATTTGTATTAGAAATTTTTATAGAAAATATATCACTTTTAATGGAAAATTTATAACAGAAATAATAATAATACTAATCATAATAATAGCAAAAACAATTTGGGTATTTTATCTTATTATTTAATTATTATAGTAGTTAGAACTTTTATTTGCATCGCCTTTTCGGCTTTTTACAAAGCTGTTGCACCTTTAAGGGGGGGGGGTAAGGTATTAAAATGTTTATTTGCATTTTTATATTTTTTAAATGAATGCCTGATATCTCAAGAATATTGTGTCAAAATTTCAAGTCGAAATTCGGTTTTTTGGTTCCCAAGTGCTACGAAAAATTGAAAAATCGAAAAAAAAAATCCTCCCGTGGGTACGTCAAGAAACATCTCCTTTAACTAATGCATTTTGATTTTTTTGTTTCAGATGATTCTGGTGCGAGTTATGATGTACACTGCAAAACAACTTTTTTTCAAGGCGCCTCCGGAGATTCACTGTCACTTGCTCAATTTTCAATATTTTGCAATTAAATTTTGCAATGAAAATGAAATTCAATATTTTGCAATGAAATTTTGCAATTAAAATTTAGGAGAGGATCGTTCAAATGTTGCATTATTATATGGAAATTGAGTGAATAAACTAACACTATCTGTATCGCCAAAACAAATCCTTAAAAACATGCCTTTTTTCACCGAATTAACCTTACCCCGCTCTTAAACGTACAATCTTACAATCTAGCTTATACCTTCCCTCTTTTATTATTTTAAATTTTCGTCACACTCTGCGCTCTCGCTCTCTATAACCACAGTTTCTTTTTTCCACACGCTCTTCCCATTTCCTTAAAAAATGTATACATACTTACATCTATCTCCTCTTATCCTTTTTGCCCTTTACCCACTTCTCTATATATGTTTTCGATTGTTTCTCTTTCTTGTTTACATATCCTACAAGTCCATTCCATTTCCCCTGTTTTCCATCCCTCCCTATATTTCCACACCTCCTCCAGTTGTATAAACTATTGTCCGTCGAATTTTAAATCTGTTCTCTCTCTTTCTCTCTCTCTCTCTCTCTCTCTCTCTATGATCTTACTTTTTAATTTTTTCAATCCCTTGTTTATCAAATTCCCTGCTATTTTTATTTCTTTTTATTTATTTCTTTTATCATACCTATTATTTCCTTAATTTCTAATTCCCTGGATACTTTCATAAAGTTTTCCCCCATTTCGAAGGCTTCCTGTTCGAGATTACTTTTATTTCCTCTCTCTTAAACAAACATTCGGCCATCTATTAGTTTCCATTCTTATCACTAATTCTATATACCGTAGCGCTTTTTCCCTAATTTTGTACTCGAATGTCGGTATTCCTCTTCTCCAGACGTATATGGGGGCTCTTCTGTCGATTCCTAATGCCGTTTTATAATACGTAATTTGTACTACAGCAAACTGTGCTATATTATTGAAACCCCATATCTCCACCCCGTAAAAAGCTGCTGACTTATTAATTGTTATATTTATTACTTTAATAAATATAACAATATATCGAAACAACTGTGAATATGTCGATATGCTTTATTATTATAAGTAACATTAGTAGTGTGGGATGTCCAATATGTAGCGTGGGGTGTTGCGCTGAGAAAAAGAAAAGGAGAAATGAAAGATATATTTTTCATATAACTAGGGAAACCAAGAACAAGAAAACACGAAGTATGTTGGATGAAAAGGAACGTCTTAGCAACAGGATAGTGGACAACAGAAGGTTAGTCAATAGACGACACGGAAAACACGCGACGCGATTTGGCCACAACTTTGTTCACCCACGATATTCGATATTATTGTAACAAGAGAATTTATAAACTATACTACGTCACTAAAATTGTTATACTACAGTAGTAATAGTATTTTATTGCTTGCATAGCCTTTCTCAGGGTGTTTTCATAAATGCCCCTTCCCCCTTCTCATTTACATAAATTATTTTATATTGGTTTCCTTATATCTATCCTAGTTGCTAGTTTCTCAAATTGTCTGATTTAATAGCATAGATGCTTTGCCGATTGCATTTTCAGTTGCGTTTCTATTTTCCAGTCAATTTCCAACCCCTTGCTATTTTGCAACCATTGCTTCAGTTTCACTACTACTTCTTGGTTTAGTTTTACCGTAATTGCCGTACACTCGCAAATATTTCTCAAATTTTCAATTGCCTGCTTGTACATTCTACATTTCGCGTATACATACCCTTTTTCTTTCCTTACATTTCCTCATATAATCCTCACTCACGTTGCTTTCTATTTCACACTAAACATCTTGTCCTCTCAATATTTTTCTATGTGGATACCTGTTCTTCTTTGTCTGTATTCCTTCGCAGTATGGCGACGCATCGATTTTGCTCCAATCATATTGAATTTCTTGTTCGATTTGAACTATTATGCCCCTTTTTATTTTACTTCCCAACTCCCTTACATTTCCATTCCATAAAGTTTGCCAAATTGCTGCCTCACGTACGCCTTCCACTGCTTTTCCCTATTTTGATGACAGGGTTGTTACGCATTATCGACTCAGAAATTCCCTGACTTTTCCAGGTTTTCCATACAGGTTTTGCAAAAATTCTAGGTTTTGAAAATTACCCAGATTAGGGTAAAATAAAAAACACTTTGTTTTCATCAAATATATATTTGTTAAAGTTAAGGACCACAAGTTAACTCTCGTTTCAACGTTAATAATATTTGTAAATGTCACAAACAATATGGGAAAAGTTATATACGTAGAAATAGCAATGATTCATTATTGTGAAAAAAAAAATCATAACATTTTTAACCGACTTGAAAAAAAAACGTTCTCAATTTGATCCTTCTATTGAAAAATTACGTTGAACTGGATAACATAATTTTTTTCCAAGATCAAATATATGAAAATTATCAAAATTAAAATGAAATTCGAAAAATAATTTAAACATTGTAAAGTAAAAAAAAATACATTAAAAGCAAATACAGAACCTGTTCTTTACTATGAACTGAAATTTTAATGGTAGTGACAATAAATAAAAAATAAATATCAACACTTATCTATAATAATAATGATGTGGTTGTGTATCGACAGATCGAATTCAAATGTATAGAACTTTACAGTAAATCAGTTTTCAGTTTATTAAATTTTCAATGCTTGGCCCTGACATACATTTTTTTGTATATAATGAAAAATAATATAAATATTAAAAATATACAAAAATATTTATTTTTATACTGTTCAGTGTTTTTCTCAAGTTGGTTTAATTTTTCATAATTCTTGCAAAAAGTAAATTCCAAGTAAATTCCAAAAATTTCCAAAATTCCCTGATTATCCCAGGAAGAAAGATTCCCAGAGTTTTCCCTGTTGTCCATATGCCTGGATGGGATTTAATTCATAATAGCTTTTACTTGGTCCCTCAGGCATTTTTTGGCCACCTACCATCCTCCATCTTTATTATTTCGGATAGATACCTTGCGGCCTGAATATAAAACAACCGGGGGTGGCAAGGAAGAAAAATTCGTCGTTACACTCACCGGCTTTTTGCCCCTCTCGTCCTGTTTTGGAGGACACTCCTTCCTGAATCTCGGAGGAGGCGGACGGGGAGGCGGTTTCTTCTTCTGAGTCGGTTGAGTCGTGGAGGCAATGGCAAAAGGGTCGCTACAATGTCAAGGGTTGGTAAAAAAAAGAGGTTCGATATGTACGGGACACGCTAGGCTGTTCTTGTAAGAAGTATTTGACTCACTCGTTGCTCCAGGTCGTGTTGATTCGCGCTCCGAAATTCGGGGGCGGTCGCGGCGCCGATCTCGTTGGGATAGGCATTTCTGAAAAAAAAATTCCGGAAGGTCGCGAAGAAATGTTAGAACGAGTAGCAGCGCTAATGTGTTGTTTTGTTATCGAAGGAACGCGCGCTGCCTGACACCGCACGTCATCGCACGGTCGGACCGACACAAAGATAAAGCATGCGCCTTACGCGCGCACACATCCGGCCCACTCCGCGAGCCCGTGTAATTGCGTATCGAAATGATAGAAGAGAAAAAAAAAGAAGGAGAAGCGGATATTGTGCCAAGTGCTCGTAAGCGAGAAGGAAAAAAAACACGCGCGATACGCCTACTTTTTTTTAAATATCGAATTTACACCCGGAACCGTTATGATAGGACGGGAAAATCTACAGTGCCACTCGACGCGTTTTTTTTCCTTGTTTGCACAACACACGCGCGCACACACACAACGGAGAATCGTCGAAAGTTCGAGGTGTATTTCGCAATTCACGTACTTTGCACCATGTTATAGGGGAAAGAAGAGAAAAAATGTATCGTCGCTGATGCGTTCGCAGGTTACGAGCGACGACGATTAGAAAATAATAACATCCCGAGGAATCCGGAAGCGCACAACAAACGTACGTGTATCCTCGATACGCGTCTGTGTGCGCACTCGATGATACGTTTCGGGCTAATGTCGTTGTTCGAAGCCGCGGACCATTCTTACGCGTACGAACCCAAAACCGAGCGGAGAGTTCCGCGAATGAAAACCTCACCTGGCCTTACGTGGGCAGCCATTGCTCGTGATGCGGGCCGCGCACGTGTGGCGGCGCGAGTTGCAAATGCAGCGCACTACGATCCACAAACACGATCCCAGCGCAATGGCGTATTTTATCTGACAAATTTCGCAACGAGAATACCGAGAATACCAAGGAGACTACAGAGAATACTTTCGTTATATTTGATTGTCCAAATTAAGCAATATCGTGCGTGTACAAAGCGCCATCTAGACGAAGAATATCCAACTGGTAATTTACCGACGGTCGGTAAGGAAGCACTCAAGAGGTGGTGGCCACGTTAGTTTCGCGAGTGGCCGTATTCGACGCACCGCGTTCGATGTCCCCGGTCGTTGATTTCATAGCCGAACGTGTTGGCGCGCGAGCGACAGTGTAACCGTTGGCCTCGCGAAGCGCAGAGAAACTTCCGAAACGCCATATTTTATCGTAACCGACAATCTTTGATTCCCGAACGTAAGACAAAAGACGCCAAGATGTTTTGGGGTAAGTACGATTGCAACTGTTTCCACGTAAAAACGTAACTTTTCGCAAAACGCAGAACGCCGATCGAAGTATCGGCGCGGGGCGCCCGCGCGCGACCACAAGAATGGCCGTCGCCATGCGGTCGAACAATCGACAATTTTTTGTTTTTTAAATTTTCGAACGTACAACTTTTGTTTGGGTTGGCGTTTTTTTTACTCGAGCTCAATGATGAAACGCGACTCTTTCGACAGGACTCATAATGGAACCGAACAAACGGTACACACAGACCGTTGGAAAGTCGTTCCACGTGTCGATGGCGAGCCTCGACGCCGTAACCGCCGGTAAGTCGCAAGACCGCGTGGTCCACTTACTCCCGGCAGTAATAGATGCTGCGAAATATTTAAAAAAAAAAAAAAAAAAGAAAATTTAAGAAATTTAATTTATTAATGTATTTCCGACAGACAATGCCATTGTCCAGGTAATGCTCTGCTACGACGAGCGGACTTACCTCCTGTGCAGTCTGAAGAAGGACTTGGCCTGGCAAGTGCCGCTGGACCTCAATTTCCAAGAAGGCACCAAAATAGCGTTCACGTCCAACGGCCGTGGTCACGTTCACCTGACCGGCTACCTCATACCGGACGAGGAAGAGGACGACCTTGACTTGGACGAGTTGGAGGAGGAGGAAGAGGACGAAGAGGAGGAGGAGGAGGAGGTGCCTCAGTTGGTGAGCGGCAAACAGCCCAAGAGGAAAGCCAACGAATCGCCCAAAGAGAACAAAAAGGCCAAGCGATTGAAAGCTGTGCCCAGTCAGGAGGAATCCTCCGAGGACGAGGACGACCTTGAGAACGAAGAGGACGAGGATAGTCTCGAGATTGACGGCCAGGTCGATGACGATTCGGACGAGGCGGAAGATGACGATGACGACGACGAGGAGGAGGACGAAGAAGACAGCGAAGAGGAGGAAGTCAAGACCGAAGTCAAGCCTCAACAGAAGAAAAACAAGCAACAGCAGCAACAACAGAAACAAAACGCCAAGCAGGAAAAGCAGAAAATGGTGAACGGCAAGGACGTCAAACAAGAACAGAGCAAACAACAGGCGAAAAAGAAGACACAGGAACAGCAGCAGCAACCACAGAACAACGCGCAACAACCTCAGAAAAAGAGAATCGTCGATGGCGGCGTACAGATCGAGGATGTCAAGGTGGGAAACGGCGCGCCTGCGAAATCGGGAAAATTCGTTTCCGTCTACTACGTGGGTAGGCTGAAGAACGGCAAGAAATTCGACTCGACCCAACAGGGAGAGGGCTTCAAGTTCCGGCTCGGCAAGGGCGAGGTCATCAAGGGATGGGACGTCGGTATCGCGGGAATGAAGGTCGGCGGCAAGAGGAGAATCACGATACCACCAACCCTTGCGTGAGTATCACAAATTCTTAGTCGCAGTAGAGTAAATCTTTCGATTCGTGTTTTAGCCTGATTCTTCTTAAGGGGAGATATACACCTAGGAGCCGGAAAAAAGGACATTTTTGTGAATAATATACAAGGATATTGTATGATCCTTGGAGCGTCGTAAAAAAATCTGCGTATACGGTACCCACTGGCGTTTCTTCAAAAATCATCGGAAAAAAAACCAAAAAGATTATTAAATTAGATACTATAATCAAGTACTTATCATAGCCGATTCTGAAAATATCGATTTATGACAAAATGGCGAAGGTTTGAACATAAATAGTGATTTTTGGGCCAAAAATTAGTTATTATTTTGCCTATGAAACAAAAACTAAGTAACGGGAAAAAAAATCCTATGACAAGTACTAGATAATGGTGTATAGAATAACCACAAAAAACCTCAAGGCAATCGGTTTATTGGTTTTCGAGAAATTTTGGGTACCGATTTGAAAAACGTGGTTTTGAGAAAAACGCGTTTGAAAATTTGGGAATAAATAAATCATGAAATTTGTCAACTTACATGGAATCATCGATACCAGGCCCATAGTGTAGGTCTTCTACGGTCGACGGAATGTTCATAGCTTCTAAATCCTCGACCTCGACCATCTAGGTGTATATCTCCCATTAATTTATGGAATTCTTTTACTAGTGTTAGACTCTGATTTATAATTCCTGATATTTGTTTGTTCGTATTAAATTTTGATTTATAATTTATTCGTATTCAATTCTCATTCGCAATTTATGAAATATTTTAAATCGTATTTAGTTCTCATTCGCAATTTGCGAAATATTTTCAATCGTATTTAATTCTCATTCGCAATCTATGAAATCTTTTTATTCGTGATAAATTATAAGTCGTAATGTATTGAATATTTTCATGCTCATTAAATTCTAATCCGTAATTTATTAAATATTAAATGTAGTGAAACTTTTAATTCGTAGTGTATTGAATTTTTAAATTCGTTATGCAATCAATATTTCAATGCGGCTTCTAATTCATCATTTCATTCATAATAAATTTTAGTTCGAAATGTATTGCAATTTCGTAATTCGTAGTAAATTCCAATTCGTAATGTACCAAATCTTAATTCCTATTCAATTCTAATTTCTCATTCATGCAATCTTTTAATTCGTATTAAATTCTAATTGCTAATTTACGCAATCCTTTAATGCCTGTTAAATTCTGATCTGTAATGTACGAAATCTTGTAATTCGTGTAGCACTACGCACGTGCAACCTTCTTTTTACGTAAACATCTCTGTGCAGGTACGGAGCGAAGGGTTCTCCACCGACAATTCCCGGCAACAGTACTCTCGTGTTCGAGGTCGAGCTCAAGAACGTTCACTAGGTCTTAAAACGAGGCGGTTCGCGAGGGTCAAGAATCGTGACTATGTATAAAAGTGTTTTCATCGATATATCTCGAGACTTCCGCTATTTTTTTATATTTTCTCCTTCCCTTTTATAGTCTTGCCCCAAAGTTGATGAATATCGCGCGAAAAGATTCATGATCGGCGATTACGAAAAAAGCAGAAGCAATTCCACGTTACGTATACTTTTTTTTTCGCGTCTTATCTCCGTGTACCCGTCCTCGTTACTAATCACTGTCGTCGTATTTCATTGCCAACTCTTTGAACTGTACAGCTAAGAGCGTGAGATATTCAAACGGCGATTCGAGGAAGTAGGAGAGAGTATGAAAACAGAATATAACCATTACGTTCAACTTTTATTGAATAAAACAACGTTTATAAATAAGTTCTTCGCGGCTTGCCAAACTCTGCGACCTTGGAAGAAGTCTTTCCGCTGTCCCTTGGCGGGCTGCTCTTCCATTTTATGAAACTCGTTTGCGTCTCTTCCTTTCCTGCGTTTTTGCGAGATCCACAGGGCGAGGGACTAGGACTGGTGATTCTCGCTTTGGAATGATTTTTCGACGAAAAATAAAAATAAGACTTTCAAAGAGAATCATTCGACTTTGTCGACTTTCGGTTTCTCTTTCCATCCGAGGGTGCAGACTCCGTTTTCGCACTTCTTCACCAATTCGGGTGGCTGGTGGTCGGGCTGCTCGTCGAGGGACTTCCCCTTAGTCTTGTACTGCCAGAGCTTGAGGATGATCGGTTGGATCAGGAACCTCCAAATGAGCAGCAATATTGGTACAACGACGCACGGCAGGCACACCATGCTTTCGACTTTGCTTTTCCGAAACGCGAAGGAAGAATTTTTCGTAATTTCCTGCAAGCGAACGATTGTTTATTACGCTCGAAGATATATGAGTTTTGTAGGTTATGTACACGTACGCCTGCTGAAGAACGGCCGAATCAACTCGCTCCCACCCTGTGGCGCTGGCTGCGGTCGAAGAGCTGCGCGCGCATCCCGTGACTCCCCTCCCAATGGCCCTGCGCGTCGCGAAATATCTCGACGCCGCGGGTTTCATTTAAAAAACGGGGTGTTCGAAATCAAAATTTGGAAGATTTATAGTTTCCTCCGCCAATTGCAACATCAGCTTTCGAAGATTCTCATCAATCGCCGCACTTTGATCGTCTGTCGACATCGGCGAAAAATAATGAACGAGGAAAATCATTGAAACAATTCGCTCGTTTATTTGCCCGCTTAATTATGTTGTCTCCGTTACGTTACACGGTAAGGTCTCCGAAGGATATACACACACGTGTATACGGATACATACACGAATATATTTATATAACAAGAAGTGAAATCGTTCATGGTCACAGCCACTATATTGCTTTGCGGGACGCGCAATCTTCATGGAAAGATGATGAGTCCCGCACGTCCTATACGATAGTGATATATGATAATAAGGTACGCTGAGAAATATGTGTGCGATATCCGGTGTGTCGTTATTAGGATACGACAAGCACACTCGTAATTGGTATTAATAATAGTTATAGCAATAATAATAATAATAATATATCTTAAGGATCGTAGTGATTAATATATGGCTCTCGTCGAATTTTCACCTGGCGATCCGTGTCACCAAAGTTCGTTCTCGCTTCTGTTATTGTCACGTGTTGTTTTTTGATTAAAAAAAACTATATAAAAATACATTTCTGCCTTGAAATTGTATGTTTTTTTTACCAATTCTGCAATTGTAATAACTGGTCTTTTGGCGATTCTGGATAATTGTAGAAAATTGTCTTTGTGAAATTCTAGAATTGTAATGAATTTTTGCTTTTTTAAAATGCGGGAAATAGAAAAATATCCCCTTTTTTCAATTCTGAGATTGAAATAATTTTTTTTTCAATTCCAGAATTTTAAGAATTTCACTTTTTTCTATTCTAGAACTAGAAGTATTGTCCTTCTTCCAGTTCTAGAATTTTTTTTAAATTGCTTTTTTCAATGCTGGAATTGGGAAGAATCTCTTTTCTTTCAATTCTATAATATGAAAAGAATTTGTCCTTATTTCCGTTCTGAAATTGAAAATATTTTCAATTCTAGAATTAAAAATACTTTTTTTTTCGGTTCTAGAACTGAGAAGGATTTTGCTCTGCTTGCAATTTTAGAATCGAGAAAAGTTTTTTTCGATACAAGAATTGGAAATAATTTTTTCCTGTTTTTTTTTCAATTCTACAATTGAAAAGAAATTTTCCTGATTTTTTCAATTCTAGAATTGAAAAGACATTTTCCTGATTTTTTGTTCAATTCTAGATGGTAAAGAATGTTGCCCTTTGTCAATTCTAGAATTGTAAAGAATTTTGCATTTTTTCAAGTGATATGAACGAATTTTCGTCGGTGGACTTTTAGAGAGAGAGCCATACGCGTATATATATATATTTATACAGGGTGTCCCAGAACTCAACGTTAAGCCGAAACGGGGTGACAGGATTGATTGTAACCATCATGAGAAAAATCAGAAAAAAAATAAAGGAGAAAAAAAATAAAGCGGAAAAAAAATAAAGCAGGGCCTTTCAAAGTAGACAAATTTTGAAAATTTTAAATTCATAGTTTAACAAATAGCCTTAATTCTAGGAAACTTGGGTTTGTTTCACAATAACCGAAAAATGGTTACAGTTTGACCAAATTTCTAGGTTTTTCTTAAATGCCCATAATTTTCAAACTGCATAGGATAGATTTTTTTTCGGATTTTTCTCATGGTGGTTACAATCAATCCTGTCACCCCGTTTCGGCTTAACGTTGAGTTCTGGGACACCCTGTATGTATATATATATATCGGTATGATCGCGGAGGGAAAGGGACGAGTAGTCTCGGCGCTCACATGCTACCGAATACTTTGCGTCCCCTCGTGACGGACAACGACACGATGACTACGCTTAAAACGAAGAAGACTAGCCCGAGGATTGCCGTGAGCCCGCGGCACCACTGGCGTTTCCGCTTTGCTTTTGCGATCGCGCGGCCCAATCTCTCGGCCCTGTTCCCGTCCAGGGTGAAATCGAGATGGGGATCGAACACCTTCGAGCTTCCGTTCCACACGTTGTTCTTCGCGCCCGTCGGGGAATCGCCGATCGCACCGTACGAGGAACTCTCGTCGCTGCCATCGAGCTGCTGAAACATTTCGGCCATAAGTTGAGGACGCTACCGGTGATATTTACGGGACAGGAACATTTTGGGAACAAATTGCGTGGAAGACGTTGTAATGACGCACCGTAGAGTAGACTGGTTCCCCGGCTGGACACTTGTCGTTGCAGTTTTCGCTGGTGCGTCCTTGCGATCTTCCGATCGGGCTCGTAATCGTTCTCTTGTTCGGTGGAGCCTCGTATCGTCCAGTGGCGTCGTTTCTCGTCGCGGCTGTTTTGCACTCGGTCAATTTCGCTCCGTTGGCACGTGCGGGGCTTCCGCTGATACTCGGATAAACGGGATTACCGTGTGCAGGAACGAGAAAAACGGTGGGTACGCGACCGGCGGGGGCGTTTCCGGTGTTCATAGCGGGTGTCGCGCGGGAGGCTTTGCGGGAGACCGCGGTCAGCAGGGTCTTCGCTTCGTAGGGGCATTGGGAGGAGGACCTCGTCGACGAAACGGGTACGTGAAGCCACTTGGGTTTTCCGTATACCCGTAAATTCACGGGATTCACACCGACGAGTGATTCCTTGCCGGCGCCGCTCGACGACGACGAGGATAAACGGCAGGCGTAGTCCTGCTCGCATACGATTATCGACGACGGGCGTCGATCTTCCACCTTTGGCTGTTCTTGATGGCCGCTTATGCCACGCGCTACCGTTATCGATATATCGCGCAAGATCTCCTCGGCATTGAGATCGTTGTCGCTCTCCGAGGCGTCGATCACCGAGTTCAGGGTCCTCGAGAGTTCCAGGAGTACTTGCTTCGCCGACCTGCCGTTCTCCAGTGGGCACTCGGCCTGATAACTTCGCGATTCATTGTTGCGCCGGCAATAATCGCAACAGCAAGTCTCGTAGGCGGCGTTCGTAGCTGCGTAAGTCTCGCGCGTTACAGGCTTCTTCGACGAGTGGCAGCCATAACGGAGAATTGACGTATCGGCCGCCACCGTCGCGGCCACCTGCTCGTCCCGGAAATCCTCGCCCATGTAAGGCCATATGGGCCTCGGTATCGTCTCACCCTCGTGGATCACGGCGAGATTTCTCGGCAGTGGACCGATCTCATTCGTCGAATGACTCTGATGAAGCTGCTGCTGCTGCGCTAGGCTCGACGTGTTCTTCGCGATTCCCGCGGGATTCGTGCAACACCCCGGATAACAAGAGCCATCCCCGCCCGACAACGGTGGCGACTGTTGTTGGCTCGAATAGCCCGAACTCGTTGAGATTCTGCATAATCCTCCCTTACGATTGTCCTCTACGCCAACCGCGCCGCCGCCACCGCCGCCACCGAGCTTCTTCTTCGGCTGCTCGATCACCAAGCGAGATACCTCCGTGTCCGTTATTTGGTCCAACGCGGGATCTATCCTGCAATCAACGAATTCGCGTTGTAGATTTTCGTTGTATATTTCTCATGTTTTTTTCCCCATAGTCGCGGCGGGTCTGTTCCATTATTTTTTCTTACGGTGGATTGCTCACAACCTCTGAGTAGGTTTTTGCGGAATACATTTTCACATGGATAAAAAATGTACGTCGAAGTTAAAACAACCAAACAAAAAACTGAGGAAGTTTTTGGAATTCGTTTTGTGATTCCAGTAACTTCTGATACTGGATAAAACTTTTCGTTGGGAAATGGTATGAGTGAACTAATAGAAAACATACTTTCGGGCAACTTCTAGTAACATTAATTCTAATAATCTAATAACATTTCTAGTAACATAAGTTCCCATGAACTTTCCCATACATGTCTAGTAACTTCTCTGAGCTTGCAGTAATTCTCTAGTGAATTTCCTACCACAATTTCCATGGTAACTTTTTTTACTGGTGCCCGGCAACCCCTTTTCTAGTGATTTAAGCAAGTTTTTCTAGGGATTTTTCTGTCTCCCTTTCTATTGACTTTCGGACGACATCACTAGTTCATATATTCTGGTAACTTTCTAGTGAACTTCTGGTGATGTCCGGTCAATTTCTAGTATTTTAACGGGCTATCCGGTAACCTTTCTAGTTACTTTATAGTATCCTTCCAGTAACGGCCTGGTGACTTGTTTAAGTAACTTTTCCAGTAACTACCTGGTGACTTTTCCAGTATCTTTTCCAGCAACTGTTTGCTGACGTTTTGGTAACTTTTCTAGTAACTTCCTGGCAGCCCGTTTGTAACTTTTCTAGTAACATTTTCTACTAATTTTCGGATCACCTTTCTAGTAACTTCCTGGCAACCATTCAATAACTTTCTGGTAACTTTTTCTAGTAATTTTCGGATCACTTTTCTAGTAACTTTCTGGCAACATTTCCAGTAACATTCTGGTAACTTTTTTATAGACTTTACGGTAACTTTCTGGTAACATTTCTAGTCACTTTCTGGTAACTTCTCTAGTAACTTTTCTACTGGCGTCTAGTAAATTTTAGTAGTGACGATTTTTCTGGTGAGAATCGGTTCGGAAGAACTTCCATTCCCATTCCTAGTAACTTCTGAAAGTACGGTGACATTCCCAATCGAAGGGGGGGGGGTGTAGAAATATCTCGATTCTTCATTTTCACGAGACTAATGCATTCACGAACCATCCGTTGAAGCGCGGCGCGTCCCGATGGGTCCGATTGTGCTGGGGATCCAGGACGTTAGCCGTTATTCCACCTTTGCTGCTCGTTATCACTTTACCACCAGGCTGGTGCATCACCTCGCGCGAGGCCGGCCGGGAAATCGCACGCACACACGTGCCCTCATCGGCTGCTGTGCTCAATACCTGCCCCGCCTTCGTCCGCGTATCGTCTTACGCTATATATCGGTGCAACAACGCATGGATCGGATGCTGGCTCGTCAAGGGCAAGGAGCCATCGCGGCATGCTCTCCCTCTTCTCACTCTTATTCGCACTTTCGCTCGTCACTTCGCGTTCGTTAACTGAACGATGAGACCGTGCGTCGCAATATTCATCACCGTCGAATGCCTGATCGACATTCTCGCCTTGCCTCGCCCGCCCCGTAGGTGGTGAAGAGAAATGCGATCGGGATGCGTCTGTGAAAGAGAAGAGGCCAAAAAAACAATAGCTTTATCAGCCATTTTTTGTTTCATAGAAAATTGTTGATTCTGGTGCAATTAATATTAGTATTAATTCTTATTATTTTCGCTAATTATTATCATTGTTATTGGTGAATTCTTATTATTACTATTGCTACCATTGCTACAAGCGATCTTCATCCGCTCGTTAAAACTTACCGATTCGCTCACGGCCAACTCTATCGGCATATTGCCCAATCCCGTCTTCCAATTGTACCAAGATCGTGGTTTTCACGTTTTTGGCATAAAAAATTACGCGAGACACGCCGCGAGTGTTATACGGGACGATTACGCGTAGCGCTCGCTTGGACGGCATACATATGAGCAGCTCGTACGGCCCGATCGTACAGGCTAACCCACTAGCGGCGTGGCCGCGTGTGGAATGTCGATATCGACGTAACAGCGTAACACGCTTGAAAGGACGCGCCAAGCGATCGAAGTGCGGATAGATGGCGCGAGCCTCAGTCTCGCAAAATAGCGTTCCCGGTTTTCACACGCACACACGCAAAGTACACAAAAGTACTTTTGTGTAATTCGAGCAACGGAGAGAGTGGCGCGAAGCGTTCGAAGGAAAAAAAAACGCCACGTCCGAGAGGGGAAAAATGCAACGAAGCTGGCAAAACTTGTTATTGGCGTCACGAGAGCCGCAGAATGACACTATACACATGTATATCGGCCGTGTGTGTCGAGTGCGGTGGCGTCGCGTTGTCGGTCTCGAAATTCAGCCGCGACCTGCTGATCGAGGGACGCTTGAGAATACCCCCCCGCCCCTCTCCCAACGCGGTTTGTATTATCGACGATTTTTCGCATTCGGCAGGTTGTGTGTACGATCAAGGTCGATTGCGTTTACGACTCGTTGCATTGCGTGATCCTCTCCTGCCTTTGCATCGTATGGGGGATATACGTGCGTCTGTGCGCGTGTGCGTATATCTATACATACGTGCGTACACATTCCGGCCTCTGTTATGCATTATGTATGTCAACCGAGTGTGTGTAGGTCTCTGATGCATTGTCATACACTACCGCCATCTGTCCACAAACCGCACGCATTTTTCATACTCCTCTATTTTTGCCTCTTCTTTTTTTCTCTCTCGCTCTTACTCTGCTTACGTAACTCATGGTTTTCCAGCGGACCTTGAGTAGGAAGCTTTGCGATTGAGGTTATACGTACGGGACACGGTCGCGAAGGTAACCAAGCATGTAAACAATTTGACTTTTTGTCGCTGTCTCCCGCGCAATTCTTCGCCTCTCGCGAATTCTATCGTGTCCTGGAGCCGGAAGCGGCGCTGGTATCGCGTCGAAGATCAAAGCATGCCGATCAACATAGAATATATGCGACGAAGAAATGAACAAGTTTTTATTTTGTTTTCTTCTACGTTTTCAACAATTCGTGCAGAGCCCGGCACTTTCCGAGAGTTGGGCGAGTTACGCGTGTGGGATGTACCTTTTATGCGCCACTCAAGATTGCCCGATCTCATCATCGCGCTTCGGAGATTCCTACGCGAGAGACGTCACTCGCCGAGCGAGAGAGAAAGAGAGAGAGAGAGAGAGAGGCTGTCGGGTTTACGCGACAGATCGCAAGAATGAGGCGGTTTCTCGTCCTAAACGGTACGAGACCGCTCGTTATGATAGTCATTACGAATTCATTCACGGTTCTTGGCTATCGGGACCGATAAACAGCTGGAGGCTTCTCATATATGATGAGGCACAATTTTATTCAAGTACGACACCTTCTAATGAATCAACATTATTCATTGCACATTACGCATACGTACAATCATACCGTATATGAGAATACGTTATTTTGAGGACATTTGACTTTGAGGACCGTACCCGAAGTAACCGTTTCGTGTATACTTTGAGAACGATCCTCAAAATCACGTTGCTATATATACATACAGACATAAGAATAGGCAGGGTGTCGGAGCCTGGCGCATGCCCGGTCACAGTCGCAAACCTGTCCCAACTTTTCTGTACATTCGTCGACTGCGCGAGACTTTCACTTCTCCACGCGAACGAGGCGAACTTCAACGGAGGCGGACACTTTGTCGGCCTGACGTGCGCGATATGCCTTTTTTCCATCTTTTTTTCCCTCAAACTGCCTACTATCACTCGTACGAATAGGGGCGGGGGGGGGGGGGGTGCGGAAAAAACTTTTTTTTCAGAATCTCCGTGGAAGAGGCTCCTGATATGGAGATCACGAACGAAAATAAAATACGGCGTGTGTTTAGTGCGAAAAGAGGGAAAAAACGATGCGCGCGCGATCATCATTGAGGGAACAAGAGACATTTTTTTCCCTGCGTGGAACTACGTCGGAGACGATAGACCGGCAGTTTTTTCTTTTTCTTTCGTCAGGGGCAATTAATCGTTTTTTTTTTCTTCGGGGTTTCAACGGCGAGACGTTGCTAATGGAAGAGGATGATGTGTGTGTGTGTGTGTGTGGGTAATGTGACGGGGATGATTTCCCAATGAACCTTCGCCGTTGATTACACTCGTAGGCAAAACTCGCGCTTGAGCAACGCGAGAGGCCTTTGTTTCCATACGCGATCCGTAATAACGCTCTCCACACGCGGCGTATGCGATCAATCTGCTGCTTTTTTTTCTCGCGCCGCGACTATAACGCGTTACGAGCGCGTAAATTCTCACGAAATAAAAAAGCAAGGAAGAAAAAAAATGGAATTACGGAGAGTGCTTTTCGAAGCAACAAGTTCACCCACATGCGCGTGATACACAAGTGTGTACAAATTTTCAGTGTACAAATCTCTTGGCTGACTATGACCCCGTTAGTGTGTGCACTGAGGGAAAAAAAAAACGTTTCTCGCGAAGTTGCACAATTCCATTCTCCGTCAAGGATTTAAATATCATGCAGGGATAATTGCGGCCCATCGTAAGAAGTAATTTTTCTTCGTCGCTCCTTTTTCCTTCGTCTTTCTGTTGTGTGTGTGTGTGTGTGTGTTTTTTTCTTCCTCTTCATGATTCAACGATCGTTCTTAACCCGGGGTCCTTCACCTCGCGCGATAATAGGCGCTCGTTCGATAGAGCGAAGAAACAGCGGGATATGTATGCGGTGCGGTGATTCATAACTAATCCGCGCGTAGCGCTCGAGCGGCGCGCAGCTGCGAGGTTTATGTGTTGCGCGATAGACTCGCGATAAAGATATGCCCGCGCGTGGTGTGTGCAACCGGATCTACCTCGCTTGTTACTGCAGGAGGCGAGCGCAATACCATTTTGCCGGGATAACTATGGGTGCAACGTAATTCGCGGTTTAGAGGGGTATTCGATGTTGCGGCTCGTGTATATCGCTTATCGTTATCTAGTCAGGTAGAGACGATGAAGAAACGAGCCTTGTAATTGGAGAAATTTGGAGTTGCAATTTTCGCCGCTCGCGTTGCTTCGCGTCTGCACCGCTCCCGTTGACACGACTATGAACTATTCGCCACTCGGCAAAACTGACCGTCTCGTCGTCACGGAGATGCGTCGCTGTGCTTTGTCACGTATTCGTTGTTTCTAACCGCGTCGATCACATGCGCTCCCTACGACGTTACAATCGTTCTAATCGCGATACGACTTTTAGTCAAGTAAAAGTCGACTAAAATGGCGGATTACAAGCAGAAAATACCGGGAGCTTATTTTTTTGAACATTCATTGCTGCGGTGCCAATTGGGTGAATAACGTCGCCATTTTGGATTTCGCGTTTCCACTGCTTTCGAGGATATTTCATAAACTACGCGTCCTATGACAAAAGTGGCTCATGACATTATTGGTTACAATGATACGACGCATCTTTTTTATTTCGAACTTTTCATAAATTATTAATATTTAAGAAGTTATTTTTTAAATAAATCTTCGTCGATTTCTAGTCAACAATGGGTTTACTCGTGATAATGGTTGGTATGAATGTTGTGCAGTATATAATAACAAACAATTTTTGTTGATCTTTTTTCTCGTGAAACCGACATTTTACGAGATAAAAAGTTTCAAACGTTGACGTGACATGCTCCACGTCTACGAGTTGGCAATGAAAAATTCCGTACAACGGGTTTTTTCGCCAACTGTTCGAGGATATTTCGCGAACTATAAAAAAATGGTTCAGAATATGATTGTTTATAATAATATTATGCATCTTTTTTGTTACGAACTTTTAAAGAATGAATATTTGATAAGTTATTGTAAAAATATGAGTCTGAAGTTTGCAACTATGCCACTCGAAATTGAATTTTTTTTTTCACATAATCTATTGCACATTCAGCTTCTTCTAGGTGCCTATGAGGGATCCTACAAAACATTTACAGGAGTTTCAACAAATAGAATCTTCCCTTAATAGAGGGTGAAAGTTGACGAAATCGAATCTTCTACGGCATGGGGATTGGCAATTTTTTCATTGGCAGTGTGGGTAGTTTGAGCGTAAATAGGACTGGAAAATTCGAACGATTTTCATTCGCCACAATCCACCCTTATCGGGGGATGAAAGAGGAACTAAAATCGTAGCCCTCACGGTATGGAGATTGCCATTTTTATCGGCCTTACGGCGAAGTAGAAGATGTACCACGTGACATATGAGTGCGAGAGAGATAGCTGAAATTTTCGAACAGAGATTCTTCAGAGATGAAAAATATTTAGGGCAAAAGGAAATCATTAAGCTTTGCATCAGGGAATTCTCCAGAGCCTAATGCTCTGTTTTTCCTAAAAAATTTAACCATCTATGAGAAAATTGGGTTGGAACATTTGTGAGGTTATGTTGACTTTGTACATGCCCTTATGGGTAGTCCAATCGAGTTGCCAACACCCTTTTCTATGCAAAATCATCCACTGATTACGAATTTTCTAGGTAGAACTCGATCTCACTAAAATTCTTCATATGGGACACGTTTTTGTATTTAAAAAGTCATTCCCTGGATCGAATAAGACCTGGACGGGAATGAGACGCGAAAATTCATGACTAACGAATGATTTTACATTGAATAGGAGCATGCCCAAACCATTTTAGCGAAGAAAAAAAAAGGTCCATTTTCAGGTCTTGTGTCCTATCGATTACGACCAATTCGAATCTAGCTGTTCAATCGAGTTCCTGACAACCTCGTCGATGCAAAATCAACCACTGATTACGAATTTTCCCGGTAGAACGCGATCGGACCAAAATAAAAATAGGTGAACTTTTTTTTCGGACGCTCTTTTCCGGCATTGGTCCATACAACCTCAATAAAAAAAGTTGTTATGTCCAGCCCAGGAGAGATAAGATTCCCCCCCACCGAATAGTGTAGGTCCCGGAGTATTAAAGTGGCTGGTTTTTTGTTTGGATCGTTCGGACCATGGTACAAGCGACGCCAATTTAAAAAACGATTATCTAGAACCCGCAGGAGATAGGATTTTTTCAACATTCACCTCCAAATAAGGGTGGGTTCCGGAGAATTTGAAAAACTAGTGGGCCTATTGGTCAGGTGAGACTTCTCACTTCCCGCATTTTGCATCCCACGTGAGTTTAGTCACGCTATTACGGATCGGTTGGGTGAAAATATTAGATCACTAGGAAATTCCGGCTAGTGATCTCACATTTTCACGACGCCGTAGAAGGAGTATACTAGCGCGCTAATCAAACCTAGTCAAAAACGGAAGACGTGCGAGAAAAACATAACCTCTTCACTCGAATAAGCAACAAGTTTAAATAGAATCTAAGTTTGCAACATGAATATTACCGAAAAACAAAAACAAATGTTATTAGATTTCATGAAAGAGCACGAAGATTTAGCACGAGGCAGATTGAGGTACAGCCATTCAAATAAAAAAAACACCGGTAAGTTTTGTATCATATTAAGGTAGCACGTGCACGAACCTCCTCATTAGAAAACAATTGATTTTTTTGTATGCTGTAGTAGAGACCAGGGGGGTGACACGGTGCTACTTTCCCTATACTTAGGCCCGGTTCGCATTCTGTCCGCATTCTGTAGTTCCTTTAGCGCTCTGTACGTGGCGCCACGTATCTTCTCATCGAGTGCTTGACTTCACTACACCTGTCAGTTGTCAAGGTTTTGAGGTTAAAAAATCGTGTTAAATTTTGTTGTTGAATAATCGTTTCGTTAAGTTGTTTTGTTAAGTTTTGTTAACGGTTACTTTGTCCTTACAGAGGCTGTTTTGCAAAATTGGCAAAAACGCGGTGACTTGATCCATCCAAATACAAAATTATACAATTTTGTTATTTTTCTTAAGAACAGTTTTTAAGATCACTGTCAGTCCTCAAGTGTATTCGAGAACGTTTTAGAAGACGTTTATAATTACAAGAACTTGTCATTCCGCAGTCAGACCCATGCTCGTGACATTTATTATAAGATAATTCAATGTTTTTTAACAATGCGTATGCAACAATATTGCAGTCGTGTAAACGCGGAACCAAAAAAAAGAAAACCAAGAACAGAAAAAAGCGTCGAAATTCTGTGAAACTTAAATAAAAACATAAATATTTTTTACGCATTTGTACATCTTTTCCTTTCATTCGTATTCAGAAGTGACTACCATCTAAAATCTAATTTTTAACATTTACAATAACGAAATAAATAATTTATTATTCCATTCTTTACTATTTATTATTATTAGATTATTTATTTCATTAGATTATTTGACATGTATCTTTGAATGCATTTCGGGAACACTGCGGTGAGAAGATAAGTGGCGCCACAAGTGACGAAATTTGGCAACACAAAAGACGGACATTCAGCGACGTGACTCCAGCGGCCTGTGTCACCGCCCTGGTAGAGACATAAAAAATGACGTCCGCGAAAACTCTGCAGGCCTTACCAGCTAAATACAACAGTAATTAATTCACGAAATCAATGCATTTAACCCGCAACCATATAGTGAATCCGTGCGGATCGAACTTTGGAATGGAAATAATAATAGTTCCCGGTTAGATCAGAGTTACGCGAAAAGCGACGAATAACAAGAAAACTGTCGCGGTCACGTATGTTCCATAAAAAATATCGGTTACGGGACATTTTGAGCAGATATCATCGATTCAATCGACTCATTTTTGCGTTCGCTAGCCGCGTCTGCCATCTCTCTTGTTACAATATGCACATTACACATACACTACAACACACGATTACACATACGGTAAACAAACACATGCTTGACATGTATCGAAAGCACCTGTATACAGCGTTGCCACGGATATTGCCAGAATTACGAAATGGCGGCCTGTGACAACTCAAGTCAACTCTGATTGCGATTTTACTTCACTTACCAAACTATAATACAAACAGTTATCACATGCACTTCTCAAATAATTCGTTTCTGTATCACGTTTATTATTATACCCAAATACATTATATTTTGCTTTTTTCGGATTCGATAATTTATAGATTTTCTGTTAACTAGTCAATCCGCTAATACTACCTTAAGGCCTTAGGCCACTCTAGAAGCTGAAAAAATAGGCTTTTTGGGGATTTTTTTTTTTTTTAAACTACAAAATAAATCGAGATGACAAAAAAGATGTTTATCATACATATCAGTGACTGTATAAAATAATTTTTTTTAAGCGATTAATTTCAAAATGCCGGCTTTGCAGCATTTACCTCAATACAGTAGAACCTCGATTATCGGAACCAATTGGGACCGAGACTAGTTCGGATAATCGAAACGTGAATTTTTTGGGACGAGATCATAAACAACACCTTTTTACATAAAAACAGCACACACACACACACACACACACACACACATACACACACACACATTTAAAAAATTTTTTTTACAAAGTCGTCCATTTTTAATTGACGAATGGCTCTAACGCGTTTTTGAACGACTAAGTCTCGCAGCCGTTTAAGAAGGATTTTTGGAAAGTCAAAAATTTGTGGAAAGTCAAAAATTTGCCTAAAAATCGTCAGATAATTGTTAATAACAAATGAACTATGCAATATAAAAAAAATCCTACGTACTTCCATAGAAAATGTATTTTTTCAAGATATATTCAACGATTCAAGTGAATCGGTTGAAAATTGTCTGAATTATGTTTTCGGCCAACTTAAAAACGCAGTTTTGAGATAAACGCTGCACAGCCGTTGTTTCGGAATGAATAGCTTCAAAAAAAAAATATTGTATACAATCACTGATATGTATGATAAACACCCTTTTTTGTAATGTCGATTCATTTTGTAGTTTTTCTGCAAAAAAATCCCCCAAAACCCTATTTTTTCGGCCTCTAGAGTGGCCTAACCCCTTAAAACATAAGGTAGTTCTTATAACACAGTGATATAATGATTGTGTTATGTTGATAAATCGAACTATTATGTAATATGTTCTTGTTCCCTTGTATTGAAGGGATCCGAAACATCGCGCAATGATCGTCGTATACGGAGCCGTCGATTTTTCCGATCCCGCAAAATCACAATCATAAGCAAATCATTCACCATTACCGGATTATATTACTTTATCCGCTACGATATAAACTTGAAGTTGCTAATTTTTATTAAGTATTCCGCGTTGAGATGCTGCCGTCTCTGAATCAGCTATTTCGTAGTAACTCGTGTTATGTGTAGCTTTGGATATGTAGTCACTGCTTTAGGGAGACGCTCACGCATGCGCGCAACGGTTTTCGACACGACATTTCGTGCCGAGTAAACTCGCGTGAATAATCTCGCATTTTCACTGGGTGAAAAGAACCGTAATAGAGTGAGCTGCTAACTTTTGTCATTTTCACCCAAACGGAGAACCGTAATAGCCCCCCAGGTTCAGTCTTGGCTGGGTGTTTTTGAGACCCAGAAGAATGGGGGTCGCGAAGTACGCTACATGGACTCGTGCCAATCCGAAATACAATGCCTCCTACACCGACGGCTTTGTTCACATTTATTTCATGCAAATGCAAGTCAAAGTGCGGAGCGACGCGTGCTTGCCGCAAATCGGACCTCGAACGCTCCATAATTCGCAGCAATTGCAACGGTCAGTCTTGCAGAAATTGCGCTCCACGTACGACCTTAGAGGACGTGGATGAAGAGAGCATGACTGACATCATTGATTCGGCGTATTCAGAAATGTTCGCAGAATCACTTACTCTCCAACCAACGACAAGCATTCAGCTGTAATTATGAAGAAATTACTGTGGATTCGGCCTAAAGGAGATACCACGTATAACAAAAAAATGGCCGCCTCAAACTCTACCTCCTGGGTGGTGTGGAAGAGGAGCTTGTCACGTCGATGCTTGCCAGCGTTTATCTTGTAAAATATCAATTTTACGGAAAAAAGTTTTAACCGAAAAGTGTTCATAACTATTCTATAAATGAAATTTACAATAATTATTTCGATGATATCGCCTGTTTGAGGCGAAATGCGGATAACAAAAAAATTCCCATATTATTTGTTTAATATTCATTTTACAAGCAATAGTTTCGAACAAAGAAAGTCGAGCACGTTATTTTCTGCATAAATGATATCGGTTATGTTTTTCGTAGGTTGAGTGGTTCGCGCGATATGGACACAAACGCAAATAATAAAATAGCGCTGTTATTTACACCTCCTCGACCCCAAGACTTCGGTTTTCTACTTTTGAAGGGGTAAACAAAATTAGCTCCCGGAATTTTTGCCAAAATCATGTGAAGCTTTACTGGACTAAATTTTCAATCTTTCAAAGGCCATGCACTCAGAAAAAAGATTTATTATGTCCTAATAAATTGACACATTAGAACATAATTAATTGGAAATTAATAAATGTTCACTAAATATGTTACTAAATATGCTTTTTTACGTGCCGATTTTTCACATCTAAAAGCCATATTTAAAATAGAACATTTGCATAAATATTCCCGCAAATCAAATAAATACCACTTCCCAATCACGAAAACCTCTTATTTCGCGACTATGATACTAATACGCGCATGCGCACTTTGCTCTTCAACGCGACGGGCCCGACGCAGGCCACTCGTCAGATGTAGCTCGCGCATACGCTTGCCATGTAGCTTCTTCCTTAGCCAATGCTTTTGGCACAAGTGTCAGTGTTGCGTTTCGGAAGTGAGGAATGATTAAAGTGTAAGTAAGAATATAAAGTGAGAAAAAAACGTTCAAGTGAGAAAATAATGACGGACGAAATGACACAATTCCTCGAAAAAACCAGCTGGGGGTTTATGAAGAATCCTATTAGATGATAAGAAAAACTCGATTTGTCGGATATAAAACACCTATTTCTTGAAACTTATATATCCTATTAGATGTTAAGAAAAATTCTTAGTAAATCTTAAACATAAACTTTAATAAAAAAATTCCCTAGCTGTTAATAAAATCGTAGTGGGCTGACATACGAATAAGAAAACTTATTCACCGGGAGACAAACTTCTTTGTCCTTAATTAATCTTTTTTCTGAGTGTGCGCATTTAAAAGAAACCGTTAGACCCGTCGTTTTTTTCACGTTCAGGTAGTACTAGCGGATTGACTAGTCAACAGAAAATCTATAAATGATCGAATCTGAAAAAAGCAAAATATAATGTATTTGGGTATAATAATAAACATGATACAGAAAATAAGTATTTGAGAAGTGCATGTGATAACTGTTTGTATTATAATTTGGTGAGTGAAGTAAAATCGCAATCAGATTTGACTTGAGTTGCCACAGGCCGCCATTTCATAATTCTGGCAATATCCGTGTCAACGCTGTATTCAGGTGCTTTCGATACATGTCAAGCATGTGTTTGTTTACCGTATGTGTAATCGTGTGTGTAGTGTATGTGTAGTGTGCATATTGTAACCAGAGAGATGGCGGCCGCGGCTAGCGAACGCAAAAATGAGTCGATTGAATCGATGATATCTGCTCGAAATGTCCCGTAACCTATATTTCTTATGGAACATACGTGACCGCGACAGTTATCTTGTTATTCTTCGCTTTTCGCATAGCATTGATTTCGTGAATTAATTACTATTGAATTTAGCCGATAAGGCCTGCACAGTTTTCGCGGACGTAATTTTTTATGTCTCTACTACAGCATAGAAAAAAATCAATTTTTTTTTCAATGAGGATTTTCGTGCACGTACTACCTTAAATAGTCGCGACGCTCCTTCTGTAGCTTTCGTTAAGTCGATCACACACGCTTTTGCATAGCACAGTATAACGTAGCATTAGGAATATTATGCCTGTGACTCAAGACACACAAGACCATTTGCCTAGCAACCACCTGCATTACTTTCAATTTCAACGCTTGTAAGGTTATGTCCGTATACTGCTGTGACGCCAGACGCTGTTGCTATGACAAGCTGCTCGCTCGTGATTGACTGTCCCTAGTTCCGATAGCAAAGCACAACGGAACATTTCGACGATACGGATTTTTCAACCTTGCGCTATGCTATGGTGTGGCCAATATGTGTTGCACTATATATACGCGCATCGAGCTATGTGCCTGATCGAAACGTCATATGCCGCGTTATGCTATGCTATGCAAAAGCGTGTATGATCGGCGTTACTTGACCCTGAATGTTCGTTCCCTTTTCTTTGCCGACGAAGAACGTCACGTTGCAATTCATAGTTGAGTCGCGATCGCGTTGGCATGATTCACGCTTTGCTTTTCTAATTCGTAACGAAAAGGTCCCCCCACTTGATCACAAATTTCGGGTTGCCATGCAACGAATAGACATTTCATCAGTATCCCTTCCCGACCTTCATGATTCAAGGTCAAGAGCGTCAGCTGTCAAATTGAAGAAAAAAACAAATGACGCACGTATACACGCGGCATACGAGACCGAAACGACACTCGGTAGGAATCCTAATTTTTTGGAATTTCACGCTCGCGGTAATAATGCATGGACTCTAGTCTCTCTAGGTCCAGTATTTTTAAAGCGCCGCAAGAGCAAAAAACGACGTCGCATCGCGCGTTAATCACTCGAATTGCGCCCTCGTGTTCGTTAGCGCTGGAATATATACATAATCGATAAATCCTCCTGTAATTGTAGGTGTCACCACGGGCAATCTTTCCTCGCGCGTATAATATGTAGCGAAGCGACACGGGTGGGGAGTGGGACTGGGAGAAAAATTGAAGCTTGTTCTCACTCTCTACGATGTCGCTCCCAAAATTGCACGCTTTCGCATTCGGACGCCCGTTTGGGCGATCAAGGTCGCGAGGTAGCGTTCTCTCCCGGTGTCGCCCCTTGGCCTAGAGTCGTTCTCTCAGTAATGACGTACACAGGGTGTCCGAAGAGTCGACGTCGACTAAAGCTTGAAATAGATAGAGGGTCAAATTTCGTTGAGATAAGTCCTTAGCCGGTTTTCTCTCCGACGCACCGTTGCTTGGATATTAATGTGTAAGCGACGGCCAATCCGGTGCGTCGGTTCGGCGGACCGCGCCGGGCGGGTATTCGCGAGCGTGCGCGGATAGGCTCGCGCGCGTATCGGCCGGTCTAGCGACGCACCCGATTGGCTGTGCTTTTTCGATTGATATCCAAGAAACGGTGCGTCGGAAAGAAAAATGGAAGAGGACTTTTCTCTTCGGAATCTCACGATCTATCGATTGGACAAAGGTCTTGTGCTACTTTTGAGACACCGTGTATATTGATCGCGCGAGTTCCCTGGACATTCGTCAATGACGAAACTTTCACTCTCGCACAGATCGAATGATAGATTCGTTCCGTATATTTGTTTACGGTGTAAGAGGCGCGCAACTTCCGGCGTTAGGAAGTTGGTAAGATGCAAATTTCGTTGAGATAAGTCCTTAGCCAGTTTTCTCTCCGACGCACCGTTGCTCGGATATTAACGTGTAAGCGACGGCCAATCCGGTACGTCGACTCGGCGGACCGCGCCGGGCGGGTAGTCGCGAGCGTGCGCGGATAGGCTTGCGCGCGTATCGGTCGGTCTATCGACGCACCCGATTGGCTGTGCTTTTTCGATTGATATCCAAGAAACGGTGCGTCGGAAAGAAGAATGGAAAAGGACTTTTCTCTTCGGACTCTCACGATTCATCGATTGGACAAAGGTCTTGTGCTACTTTTGAGACACCGTGTATATAGATCGCGCGAGCTCCCTGGACATTCGTCAATGTCGCAACTTTCACTCTCGCACAGATCAAACAATAGATTCGTTCCGTATATTTGTTTACGGTGTAAGGAGGCGCGCAACTTCCGGCGTTAGGAAGTCGGTACGCGAGCAAATGTCGCCACTCTGGCCAAAGAGCTTCACCTTGGTCCGTCCGCGACGCCAGATCGACCGTTCTACTTCGCGTTACACGGCTATTCTCTCACGGTAACGTGTCGTTGATGCAACCAAGTGCGGACGTGCTCCAGAACGATTAAGTACCCGCGCTGATCTTATCGGACCGTTACTCGCGTGTGAAGAGAAAGAAAGAGACGGAACGTTGTTGTCGTTAAAGAGCACGACTCGCAGCGTTCCGCCGATTAATGCTTCAAAGGACACTGATTTCTTTCGTAAACGCACGTACGTGCGATACAAGTTTCATATCCAAGTTTCCTTGAAGCCGAGGGGGGATACCGGGCACTGCGGGAGTCCGAGATTCGAGTACCAGCCTGACCGTGAAATTTTAGTAAATTAGGATTCTGACCAAGTGGCGCTAAAGTCTCGGATGCCGCGTGTATACGTGCGTGGATTGCTTTTTTCATTGATTTGACAGCTGACGCTTCCGACCTTGAATCATCAAGGTTGAGAAAGGATACTGGTGAAATTTCTATTCGCTGTATGACGACGTTGAAATTTCGATCGGGAGAAGGGGGCTTTTCGCGGCAAAATAGAAAAGCAATACGTCAGCGATGGGAACGCCATTGCGAGTCAACTAAAAGTTGTCTTTAAATAACCTGATATTTAAATTTATTAAGGGGTAAGGCCACAGTAAAGTTAAAAAAAAATCGATTTTTTCCCGCTAAAACGGTGCTTTATGGTAATAAGAATAAGTTACTATTCGATCTATAGCAAGACATTTTTTTTCACCGACTTTGAGCGTATAACGTAAGTCCACCTTTGGCACGGCCATAGAGTACCTAAAACTTTAAACGCGTTTTTCTCGAAACAGCTTTTTTCCTATTGGCGTGACAAATAACTTCAACAATTTTCACTCGATTTACTTTAAATTTAAAAGTTATGTTCCTAATTGCATTTCGCAGAGAAGTACGTACGGAATTTCTGACTAATGCAAAACCTTTAATTTTATGAGCAGTTTTATACGAAATTTGGCACTAAAAATTCATTCAAATACCTACAACTTTTGAATGAAACAATATTTTTTAAATTCCGTACGTACTTCTCTAGGTATTCTAATGTAGATTGACGAGAATTTTTGATTTTTGTTCTAGGTAGAAAATTGTGGATGCTAAACGTCACGCCGCGAAGAAGCTCCTAAAAAAAGATAACAAAAGAAAATATTAGTAGTCGGCCGTTTTGTACATCGAAAAATATATATATATACATTTTCTAACAGCTTGATATCCATACTAAATAGATGTGTAATTAATTTTATGAGTTAATCACTTTTTTATACGAAAAAATTGGTTAAATTCGCACATGATTTTATACCCATTACTGTGGCCTAACCCCTTAATAAAATGTATTATTTATTCGAACAATTATCGAAGTACAACTAACAATGCAGCAAATAACAATTTCTATGCGTTGCTCGATCGTGTAATTCTCCATGACTAAACCTCAATACTCTCTGATGCCAGTTGTCAAGGATTAGTACTCTATGTTCGCCACAAAAGAAATGGCGCGCAATTAAAAATGTCAGGTCATTTTGAGGCACCCTTTATGAAGGGCAACGTGACATTCTTTAGCAAGGAAGAAGAGGGAACGAACATTCTGGGTCGAGTAACGAGAGCATTCGTGTAAAACTAAAAACGTGTGGAATGAGCCGTGGAAGAAGCATCGCGAGTACTCGCGATTTTAACGCCTCAGAGGTGGCGCAGCGATATTTCAATATGGCCGCTCAAAGTATAGCCTGAAACGGAAACAATTACTTCGTTCTTGATTGCCTGCGAGTTGGCTATTCGATTTACCTCCATGGTAGAGATTGTAAAGATGCTACTGCAGTGAATACTTCATTTTCCGCTCTGTCAGCTCTGGATTTAGATTTTTCAAGGTTATGAAAGTAACTGGCAGGTTTCGAGGAGTGATTCTATTTTTCAGAGCATACTTTTTACAAGGGACGTCTGAAATTGTATTTACACATTGTATGTAACAGAAATAACTTTTAATATTGCTCGATTTATTATTTATAAAGATACAAAGTTGGAAAGGAAAAATCACGCGGAGTGACCACAAATTCGCCTCGATGGCCCAAAGAGATTCATTTTCAGAGCCAACAACCACTTCTTCAAAAAGACTTTATCTTTAGTGAAAAGGCATCCAAATGTTGTGCGAAAGATGACACTTAACGGATGACTGTTATATTCTTACCGGCTCGCGTACTGGGGCACAGTGCAAAGTGTGAAAAAGTAATAAATAAAATGGAGAAAGTGTTTAAACAATTACACTTCAGTATGTATACATCGGTGAGTAGATATATGTATATTTAATGTACGTTTCTTGTATTCTAAAAGCGTACGATTGCTTTTTAGGTTATACAGATAATCATTTACAGCGGTTCGTATATATTAGACGTATAAATAAATATCTTATTGTTTTAATATTTCGTAAAGTCATTCGCTGTAAAGACATAGTCGCACGCTTAATAAAATTCCATTCATAATATTTGTTCATTTTCTTCTTCGGATGTCGTACGAAGCACATTCCGTGACGCGACTAAAGGATATCGAAAATCGCATCGCGCACTGGCTTCGCCGTGGGGGCGACCGGTTGAAGGCTGGGCAACTGGCGGCTGACAAAAACTGCCCCCCTAACGACATTGAAAAACAATGAACATAGAATAGAATAGAATAGATTTATTCCACATGTCTTGCCGTTGCATTGATATTTCCCACTTACAATATTCGTTACAAACAATGAATGTATTGTTCAGTAATATTGAATTACATTTTATTTTTCATTGACCAGCTAACATTTTATTTTCGACCCTCTTTAAACCCGTCATGATACTATTTTATCTATCTCTTTATCAAAATGGACTTATTAATAGTCTAGAACATTTAATGTAGCTCAATATTACCTATTTTTGGTTATTAACGATGTTTACCATGTAATAACTAAAAATCGGTAATATTGGGCTATATTAAATAACCTAGACTATTGATAAGTTGATGTTGATAAAGAAATTTATATATATATCGCCAATGAATAGCTATCCATTCGATAGGACTTTTTTATGACATTTTGTCAACTTTATGGATGCCTTTTGGACAACTTTTAGATGCATCTTGGCATTCTCATGCCTTTAAGAGGATATCTTTCGGATGTGTCGACTTGATAACTTAACGCTAACGTACCGGCGACGGATAAAAGTTAACCTCAGGTTGTCAATTGGTCAACCATTAAAAGTTGCCGTACAGTTAACCTACTGGATACAAATAAGTTTTCCGCGAAGCGGTCATTAGTGATACTATTTGTAATCGGAATTGCCATCTTTTTGGACAAGCAAAAAGTTATCCATATCCGTTTTGGGATATAGATACCATGTAGATAACATTTTGCTACCTGGGTTACTATACTAGTAGATGTTCTGGCCTGGGCCGCGAGAGGCGTCCCGGCTGTTGGTGATGGCGAATTTAACGTGAAAACGAGTGGTCCAACGGTTTCTTTTTTCACGCGGTGAGTAGCAACGAACACGCGATAAAGCACAGGGATGCATCTCCGTGACGACGAGACACCAGTTCCGCGCCGAGTCGCGATTATAGTTCATATCTGTATCAACGCGAGCGTTACAGTCGCGAAGCAAGACATTCCAAATTTCTCCGATTTCGCGGGCCTTTCTTCCAACGTCTATGCTCAAAATTTCGTATCTTCGTCTCCCCCCAGCGCGGTCAATTTCCGTTGTTTCCAACCGAGAGATTTTTCGAAGCGATACCGGGTGCCGTAACGCCCGAGAGAGCACGCCGAAAGTGGCAGAAGCTTCGATCTCCGGTCTATCTCTCCGTCTCTCTCTTTCCCTCGCGAAAAAGTATTTGATTTACAAACTTTCACTCGAAACGCTCATCTCGTGCGCGATGTCGTCGTCGTCGTCGTCGTCGCGCGCGGCGCCTTCGAGTCAGGGCCGTTTGACCGCGACTTCTCGCGCATGCGCGCAACGATAACGCGAAAAAATAAATATGCGCGAGTACAAGCGCAGCGGCGCGGGGCCCAGCGTCTCGTGTGCATCGTGTCGCGCATAAACGTAGGATAAATAAATATTAGCGGGGTGACCGCGAGGCGATCCATAATGAGAAAAAGGAACGCTGCTATTACCGATGCTCAGCAGGGAGAATTAATAGCCGTACCGTACACGCTCGCGGTAAACGTTCCTCCGGATGAAGAGAGGAGGGAGGAGGCGCGGGAGGGGTTGAGAATGCATAATAACAATGATACGAAAAAATTGAGGCAAACGGGACGGAACGTTCGCCAAACGGGGTCTCTGCCTCTCGCAGGTCGAGGTCGTTTATGGTCACGTGTGTGTGTGTGTGTGTGTGTGTGTGTGTGTGTGTGTGTGTGTGTGTGTTGCTCTCCTCAATGCAGAGCGTGGAAAAAACGCATGTACCCGCCCGCGTCACGCTGCGTATTTTTCGGTAACGTACTACGCGCATCCCTGCCCCCCACTCTCGCCCCGCTGGCCGCTGCCCCCACTCTTGTCTCACTCGCCCCTGCCGGCGCTCAATTTTTGCGCGCTCTTTCTTTTTCATTCCTCGGGGACGTCCTACGTTGGAATTTCAATACTCCGGGCTACGAAAGCGTGGCTGCCGATTTGTTTTTTTCCCTCCCCTCCCCCCTCGCCGTCGCACTAACGTCTTAGGGTACTACCGCTTTATTAACACGGCCCGCATTATTGCGAGATGCTTCACGCTCGCGCGTACTCAATTATACATGCGTATTCAGCCATGCGTACATTGCGTTCATATGTGTGTGGTTTTTGTATAGACGGTACACAGGTGCGACCGGTACGAGGAAAAATAATGTAAAACGAGTCCGGAGGGTTGTGCAAGACGGGCATTTTTTCAATCGTTTGTTATGTGGGACGTATGAAACATTAGAGTATCGCGTTTCCGCTAGAGACCGTGGGGTTCAGGCCACGACGCGGAGACACTGCGGGGGCGCTCGCGTCTGCGCGCGGCGGGTGGGCGCAGATGTCGCTAGTTTTCGAATAGCTGGACGGATTCTCGACAGTACTGGTGCTTGGGTGTGAAACCGGTCGATGGCAATAGATGGCGTTAGGTAGGCTATTTTCGCGGACTACACGTTGGCAATGTGCGCCGAGAAAAAAAAATTAATTGACTCAAAAAAAACATATTGGTTGATTGAAGTCTGATCAGGGAGTGTCAACGATATATGAGATTGTTGCAATACTATGAAATATTGGAAAATGTGATTGATTCAAATAACATATTATTTCATTTGAAAATCTGTTCTCTTCTCTGAATATCTACATTATCCGTCAAATACAATTATATTCTATTGAAATCATTCTATATACAATTCGTAAATGCATGGATGAGATAATTAAGCGGTTGCTTCAACATTTATAATTTCGTACGCAAATATAATGAATAGAATGCATTATTTCTTTACTACATCGAAACGTATATGCCATGAGACGTGAGTTTTTCAATTTGTTTAAATCTTAAATAAAAAGTGAGCATTAGAATGATCATCTACGATAATAGTGGAGAGAATATCAGATATCCAATGGAATATCCATGGAGAAAATATCAGATATTCTCAACTGATAAGAACAGATACTACACTTTGACCTTAGCCACAGGCCAAGAAGCGATACTCTTTAGTTTTTCAATTAAAATAAAATATTGATATTTTAACAAATAATGTACTTGAAAATCAATATCGTATATGGTGGAAAAAAATAAAATAACATATTCACTCAATAGAAATGTTATCTGAATCAAACGAGCGAAATTCAATTTTTCTTGTGTACTCGAATCAACAATATTCATGTTATGAATTGAAACGCTTTTTTTGTTCGTTGCAGAAAATGCAGACAAAACTATATACTTTGTTCGCGATAATTTTTCAGATAGTTTCAATAATGTATTGTTCTCGGCTAACAATATACCTTTTGAATTAAAAGAAACTTTTAATTATATCATGTTATTAAAGTCAATAGCGGTTTGTTTGGGCTAATAAATCCGATTTTTTACACCAACAATTTTACAATTGAATCAACGAAATTTAATTCAATAACACCAATGATTTTGGATCAATGATTTCTTTTTCTCAGTGTGATGATAGGTCCATACAGCGGTGTTCATAGAGCCTCTTCATTTCGAGAGCGATCTTGAATCTTCCTCCGAGAAGGAAGGCACATTTTAGTAAGCTAAAATGAAGGATCTTTAGTAAGCTGCGGTGGCACCACCATGAGGGACTAATTTTAGGTGGATCTCCCCTGTAGCCATATTGTCTTAAAGACGCTATTGAAAAAACCCGAATTTAAAAAAGGTACACGGTGGAGTCTGCAGAGCGTTCAATATATTGTATGTTAACAGTGAAAAAACGAACGAGTATCCATTATTCGGAACGAGAAAAGGTGTTCTTAAGGGGTTAGGGTACATTGAAAATGACGAAGGGTTGTTCGTCGCTTGATGCAACTCAAATTGAAGAGGAAGGTCCAACGTATGGTGCAGTAGTACTGCTAGTAATACTTTATATATACTTTATATATTTTGCAAAACGGTGTACACGACTTCTCGACATCTAATGAACGGATTGACATGAAATTCGGTACACTTGGTGAGTGTAATGGTAGTTCAGTCTCGACGGACGTTTCTCTTAAGATTTTTTTCATTAGTTATGAATAATAATGTCATTATTCCTCGACAATTCGAAAAAAAAATCCAATTTTTTCCGATTGGAACACGATCACAAAAAGGCTATTTAAAAAAAAACTCGTTTTTTTTTCATATCAACAGGGTGGCCAAAATCAAGTACACCGTTATGCCCTTCAAACTTGAAGATTCTTCACGAGATTGTTTTTAACTTCCTTAACTATTAATCTTTTTCAATGAAATTTGGCACACAACTTTGTTAATGTACATAAAAATAAATGTCCAAACGATTTTTTAATCGTCTTACTTATTGCTTCAAATAAAAAAAAATAACCCTCATATTTGGTCCTGCCCACTAGCTTATCCTTTAAAACATCTTATTTAAGAAGCAAAAGCTGTATCAGCGAAGGGATTGGCCGATGTCGTTTGTCAAATTTTGTTAAAGGCGTTTTTCAACTAATAGTGATAGAATGTGAATCATTAATTTTTTTTACAAAATCTGTACCGTTTTCGAAAAGGAGCTCTTCGTAAAAATCGATGGGTTTTGACAAATCACGAATGTTCCGTTTCACCCGTCATGGTTGATATTTTTTTCCGCTGTATTTTCGTCTTCAGAATCATTCCTTGATTTTTAAGGAAAAATCGTTTTCCATCATACGCACTTTCAGAGGTTATGTTCGGTTCTTCTCTATACACCGTCATTCGGGTTAAGTCTCGTATGAAGGCTAAAGTAGTAATTCAATAAGCCCGGATAGGCTGATCCGTATTCTTCAACGGGGTGTCCCTCTCTGGCAGCCCAATTTGAAAGGTCAGAATGAAGAATTTCAGGGTCCGGTTGATCTTAGAATATTCATGAAAGTTCACAATGTAACAATGTGCGAAAAAACGATTTTTTTAAGTTTCCAGAGAGGGATACCCACTTAAGGAACATGTATGAATACGAATGAGAGAGTTCCGTTAAAACGCCATACGATGACATTAATGAGAAACGTTAACGTCATCCACGTCAATTGTCTTCACGATGGGAAGTTTTCGTACGAGTCAAATTAGCGGAAAGTTAGGCTCTATTACTTCCGGGCAAAGCAAACGAGGAAGTGTATGCCGAAGATGCTCCTTTGATTACAGTGTGCACAAAGTGCTTTCGCTACTTCCAACGCAGCGACTTCTCTATAGAGAACGAGCAACGTGGAAAACCAGCCAATTTGCGATGTTCACGTCCTAGAGGTGGCGCAGCGATATTTCAATATGGCCGGTCAAAGTATAGCCTCAAACGTCAACAATTACTTCGTTCTTGATTTCCTGCGACTTAACTATTGGATTTACCTCCATGTTACATTGTAAATATGCTACTGCAGTGAATAATTAATTATCCGCTCTTTTTTAGCGCCGTCAGCTCTGGAAATTTAGATTTTTTAAGGTTATGAGAGTCACTCGTAGGTTTCGAGAAGTGATTCTATTTTTCAGAGCGTACTTTTTACAATGGACGTCTGAAATTATATTTATACATTGCATATAACAGAAATAACGTTTAATATTGCTCGATTTATTATTTATAAAGATACAAACTTGGAAAGAAAAGATTTTGTGGAGCAACTACAAACTCGCCTTGATGGCCTAAAGAGAGTCATTTTCAGGGCCAACAACCACTTTTTTCAAAGACTTCATCTGTAGGTGGCTTATGGAATGACAATTCACTTTTATTATCCGTCTTGCACCCTGGAACACAGCGGAATCTCGAGAAACTTTTCGTTTTTCAAATTTTGTCCATTGTTATCAATGTATTTTGACCAAGTTCCCAGGCAGCATAAATGTCCAATTGACGTCGATAAGTTACCGTTGTCAGGTTACCTTTAAGACATGACCGTAAGATAATTATTCGACATCTTTCAAATGACATCCCGTATAATGCTGCCGTAAAGTTATCTTTTTTATGATATCTTTCGGCGATGAAAACGGGTGTCTAAAAGGTATCCGAAAATATTATCCAATTGATGACTTTTTCAAGTTATCAAAAAGTTATCTATTTACTGTTATGTATTGTATCTAGTTCAACGTTATCCAAAGGATATCATTAAGACCAATTACATAAGACGTCTTTTTCATGACATCTTTCAGATATCGGTAATATGCTGTCTTTTGAGATATTTCGTATTGGCGGGAAATAGTAAAACGTCATCCAAATGTTGTCCTAAAGATCACATCCAACGGATCACTTTTATCATAGTGCGAATGTAGCGTGTCAGATTTCATTTCACCGGCAAAAAATTGGGTATAACAACAAGTAGTTGAAAAATAAAGGTGCTGAAAGATATATACGTGAGTGCCTTTTATCCTACTATTCTTTTCGCCTCAGTGAGTATATATATGTGTTTAATGTACTATCTTTTTATTCTAAAAGCGTATGCCTGCTTTTGAGGTTATCCACGGGATCGCTTGGAGCATGGCAACCATCAAAAGACGTGACTGCAACGGGAGGGAAGTCTAATAACGGCTGTACCGTTTTTATAATATTAAATTACATTTCACTTATAATGAATTAATCGAAGTTTCATTTATAATGACCTAGCCCACTTCGAAACCGACATAACAATATCTTATCAATTTCTTCATGATAAAAATTAACTTATTGACAGTCTAGATTATCGAGCCACATTAAATATTCTAGACTATTAATAGGTTAATGTTTATAAAGAAATGGATAGGATATTGTTATACATATATATCGTCAATAAATAGATATCTTTTCGATAGTACTCTTCGATACCGTTTAGATGTCGTTTTGTTCACCTCATTCGGATGCCTATTGGACGACTTTTACATGGCAGTGGTATCTTGGCATTTTGTTGCCTTTAAGAAGATATCTTTAAGATATATCGATTTGATGACGTTGCGCTAACGTACCGACAACCGAAAAGAGTTAACCTTTTGTCGACACTTTGTTAACCATCAAAAGTTGCCGTATAGTTAATTATCGGTCACAAATAAGTTATCTGCCAAGCGGACATAAATGATACGTTTTGTAATAGAAACGGCGTCCTTTTGGACAACCAAAAGGTTATCCGTATCCGTTTCGCGATATCTTTCGGATGCCATATAGATAACATTTTGCTACCTGGGTTTACTATACTAGTGGAGCTTCTGCCTCAGGCCGCGAGAGGCGCCAATGCTTTTGGGGATCGCGAATAGAGGGCTCGTGTATCACGAGCTGCTGAAACCGAAAATTATCACTGGGGATCTTTATCTACTGTGACTGTTGGGCAATACTTCGAATAAACCAGTTCGTAGATTTCCTATCGAACCATTGTTCTTCCCGTTGATCGTGGGCTTTTTTCTGCCTCTCTGCCTCTGTCCGTCTCTCTCCACCCAGCAACATCGCGCAAAAAGAGAAAAAGACCCCGCTCAATCTAACGGGTTACTGTTGCCGCAGCCTCGGAATTTTTAGCACGGTTCATTGGCCCGCGTCACGGCGAATAGCGATGCCACCAAGTCTTTCAAGCCAATAGGGCGCGCTGCAAAAGTTCGTCGAACCGCCAGGCCAACTTGGAAATTCCACAGTGTATCGCGATCGTATTGTCTCAATGATGAAGGCATTGGAGGAACGACGCGTTTCGGAACAATCTCCCGTGAATATTTCCTGCGCAGCTCCTCATGAGTTCTATACAATTGCAGAGTGGACCATCAGCGTGCGTTGGATGTGGTGTAAACTTTCGCAATCGTTAACCTCAATGCTTTTCCCAATGCGAACGACGCTTGTTTTATACGTTTTTTGAGTTTGTTTAGGGTTTTTTGAATTAAGATAGAAAAATACTTTCTTGAAGTTTATTCGGGTGTTTTGAACATTCTTTTGATACTCTCTTAGGGTTTTTGGGTTTTTGGCATTTATTTTTTTATACTGTCTTTTTGGGTTCGTTCCGACTTATTTTCAAGATACTTTCTTTGATTTTTTTTAATTTTTGGAAATTTTGTCAAATACTTTCCCCGAGTGTGGGTTTTTCGGGAATTACTTTCATACTTACTTTGGATTTGTTTCGGTTTTTTGGTATTTTTCTTTTTCTTACTTTTTTTTTAGTTACTTTGAGTTTCTGGAGTTCGAAAAAAAACACATTCTTTGAGTTACTTTGGAGTTTGCGGAAATTTTTGAAAAATTATTGATTTGAATTTGGGTTTTTTTTTTGGAAGTTACTTTGTATACATTATTTGGATTTGTTTAGTTTTTTGTATAAAAAAATACTTTCTCTATTCGTTTGGATTTTTTGGATTTTTCTTTCTTACGTTGTTTGAGTTTGATTAGGTTTCTGAAGTTTCTTTAAAGAATACTTTTTTGAGTTTCTATAGAGCTTTTGGAAATTTTTTGAATACTTTCTCTGAGTTTGGGTGTTTTAAAAAGTACTTTTTATATTTATTTTGGGTCCGCTTGAGTTTTTACGAAAAAAAAATACATTTCCTAAGCTTGTTTGGGTTTTTGAAATTTTTATTTTTCTTATGTACTTTGAGTTTTTTTGGGATAAAAAATATTGAAATATTGGTATTGAAAAGCCCATTTCGCTGATTAATTTGGAATGTCGTGTATCCATTTATTCTGACTGGCTGATCACGAATATGATAGTAACAATACCCGCAAATTTGATTTTCAAGGTCAAAACTCACGAAAACTAATTTGTTAAACGTTTTTCCATTTTATTTCAATAAATGTCAATCTTAGAGATAAATGTTTCGTATAAAAGTTGTAGGCTATAAAAATATTGATATTTTATGTTCCATACAGGTTTCGTCTAAAACCATTCCGTTTCGAGAAAAATGGGATAATGTTCCAATAAGTAGATTTTGCTAAACTCCATTAGTCTCGACCTTATCTGCTTACGCGCTTCACCGCGGGAAGGTTGCAGTTTAGCCTTTAAAGTGCAGTTTAGCCTACACCCAAACAAGCCCAAATAAAAAAAGAATTTTTTTTAAAAAAAGCAAACATTAAAATAAAATACAAAAAAAAAACAAAAAATAAACATGCAACTTAAAAGACTAAATTCTAACCTTCCCGCAGTAAAGTGCCTAACTAGATAATATCGAAACTAATGGAGTTTAGTAAAATCTACTTATCGGAGCATTATCGCATTTTTCTCGTAAAATAATGGTTTTAGACAAAACCCGTATAGAACATAAAAGATCAATATTTTTATATGCCACAACTTCTGTAGGAAGCATTATTCTCTAAGCCCAACATTTATTAAAATAAAGCAGAAAAACGTTTAAAAAATTCGTTTTTGCGAGTTTTGACCTTGAAAATCAAATTTGCGGGTATTTTCGCCATCATATTCGCGATCAGTGAGTGAAAATATATGGGTGAAGGAAATTCCAAATTAATCGGTCGTATGGGCTTTTCGGACCTACACCCATATTTTTAAAAGTTTTTTTCTCGAATTTTCCGGATAAAAAAATACTTTCCTGGAATTTGCGGTTTTTCGAATTAAAAAAATACTTTTTTTGCGTTCGTTTGGGCTTTATAAAATGTTCTAAGTACTATTTTTGAGTTTTGCGCGGTTTGGCGATAAGCTGGTGGGATGATGTCCATATCAATGAATCTGGAGGCTCGTTCAGTTGGGCTGTCGGCATTAGTCACACACTTCCGTCATCGCGCGAACGGAGAAAGTATTCGGTTATATAGCGGCTGTGGAAGACGATGAGACCCGCGAGAGCGGCAACTTCCAGCTCGGGATTTGCCGCTTCCCCGGCGGCGAAAAAAAAAAAAACGAAGAAGAAATACCGAACCCGCAGTTTACTTATTCGAAGAGAGATCTCCTTTTCTCTAATCGTGCGACTCTCTCGCGCTCGGTCGCGCGCCGAGTTACGTCAAGGCGTGTACCCGCGCGCCCGTAGACAAGTATTATGTGTTATTGCATATCCACACGCGAGAGAGAGAGAGGGAGAGAGACTCGCGGGCATCGATGCGCGAGTTATTATCGTCTCGTAGCTTTTCTCGGCTTGCTCTCCTTTTTTTCCCACCGCTCCGACAATATTCGGCTTTCCGGTCGAGGCGGCTAATTTTTTTTGTCACGGAACTCCCGACCAACCGAAAGTGAAAAATAGGCGTATAGCTATATATCCGTCCGTGTGTACACTGCAAACAAATATTCGTTCGCCCCGGGGGGAGACCACTTTCTTTTTCGTCAATTTTTTTTGTGCTTCAACGATGCTTCGAGCCCGCGATCAAAGGTGTGGTGAAATTTTTGCTCGCAGTATTCTCTCCGTTTGCCTTTCGTACGTGATTTTTTTGAAATGTTCGTTTTTTCTTTCTTTCCTCTTCACGAGGAGAAAGCCTGTCTTTTCGAGACGTCATTTTTCGATACCTTTTTATCCTGTACTATACATATTATAATAACAATAAGATATATTTATATTAAGGTGGTTAAAAAAAAATCGATTCTTTTTTCTCAACGGAAAATTGAAGTATGTTGAGAAAAAGAAAGTATCGCAAAATTTGAGGGTTCTAAATAATTTCTTAGTGCTCAAAGACCTTTTTCATGTTTTTTTTTTTTTAATGATCATCGGAGTATTATTTTTTTTATCTTGATGCAGAAAATGTTAGTGCGTGATCCAATGTAAGTCTTGAGAGAATTTTTTTCTGTAATAATACACAATTTTTATTTGAATATTTGTTTTTACCATAAACAATTTGTATTTGCAGATTAAGAATCAATATATGTAATTCGGTTGTGAAAATTATATCAACCACTTGATGAACAAGAACACGGTGTTTACATCACTGAACGTCTAATAAGTATGCGTGTTTTTTTTTTTTGAGTAAGGGGCCGTCCATAAATTACGTCATTTTAAAATAGGGCGGGGGGGTCTGGTCCTTAGATGACGGTAACGATAATTTGATTACAACGATATGAAGGATAGGATGATTTCAGGGGGGGGGGGGGGGTAAAAATCAGCAAAAATCGATGACTTAATAATATGGACGGTCCCTAATATGTTGTTTGGGAGTGAGAAAACGAAGTCAGGGATTCGAGAGTTACAAACCGCGGCGCTGTTGACGCTACTGCACCTTTGTTTCTCTGACTGTCTGTGAGTTCTTTTCGCGATTCTTTTGACTGTTTCCGGTAGTTGCTGTATTGAGGTACGTCACAGTATACGTAAAAATAAAAATGTAAAAAATGATCGCGGGTTTGGACGATAGTGAAAGTGCCGAAATTTATCCGATGGGTCGGAAATCGAAGAATTTGTGGAGCGAAAATTACCCACGAATAGAGAAGCGTTAAGTCTGTTCTTTCACCATCATAATACTCTTAAATTTTCTGTTCGAGAGAGTACACAAAACGTTATGGAGAAAATAACTAATATTTGGAGCGAAATCGGAATAGGAATTTCTCAATCTTGCATCAATTTCAAAAGGTTACGAACATTACGATTGGAATGGACAGCAGTGAAAAAATTTTTTTATGGAAAAATCAAACTGATCAAATAAGAAATTAAAAATGTTGAGAAAATTATGGGGCCAGGATGAAATTCCGAACTTTGATGGCTCAGAACGCTCATAACTCCGAAAGAATACTACCCCGAAAGAATTTTACCCGAAAGACAAAAACTCCGAAAATCTGAACAGTGTCAAAATAATTTGGCTATGGAATTTTGAAAAGTTAAAAATTTTTTTATTTATTGAAAATGTTGAAACTTCAAAAACTTCCATACTCGAGTTATTTTTGGGCCGGGTTGAAATTCCGAACTTTGAATGATCAGAACGAAATGAAACGAACGAATGAAAACTCCGAAAGAATACTACCCCGAAAGATCAAAAATCCGAAAGACCAAAACTCCGAAAATCTGAACAGCGTCAAAATAATTCGACTATGGAATTTTTTAAAGTTTCAAAATTTTCAATAAAACGGCGAATTATTTCAAGATTTTTTTTTCATTAAAAACTGATTTTACGTCAATTTTGAAATTTGCCTAGACAATGTTATGCGTTCTACATCATTTACACTTAACTGTGTAGACTTTCGCTAGCTTGATCTTGACGAAACTTGTAATTTCCGAACATTAAAATTAGGAATTTTAAACCGTCGGAGCAATCAACGTTTGGAATTTCAACCCAGCCCCATTATTTTGACGGTGTTCAGATTTTCGGAGTTTTGGTCTTTCGGGTAAAATTCTTTCGGAGTTTTGATCTTTCGGGATAGCATTCTTTCGGAGTTTTGAACGTTCTGATTATTCAAAGTTCGGAATTTCAACCCGGCCTCAAAATTATATTATTATGATGTATATTGGCGGGGAAAAAAATTGACGAAAAATCGAAAAAAAAAATTACCAGTCGTTTGAGCACTACCTAAAAAAATGTTTAGGCTTCTCAAATTTTGTGTGAATTACTTTTTCATAACGTAGTAACATTTTCCGTTGAGTACCGCGAAAAAAAATTGTTTTTTTGAACCACCCTAATATATAGAATAATTAAATGATATATATCAAATATTATTATCAATTATATTAATAATGAAATTCGTAAATAATATCACTAATTAAAAATATATTCAAATAAATACATATAAAAATGTAATAATAATTCTAAAATAAATGAATGCCTATTAAAATTAATTAAATGAATTCAAAGTAATTAAATGAAGAAAAAAATTATGCGTCAAAATTGTCGTTATAATTTTGTCAATTATAAAATGTCAATTATTTGTCAAAAGTGTCATTATAATGTTATCAACTATTAAATGTCGATTATTCGTTAAAATTGTCATTATAATAACATCTTTCGCAAATAATATAAATTATTAAAAATACATTCAAATAAATATATATAATAATGTAATGATAATTCTAAAATAAATGCGTGCCTATCAAAACCAATTAAACTAAGACTAATTAAATAAATAAAAAAAATTATTCGTAGAAATTGCCATAATAATCTTGAAATATAAATAATTGCTTATTATTATTATTATTACTTTATAATAATTCTGATTTAAATGAATCCCTATGAGAGCTAATTAAGCGAAAAAAAAAGATTCACCAAAAGTAATATTATAACCTGCTTAAAATGTGGCTAGAATTAGAACGAAAAAAGATGGCCGAAGCGTAAATTTGTGCCGAACAATAGCTCTAAAAGAAAAACTATAGGGTGTCTCAAAATGACCTGATGTGGAAATTTATTAATAAAACGTATTATTAATTTGAAAAGTAGGAGGTTATGTGTGGAACACAATTTCCGATAAATGGCCGTCTCGTTCCTGTTTACAAACGTTCACTCTCCTGACGAAATTTTCAATAACATTTTGGCATAATTGCGGACTACTTTCATTAAGGGGCCAGACCACTTTGGAGCCACGAAAAAAAGGCTATTTTCGCGATTTTTTTTTTTAGGATTTTATAAGAGATATGAATATAAAAGCTGTTGGGCGCTATAAATAAAGTCTGGAAATACATTTTTTTAAATTTAATTAATTTTTATTCATTTTTTAATACAAAAACTATAGTTTAACGTAACGCCTCAAAAATAGGTGGGCTAAGTAGATCCAGCACAACTCGGCAACGGCTTGTCCGAAACAAAAAAATCAAAATCCATTAGATTCAATATGACACCAGCTACAAAATGACCCTCGGATATAAAGTTTTATCAAAAAATAAAAAATGGCAGATGAAAAACGAAAAAAGTAAAAAAAAAACGCGTTTTTTTTCGCAGTTTCTCGCAAAAAAAAAGTAAAAACCAAAATTTTAAAACCATCGAGGGTCATCTCGTTGCGAATCATATTTACAATATGTGGTTCAAATTTCAAGAGAATCGGTTTATCAGTTTTAGAGATACGATGGAGCTAGATTTTGAAAACGTTGTTTCGAAAAAAACGCGTTTGAAGTTTATACGATGGGTCGGCCGAGCGCGCTATAGGCTCAGGTAGACACGAAATGAGGTCCTGACGTTCAGGTAAAAAAAATACTTAGCTCGGATTTTCATAAAATTTTGACACAATATTTATGAATGTATGTACTTTCAAAAACAGTTAAAAAAATCGATTTTTTGAATCTTTCAAAGTGGACTGGCCCCTTAATGGTGCGTCCATTTGCTTCCTTGAGCTCCGGAATAGTGTGTGGATCATTGGCATACACTTTTCCTGGCAGAAAACTCCATAGAAGGAAGTCCAATGGCGTAGAATCGCACGATCTTGGTGGCCAATTCACATCACCACGGCGCGAGATAACACGACCATGAAACTTCGTTCGCAATAACCGCATTGTTTCGCCCGCAGTGTGGCAGGTTGCGCCATATTGTTGAAAGAATATGTCTTCCGAGTCCATACCATTTACGCCATTTATCGGATATTGTGTTTCACACATAACCTCCATGTTCGTACCTTATTTTAAAATAAAAAAAATATTTCTACTTTTCAAATAAATGGGGCCGGGTTGAAATTCCGAACTTTGAATGCTCCGACGGTTCAAAATTCCGAATTTCACTGTTTCGAAATTCAATATGCGGTCGGGTTGAAATTCCGAACTTTGAATGCGCCAACGGTTTAAAATTCCTTATTTTAAGGAGGTTAGAGCGTTAGCCACAATCCAAGGTTAAATTTAATAAAAAATACATTTTATTGTTTACACTATACTGAGTCTTTACGAATTTTTTGAACTTCTTTCACCACCAAACACCAGAGATAAAAAATAGTTTAATGTATGTAATTTAACGTGCGGTTAGATGGGCAAGACTTTCACCAAAGGTTGTGTAATTCTTTTTGTTATTTAGCACCAAGATAAACCATTTCTGACAACGGATTAACACAAACTGAACCTTTGTGAACATTTAGAAAAAAAATCCTCATCTCGCCCATCGTAAACCATGGGCCAATAATCTCGTGACGTAAATATGAATAGGCATAATTATTAATTATGTGTTTTTCGACAGTTTATACTTTCAAGAATATCATTATCATTTATATCATTTATATTAATATAATTGGTCTTGCAAAAATCAATATTTAAATCTTTACAAGCATTTTTCTCGAAATGAGATTTTTAAAATTTGCTCACATTGTAACTCAAAGAGTAATTATCCGATTGACTTGAAATTTGAACTGAGTACTCCTGAATATATTTACTCTACAATGACGTAGGATATTTTTGATTGGATGAAAATTGACGATTTGGCATTGAGAAAAACGACCATTTTATAGGCAAGAAAACAAACTTTTTTTCATAACAACGCCATTTTGTTAGATTTTGATATTTTTCGAAAATCCTACGTCATTGTACAGGAAATACCTTCCATTTTAACGACATTTTTTCCTTTTTCGGTTTCAGCTACTCAATCGGCCGGAATCATGTCAGCAGTGGCGGAACTTTTTTTTTGTGCCTCCGAAGGCATCGCATAAGTCGCGTGGATCTCAATATTTTTCTATGAAAAAATTATGTAATATAGGTCAAATATAGCCAAATATATTCTTAATTTTTAAGCATTGAATTAAGTACTTTTCTTTCAAAAAATTCTCGAAAATCACCCAAACGTTCAGTGTTCACACTAGTATAGCCCCTTAATGTTCCGAAATTACAAAATTCGTCAAGATTATGCCAGCGAAAGTCTACTCAGTTGACTGTAAATGATCTAGAACGTATAACATTGTCCAGAGAAATTTCACAATTGACGTAAAATCACTTATTAATAAATAAATTTTTTTTAAAAATAATTCGACGATTTATTGAAAATTTTGAAACTTTTAAAACTTCCATAGCCGAATTATTTTACGGTGTTCAGATTTTCGGAGTATTGGTCTTTCGTGTAAAATTCTTTCGCAGTTTTGAGCGTTCTGATCATTTGAAGTTCGGAATTTCAAGCCGGCCTCAAATGAATAATACGTTTTATTGATAAATTTAAATGTCAGGTCATTTTGAGACACCCTTTATTAACATCAAAAGGTGAAACGGATGTAAGTTTTAGAATTATTATTACTTCATAATCGTTCTGAAATCAATGAATGCCTATTACAACTGATTGAGCGAAAATGAAATTATTCATAATAATTAACATTATAATCTTGTTAAAATGTGGTCAGTTACCATTTAGAGTTATTATTATTTTATAATCATTGCAAAATGAACGAATGCCTAGTAAAACTGATAAAGCGAAAAAAAATATTCATACAAATTAAAATCATAAACCTCTTAAAATGTGGCTTATAATGGCCTCTTTAGAGTTATTATTATTGTATAGTCATTCTAAAATTAATAAATGCCTAAGAAAACTAATTAAACGAAAAGAAATATATATTCGTAAAAATTAATATTATAATCTCATGAAAATGCGATCTACTAAATGTGGTATTACTACTATTATCTAAGTGTGGCGTTGCTTTCTTATAATCTCTTATAATCATATCTTTTTATAATCACTGTGTAAAATCAATTAACGGCCATTAAAACTAATTAAACGAAAAAAAAAAACATTCGTCGTAATTAACGTTATAATTTTGTTGAAATGTGGTAAATTACTTTCAAAAAATGATAATTGTTACTTTATAATCATACTGAAATGAATGAATGCCTATTAAAACTAATAAAACGAAAAAAATAATCATTTGTCAAAATTAACATGATAATCTTGGTAAAAAGTGGTCCATCACTTTCTAGAATTATTATTGTTACTTTATAATGACACTAGAATAAATTAATGTTTATGAAAACTGATTAGGTGAAAAGAATTATTCATAAAAATTGACGTTATAATCTTATTGATGAATTCAATAAATCAATTGATAAATTCGTCAGTTTGAATCAATATTTTTATTTTTCGTTCAATTATTTTCAACAGGCATTGATTTGCTTTAGAATGATTGTCAAGTAATGATAAATGATATGTTAAGAACATATTTTGTAAATACAAGCTTTTATTTAATGTACTGAAAAGTTGAAATTTGTTTTTTTACCAAGTCACCTATATCCGACTATAAATAAAAGCTTGGGGCGCTCAACTTTTGAAATGTTTAATCAATTTGATCAATTCAGTTTCATTAACGGTATTTAATTTGGCACAATAGTAATCAGAGAAATTATTATCACACGTTTATACTCATTTTCAGGATTTTTATTTGAGAAATCTAAAGTCGTATTACAGTAAATTAAGGGTTTACCCCCACTTGCAATTTTGAAAAAATCGATTTTTTTTTATTGCATTTTTTTGAAGTATAAGTATCTGCGAATATGTCGTGAAAATTTCAAGTCGATCCGAACAAAATTGACTGAGATATGAGCGTTGAAAGAGAAGAATCCGTTGTGTAAACGACCGGAAATTGAAACCTTAAACGCGTTTTACTCAAAATGGCATTTCTGAAGTCGGTGACCGAGATTACTCGAACACTAATGAACCGATCTTCTTGAAATTTTGCAGGCTTATTTAATACATAAAAATGTAGTCTTTAATCGTTCGACTTTTTTTTCGAAAAAAAAAAATGGCCGTTTTATAGCCAAAAAACGGCCGTTTTTTTCGTTAAAATCGAACCATTAACTTTGACTGTCCGCCATTTTGTGAAAAATGAATATTTTTTAAAATCCTTCGATTAAAGACTAGTTTATACTTATATTTGACTAAATCCATCCGCATTTTTTTTTCTTCAGATGATCCACTTCGCCGCAATGTTGGTCACCTCAAACCGTGTATATAAAAACATTATTTCATTGACGGCCATTTGCCACTAAACAATGTAATATTTTTCAATAAAAAAATTACTGAAAGTTCTTCAAGATGTGTTCTTTAAGACGGTATATTGATCGATTAAAAAAGTTTTGTAATTTTCTTTAAAAAAATTCACGAAAAAGGCCTTTTTTTTGCGCTACAAGTGGGGGTAACGCCTTAAATACAATTGATATGTAAACGGATTTATGTATATATGTCTAAATTTTGAGCACCCCAAACTTTTATTTATAGTCACATATAGGTGACTTGGTGAAAAAAAATATTTTCTACTTTTTAGTCTTTAACTGATTTTACTAGTTAGTTGTTACTAGTAGTTTACTAGTTTACGAGTTTGTACGTTAGGAACATGAAATGCTTGTGAAGAATAACAAAGACTAAATGGGCTTGAAGTTACGACTTATTGCTGCATATAAACTTTTCACATACAAACAAAGTCGGCTACGAATTTGTTTGTATGTGTTAGTGAGGTTTTATGTGGATGATTAGATATCGCTAATTTTACATGAAAAGTTATAATTCTTATGGGTATTGTGTTTTTTGAAGTTGATCATGCATTGTCACCTTTCAGAGCTCCAGCTAGTCGGGAAGTGGGTGAAACATCGACTTTCCGTTTTGCAACTTACAGAGAGTCAAGTTAAGGGGTCTTCTCACTTTAGACGCTAAAAAGGCTATTCTCATGATTTTTTTTATAGGTTTATATTATGGATATTGATATAAAATTTGTTTGGGTTAAATACACTTTCCAAATACAATTTTTTTTAAATTATTTATCTAAGTCACTATTTATAGACGAAAATGGTAGTTAATAAAACGTCCTAAAAAAATTGTAGGTCTGCGCCGTTGATGAAATCTCTGAGACGGATCATCCGAAACAAAAAAATCAAACGGTTTTAGATTCAGTATATTAATGACTATAGCGCATATCATACGATTATTGATACATGCAAAAATAACAAAATGGCGGACATTTTTCGAAAAAAAGTGTTTTTTTCACCGTTTTTGGCCAAAAAAGTAGTAAATATAAAAATTTAGAAAAATCCTTGATATGCGCTATAGCTATAGTCGTAAAGAATGTATGGTTAACATTTCGTAAGAATCGGTTCCGTTGTGTCGAAGATTTTATCAACAAGCCGTCGAAAAACTTTGTTCCGAGAAAAACGCGTTTAAAGTTTGTTTGAGTTACATAAAAACATAAAATTTTTTTTTAATGTATTTCGAATGTGTATTTATTAAGTGTAACAACTTTTATATCAATATCTATAATATAAAGCTATCAAAAAATTCATGAAAATAGCCTTTTTAGCGTCTAAAGTGAGAAGACCCTTTAAATAAAAGTTTGTAAAATGCCAAAAAGCAATTGATCACATATTTCCAACATCCCTAATTATTATTACACACACAAACGTGATATTTGTTTTCATCAATCTT